>OY744544.1:64920580-64965580 GCA_963556195.1 Sepiola atlantica
TTGGAGAGGACAGGGACCAGCTCAGCAGAGCATTTCTTTATTAGTATTACTGGTATAAGATCAGGCCCACAAGCTTTCGAGGTATCAAGACTTTTTAATCATTTCTTGCCTCTACAAATTTTTGTCTGTTCGCAGTTGACTTATGTCGGCCGAATTTTCGGAATGCCTTCTGCCTCTCAGAAATAGCAGCTGCACATTCTGAGGTGAACCATTGAGGAGAGTGGGGTTTGCTGAAGAATTTTCGCATGGGGACATAAGCATCAATGCCTGCTTTGACCCATTCGGTTAGCTCATTTGCACACTGATCAGCAGGGAGTGAGAAGGTTTCTCTCCATGAGGCGTCACTGATGTGATCCCTGTGAGATTCATAATCAGCCTGCTCATAGTTTCTCGTCGTTTTGAGCAACGGCTCTTCAGCTTTTGGACGAGTTTTTAAAGTGATAAGTATCACTACCACAACGTGATCAGAGTTTCTCAGCGGGCTATGGGCATTCACCACACAAATATCGGGTGGTGAGGTCAAGAACAGGTCGAGAAGTGAGGGCTGCTGGTCCGAACGATCAGGAAGGCTGGTCGGAAAAGTGACAGTCTCTGAGAGGTCGTCAGTCGAGGAGAAATTATACGTAGAGTTCCCAGCTGCATCAGTAACGCTGGAAAATCCCAACTTGTTGCAGTGATGTACATTAAAATCCCCAAATACATGTATTTGGGTATTCGAGTCGAGTGAGATGGCTCTATCTAAGCTTTAAGAGACAGAGTCAAGCAGGGTACAGTCCTGGGTCGAAGGAGAACGGTATAAGTAACTAACGTTGTGATGTAGGCCCAATTTAAAGCACATGTAGGCTTGGTCATCTGATTCTAACTTATGTTCTCTAGTCAAAGGGAGGGTGTTCCGAACATAAACTCCTAGCCCATGCATATGTTTGTCAGAGTCCTTACGGTAGAGTGGAAGGTAATCAGTCATGTTAAAGTGGTAAGAGGAGATTGAGGCTGGAAGGTTCGTTTATCTTAGAGCTAGGATATCCGGGGAGTTTGTCAAGAGAAAAGTTTCTACGTCGTTAATGTTTGTTCTAAGTCCCCGGATATTTGTGAATGCGAGCCTCAAGGGCGGAGGCGAAGATGTTTTTTGTTGGGTGTCTGGTTTAGGTTTTTTTTTTATCTTGTAAATTCATGTTTGTTTTGATTATAGAGTGGGGAAGGCAAAGTGGATGCTTGTTTGGTGCCAATAAGCTCACACAACCAGTCTATTAGTCATGACTTGGTCCATGGGGGTTGTGGCCTCGGGAAAGGCCACCGGAGATAACTGTAGGGTCCCTTTCCATGCGAGACATGGCACATGCAGTTATCCACGATATTATGCAACTATTGACGGAGCAGCCTTTCTTAGCGCTACCTAAGAGTTTGGGCTACTAACTACCAGTCGGAAACAGCAGCCAGACAAGCTGTCTAACCTGTACCCTCAACCTGTCGGGACAAAAGCGACCCAGACTAGTCATGTAGGACTTAGTGACAAAAAACTTTCCCCAAGTTGCCCAGATAGAGAGAAAAAGAGATTGCGTTCATTGCCCTAGTGAGGAAACACCGTCAAGCACTAGGTATCTTTAGAGACGTTCCAGTGCTTGTACCCCTACGCCTGGCTAATAAACAGAGAAGAAGTGCGAAGGCCGGGCGATAGGCAGAGCCCATTTACTTCTTAATCAATTATAGGTTTGCAAACCGGATACTTTGTTCGAGATTCCAACTCTAGGAAGGTTGTCAATCAAGACTACAGAGGCCCCCCTCTCTAACGGTTTGCTGCCAAGACATAAGTAGTTAGTAGCAAAGTTTTATTATCAGAATTTCCCTTCTCTTAGTTGGATGACCTGACAAGGTCTACGGGTCCAACACTCACAGAGAGGATAGCCTGCACCCGTGTACTAGTCGGGTATTTCGGAGCCCCCGCATGTTTTAAAAAAAAATTCATCCACACACACACACACACACATATATATATATATATATATATATATATATATATATATATATATATATATATATATATATATATATATATGTAGATAGAATAAGTTCACTGTACACTTAACAGATGGAACAGAAATTTGAAGATATGTTTCCCTGTCACAAGTTAGTACAGAAAAGTAATAGACAGTCAGTAAGGTAGCAACTGAGAAAAACTGGTTTACAATGAAGGCTACGGAGAAAAAGGGTTAAAATTGAAACTCAAAATTAAATTTTAAAAACAATGTAAACACAAGTAAATTTGGTAGAAATGAGTAAAAATGCCAAATACATAGTTAATAGAACAGAAAACTCAACTGAAAACTTTGGGGAGTCTTTTTCATTTCGGCAGCCATGTGACTGGCATTAACTGAAGTCGGGTTACTTTGCAAATGACCCCTTCAAGAAAATCATATCGTGTACATCTCAGAGGAAGGTGAAGGGAGGTGAGATTGGGGAGTTGTATATCGAGGGTGGTCTCAACTTTTTTTCTAACATGTTTAGCTATCCATTTTCCATATATTTTTAACATTTAGCTAGAAGAACATCGAATTTTACATGGCTGTAAAATTCGATGTAAGGGATACTAGTTTACTATTTATAAAATTAAACACTAAGGAGAAGATAGAGTGAATTGCAACTCAAAATTAAAAAAGAAAAAAAAGAAGAAAACACAGGGTAAAGACAAGTAAATTTGGTAGCATGATTAAAAATCAGTAAAAACCCCACGACGTAGATTCACTAGATCAACCCGACAATCTGCCAAATCCCATCCATACACTGTGGAGGTCCCCCGATGCCAAAGAGCTTTCTACTCCAAAAGCTTCTTTCCTCGTGCTCTTGGACTCTGGAACTCCCTCCCTGTAATGTAAACAGACACTTGCTGCGCAGCTTCTAAATTAGGTTGACCTCCCGAAAACCGTCACTCTTTTTTTCTCAGTAGCTCCTTACGTCTACAGTGGCGGCCTGCCTTGTTTGGAGTGAACTATGTTAAAAAAATAGTTAAAAAAACAGAAAACTCAACTGAAAACATGCCTCCTCCTCCTTCTTCTTCTTCTTCTTCTTCTTCTTCTTCTCTTTCATCTCCTTCTTCTATTCCTTCTTCTTCTTCTTTTCCCTTTTTCTTCTTTTTTATATTCTTCTTCTCATTTTTTTCTGCTTCTCATTATTTTTCTATGTTTTCTTCTTCTTCTTCTTCTTCTTCTTCTTCTTCTTCTTCTTCTTCTTCTTCTTCTCTTTCATCTCCTTCTTCTTCTCCTTCTTCTTCTTCTTCTTCTTCTTCTTTTTCTTCTTTATATTTTTCTTCTAATTTTTTTCTGCTTCTCATTCTTTTTCTGTTTTCTTCTTCTTCTTCTTCTTCTTCTTCTTCTTCTTCTTCTTTTCCCTTTTTCTTCTTTTTTATATTCTTCTTCTCATTTTTTTCTGCTTCTCATTCTTTTTCTATGTTTTCTTCTTCTTCTTCTTCTTCTTCTTCTTCTTCTTCTTCTTCTTCTTCTTCTCATTTTCCTTCTTCTTGTCCTCCTTTTTTTTATTATTATTCTTCTTTTTCCTCTTCTTCTTCTTCTTCTTCCCTAATATCCTCACGTTCCCTCTTCTCCTTTTTTCTCTTCTTCTTCACTATCCACCCCCGTTTCATCACCCCTCTTTCTTCTTCTTCTTCTTCTTCTTCTTCTTCTTCTTCTTCTTCTTCTTCTTCTTCTTCTTTTTTTCTTCTTCTTCTCGTCATGCCGAAAGATTTTCTACTTTATAAGTTTGTTTCCGCAGACCGCTAGCCTTCAGAATTTCCTTCCCTACTCCCTGTTTCACAAACCGTGCCAACATGCAAACATCTAAATGTAATGTGAACAAACATCTGTCTGTTCAACTCCCCATCCAAGTTGCCCCTATAAATCTGGTCCCTAACATAGTAAATCCTTACGCTTCAGTAGCAATATGCATTGTTTGGGGCAAAAAAAGTTTACAAAATAACCTGGTTAACATGCTGTCATTTCCGTCGGAACATTTCGATAATTTCGAGAAGGTTTTGGTCTCATCATTTTCAAGGTGCAAGTTGTAAATTGCTCAAAACAAAATACTGGTAGAAACAAAATACTGGTGGAAACACACCTAATAAATGTCACCAATCGTGCGGAAATGTAATAGTCTACCAGTATTTTATATAATTTTCGATTTTGAGCAATTTTCAAGGCTCCTCATGAGCGATCATTTTGTTTTTTATTCTAACTTAACAGAGTCGACACTCTGTTTTGAACAACAAAAAAAAAAACGCTTTAAAATAAGTTACAACACAAATAAACTTATCCAGGTAGGTAGAAGAGTAACTTATCTTGCCTTTGGTAACATTTATTTGCTGCCTATTTGTTTTCACTCCTTTTTTTGTTTTGTTGGCTCTTGTTAAGAATGCCCCTTTGCGTATAACAGTACTTCCTCGTTTTGCTTCAGTGCATCTGTAGAGGTTTTTTCTTCGAGATTGTTCTTAGTCATCTGACTTGGATGACTCTTCTCAGTAGCTTCCCTTGAAAAGCAGCGTAGATCTATGTAGTGGGGGAATCGCCTTCTCATTACGATCTGATTTCACACTTTAAACATCAGCTTAAAGTCAAAATCAGATGTGATAGGAGGAGATTGCACTCTACTAGCTTAGGTGTGTTTGGGCGAATACATTTTGAGTACGTGTTTCCTGCCTAGTCATGGTGCACGCCGTCCTGAGTCTCATCAGACCCCATCCCAGTTAGCAAAGTCTCTTAACTAGTGGTACAAATGAGTCCTGGTTCCCTCTTTTTCTTCCACTTAGAAACTGTCTTGTTATTTTCGGCTCTTGAAACAACCCGGTAAACAGTGAGCAGCTCATACGTAGATAGATTTGGAAGGGTCTTACTAACCACCACACTTTGAATTTTATTTTTCAGCAACCTCTGTTGTTTTCTGGCACCACCTCCCCTCAACCGATGAATTTGTACATATATTTTTTATTAAATAAAAAACGTCAAACCATTGCGGATAATGTTAAGTAGGTTTCACCCAGAGAGTGAATGTGGTATTTTGGTGACTGAAACTTGTTTAGAGAATAGACTAAGATGAAGACAGTCGATCCCCATCCCCCCCATCCAAATATGGCCTTGTGTCGCATCTTATCTTATAAATAAAATTTACTATACTGTGAACTTTTTTATAAAATCGATGTCTACAGCCTCGAATTGTGCAGGAAAATGTTTTTGATGTATGCTGTACATACTATCACACCAGACCTGCATCTGGGCTGGTGCACCAACCACTAGTCTCTACCTATTAGACAAACCGGGGTGGGGGTAAGGTCCGGTGAGTGTGAAGCCGATTCAGGATCACACCTCTTACTGATGAGACGATCATCAAAGTGTCCGCCATATCATTAATCGGCGATAAAACAAAGACTGTTGGATATTCATGATGGAAACTTGGTGGGTAAATCAGACATAGACTAATGTTCAATCGTTACAAAATATGGTTGTGTTGCAGAAACAATTGTGAATTCTATTAATGATTGTATGGGTGATCATTTTTTCGAGGGGTTAGGGTTTTAGGGTTAGGGTTTTAGGGTTAGGGTTTTAGGGTTAGGGTTTTAGGATTAGGGTTTTAGGGTTAGGGTTTTAGGATTAGGGTTTTAGGGTTAGGGTTTTAGAGTTAGGGTTTTAGGGTTAGGGTTTTAGGATTAGGGTTTTAGGGTTAGGGTTTTAGGGTTAGGGTTTTAGAGTTAGGATTTTAGAGTTAGGGTTTTAGGGTTAGCGTTGAAAACGGATTCGTAGGTTTGTATGCATCTATGATTTGTACTATTTGTTGTTACACGAGTTGAACTTCTGCATAGAACTCGCGAAAATCGTGCCTAAGGGTTGTCTGGTCTGCATAAAGTCCTCCTCCCAGGTTTTACCCCCGACACGGAGAGCAGCAAGACTCACCGGTTGCATGCAAAGTCGGTGAAGGTTTGGCCCAGAACACACAAGGGAATGGCGCAGAAGCAACCTTGCAATTTTCGCTTCATTAATTTGCGGTTCCACGCTTCACATGTCTTAGGTTACAACATGCAGAGACAGAGACGACCAGAAGACAACGGACCCTGATGCCGACTCTTCCTGGATTTTCACGAGAACCTCGTTAGCTGGGTAAATCTGACACTACCACGTTGCCACCGCCCCTATCACGAGGAGGAAGGGTTGGACTTTAGAAGGGGATGCTGTTGAAGACGGATGAGCAGGTTAGGGTTAGGGTTAGGGTTTAGGGTTAGGGTTAGGGTAAGGGTTAGGGTTAGGGCTTAGGGTTAGGGTTAGGGTTAGGGTAAGGGTTAGGGTTAGAGTTTAGGGTTAGGGTTAGGGTTAGGATTAGGGGTTAGGGTTAGGGTTAGGGTTAGGGTAAGGGTTAAGGGTTAGGGTTAGGGTTAGGGTTAGGATTAGGGGTTAGGGTTTAGGGTTAGGGTTAGTGCTTAGGGTTTAGGGTTAGGGTTAGGGTTAGGGTTTAGGGTTAGGGTTTACGGTTAGGGTTTAGGATTTAGGGTTACGGTTTAGGGTTAGGGTTAGGGTTTAGGGTTAGGGTTTAGGGTTAGGGTTTAGGGTTAGGGTTAGGGTTATGCATCTAGAGCAAGCCCTTTATGTATTTTGATGGCTATAATCGAGCCAGTGTATTTCTATCATCTCCGCGTCTATGTATCCGATAGCTCTCTGCTTTTGTCTCGTTTTTAAAATCAATAATCTTTCTTTTTGTAGCATGTTTGGTGCCAGTCTAAACGGTTAGAATCTTGAAAAAGATCTCTCGGTTTGAGTGTCTAAAATAGCGGGCGTTTGTCCGGCATCCGGTAAGATGCCCCATCATCAGAAAAAAAAAAGTGATCTGGTTTATTTTTGATTAATCAGTTCTTTTTTTATTTATTTAAATACAGGATGCGACCGAAATATGTCCGACATTTGAAAGATTGGTAAAAGGAAGAGGAAACACGATTTATGAAAATGTAATGTTACTCTTGTTTAAGAGATACCGTTTCTATTCATACGTTGATTAGTAATTCCATAACTATATATATATATATATATATATATATATATATATATATATATATATATATATATATATATATATATATATAGTAGAGAATGGTAGTTTGCTTGAAGCATTGCTGGGTATAGTAGTAGTAAGTTTTTGAAAGGCTGTGGGCAATGCAATTCCGGGTAAGATGCAAGTTGAAAGGAAAGGAACAAAAACAATAAAAATAAATCGAATACGATATAAGACTTACTATTTATTTTTCCTTTTTTCCTTTTTTTTTTTTTTTTCTTACATAACAGCAAGAGTGTTTTAGCTGTCCGGGTGATTAAAAATCACTATTTGATATTTCGGGAAAAGACATCCCTTTTTCAAAAATAATTAGACCAGAAGAAGAATAATATTTTATTCTTCTCCGACTGTGTAGAGAATAATACAAAACAAAATGGCTGCCAGATATAGACCGCAGCAAAAAAACAGTTTCACAGGGAATATAAATTAAGTTAAGTTTTATTTTAATATTATGTTAAATATATGATTGGTGTTTAGAATATTAGTGTAATGTTGGTTAGGTGTATGGTGTTCGATAAACATTACACTAATATTCTAAACACATGGTGTTCGACCAACATTACACTAATATTCTAAACACCAATCATATATTTAACATAATATTAAAATAAAACTTAACTTAATTTATATTCCCTGTGAAACTGTTTTTTTGCTGCGGTCTATATCTGGCAGCCATTTTGTTTTGTATTATTCTCTACACAGTCGGAGAAGAATAAAATATTATTCTTCTTCTGGTCTAATTATTTTTGAAAAAGGGATGTCTTTTCCCGAAATATCAAATAGTGATTTTTAATCACCCGGACAGCTAAAACACTCTTGCTGTTATGTAAGAAAAAAAAAAAAAAAAGGAAAAAAGGAAAAATAAATAGTAAGTCTTATATCGTATTCGATTTATTTTTATTGTTTTTGTTCCTTTCCTTTCAACTTGCATCTTACCCGGAATTGCATTGCCCACAGCCTTTCAAAAACTTACTACTAATATATATATATATATATAAATGTATATTTATGTAATTAGGCAGCATTCCATAACTATATATATATATATATATATATATATATATTTATGTAATTAGGCAGCATTCCTTCTCTTATGCATGTTTAGTTAAACAGTAGCGACAGCTTCTGTTTATTTATTTTTTGATTCGTTTTTTCGATTCGTCGCACGACCGATTTGGTATTGTCGTCCATGTTGTATAAAAAATCGCCATATTTTCGCGAACATTTTCAGCCGATGTCGGTCATCTTCAGGCGGATGAATGAGTATGAAAAATAAAAGATTGGTGAATTTATTAAGAAGACGTTTTTAAAAAACATATATATATATATATATATATATATATATATATATATATATATAATTCTTGGTTTCATTTGGTAGAAAAACTCCAACAGAGAGCTCGATTATTTAATAATAAGAGCGTAATATTTATTTATACTATTACAAAAGTTTGGGTCAACATGGTACTTTAGATCAAATATGGCTGAAGATAGCCGGTGAACGGTTAAGAATTAGAATTAAAACTCAAAACCCAGTATTTTTTCGCCTAGTTTCGCTCTCCCAGCTTGAAACCTAAGGTATCATGATGATCTTAACTTCTGTAATAAATAAACATTTATATATGTAGAATCGGCCTACAAGAAAAGTTTAAAAAATAATAGAATACAGAAATTTGTGACTCACTGTTTTGTCGATTAGTCTTAGGTCCTTGGTTTGCCATCCAGAAGCAAATCTAAGTATATTTTATTTGGAATTGAGCATTTTATGTGATACTGTTACTTTCTATAGTAAAAAAATGTAATGAGCGTTTTAGTAAGCTCTTATCTATTCAGATAATTTTTCTCGCTTGTAACTTTTGATTCTGGTAGAAATGCGTAGGTTCATTTTAAAAACGTGTTTTTATCTGACAATGACATATATATATTTTCTGCATGTACAGGATGCGGAAAAAATACCTCCCACATGTGAAAGGTGGACCAAATGTTTAAACAACGGCTTACAGTTTTTGTTAATTTCGTTTCACATATTACATCCCCTTGGATGGTGACCTCTATTCGCTATACACTGTTTGAGACGGTTTCTAAAGTTTTCCATCACTCGAAGGAACATTTTCGAACGACAACGTCACATGACATCTTCCCAGTCGTGTTCGTTTAGTTTTTGAGCAATCATTCATTTGTATGGATGGACATTCAGTCAGTGTGTAGAATTCTTCTGACTGGTCGATCAGACAATCCAAAGACAGAAGCACGTTTGCAGGAAACTGAGTGACGGAAAGTCTCACACTGTCTAGAGTTCGAGCGCTGAGGTCTTCCAGTTGACTTTCTTTAAAGTGCTGAACTTGTGGCTTTGAAATTTGCACCCCATAACAGTATTGATTTTCTATCAGTTAGGAGAAAAATGTAGTATCTGTTCTGATACCACACTTCTTTGTTTTAGTGAAGAAGGAATCCTTCTAGACTGAGGCCATTTTTATCCTGTCACCTTCTCCAGTCAAAAATGAAATGAGCATTTTAGTAAGCTCTTATCGGTTCAGATAATTTTTCTCGCTTGTAACTTTTGATTCTGGTAGAAATGCGTAGGTTAATTTTAAAAACGTTTTTATCCTACGCTAAAATATATTTCCGTATGTACAGGATGCAACAGAAAAATGTCTCACATTTGAAAGGTTGACGAACGGATCAGGAAACAAGATTTACGAAAAATTTACTGTTACTCTTGTTTAAACAAAGGGTCACCATTTTTGTTCATTTGGTTTTAAGACTTGCAAAGTTTAAACAAAGAGTAACCGTTTTTGTTCATTTGGTTTTATGACTTGCAAAGTTTTTAAACAAAGGGTCACCGTTTTTGTTCATTTGGTTTTAAGACTTGCTAAGTTTAAACAAAGAGTCACCATTTTTGTTCATTTGGTTTTAAACTTGCAAAGTTTAAAAAAGGTTCACCGTTTTTGTTCATTTGGTTTTAAACTTGCAAAGTTTAAACAAAGGGTCACCGTTTTTGTTCATTTGGTTTTAAGACTTGCAAAGTTAAAACGAAGGGTTACCGTTTTTGTTAATTTGGTTTTAAGATTTGAAAAGTTTAAACAAAGGGTCACCGCTTTTGTTAATTTTGTTTTAAGACTTGCAAAGTTTAAACAAAGGGTCACCGTTTTTGTTCATTTGGTTTTAAGACTTGCAAAGTTTAAACAAAGGATCACCGTTTTTGTTCATTTGGTTTTAAGACTTGCAAAGTTTAAACAAAGGGTCACCGTTTTTGTTCATTTGGTTTTAAGACTTGCAAAGTTTAAACAAAGGGTCACCGTTTTTTTTCATCTCACAGAAATGTTATGTTTTTTGGAAATGTGAAAAAATAAAAATAAAAATAATAAAATAAAAACATGGTTATTGGAATATAATATGAACCTGACTCATCGCCACCATATTGTACCCTTGTGCTTGGTTTACAGGTTCTTCCACAGAACATGCTCAAATGAACTTACTACATTTGTACCCTTTAAACGAAAATAACTTTGACCTACCCGACTAACAGCAAAATCCCACCCCTTCATTGTAGACGTGCTTAAGATTTTCTACTCTGATAGCTTCTTTCCTCGGAGCACCTGCTTTTGGAATTTGCTTCCTGTTTCCTGCTTTTTGGAACGTATCAACATGCAGAAATTTAAATGTACTGTGAACAAACATCTTGCTGACTAACTCCCCAGCCAGGTTTCCCCTATAAATCTGGCCCTTATCACAGTACGCATCAGTGGAAGTGTGCTTTGTTTTGAGTGAATAAAGTGCAAAATGTAATACGACATAATATCGATTCGATATGACGTCTTGAAAGGGAGAGAAGAGAAAGGAAAGAAAAAGAAAAGAAAATGAAAAGAAAAACAAGAAAGGAAAAAAAGAAAGGAAAGAGGAGAGAAAATGAATGGAAAGAAATTAAAAATGAGATGAAAAAAGGAAAAAAAAAGAAAAAAAATGAAAGGAAAAAAAGAACGATGCAAACGAAGACCAATAACATTTCTGTTGCATCGATGATGTGACATCCAAGATGGAAAATTTTGGAGAGTCCTTCAGAAAGTCTCCAAGAGTCAATGTTGGACTTTTGATGCTCCCATAAGAACCGATAGAAATAAGATAGATAGATGATTTACACACACACACACACATACACCCCCCCCACACACACACATATATATATATATATATATATATATATATATATATATATATATTTAGATTTCTCACTTAGAAGATAGTTTATTCAGTAAAGACCGGTATTAGGCCAATAAAAATAAGCTCGATGATACTCGATTACAGGGTACAAAGCATTTATATGTGATTCCCCTGATGATCTGCCAAGCAAGGACCTGCTTGGCAGTGAAACACGTGTAGGAAAAACTCTTTAATTTGGATATATATATGATAAATAAATAATCTTTGAAAGAAAAGTCTTTTGTGGTGATGCATGATATCCTGAACGGAATACTTTGGTAAGCCTTCAAAAAACCACACCTCCCCCACACACACATATATATATATATATATATATATATATATATATATATATATATTATAATATAAAATGAAGTAATAAAATAAGGTGTCAATCAAATTTTATTAGAATTCAAAATTCAAGCAAAGTATCTTAAAGTCCTGAGCTAATGAGTTTTCAAAGATAATTCTTCTCTTCAGAGGACCATTACCGCAGTTATACCACTACAGGTAATAACATTAAACTTTGAAAATATATAAAAATATATACAAAAATACATAAAAATATATAACATCAAATATATCAACCCAAACACATACTTTTTGTTAAATCTATATAATCCATCCAAGTCATAAAGTTTGAAAAACATTATCAGGAAAGACATCCAGAGGGTTGACTGAAGATTAATCCAGGTGATGAAGTACCAGTCCAAATACGAGAAATTGAAAGAGCTGACAAAGTTATCCAGTTGCGAAATGCGTCAAGAATCGATGAAGTGAAAAGTATCCAATGTTTATGTTAATTATTACAACGATAAATAAATCAAATCAAATAATATAGAAAGTTCAATAAACTCACTTAAAATTCCAAAGTCTTGATCTGGGCAACCCAAATCAAATCAAAGTTCGTTTGTTAATTAGAGAATCTGTTAAATCCGAATTGAACAAAAATAAGATTGAATTGAGTCAGCAAACCCGGTCATAGCTTCCAACCCGAGCGAAAAAATAATTAAACTTCGTTCTTCCGCGATTCAGCCAAATATGACAACTCTTCGCCGAATGGAAGGCGATATAAAAGTGCCTACTTCTCTGAGCGACGTTAATAGAGCGGAAGTGTTGTGTGTTTATGCTGTATCGGCCCGCTTGTCAAATTTAACGAAGAAAGCAAAATGCAAACCCGCCAACCCAACCCAACCCGGATCGGATGTTACATGTCTGGGTCAATGGGAAAAGTCTATGTCAAAAGAGAAGGTGGTTAAAAGAAAAGGGGGTTGGCATATTTAGGTACAAATCGTGTGATCATGCCCAAATTGTTACTTAAAAATCTAGCTTACAATAAAAACCGATTTCACAAATCTCGCCCTATCAAATAATATATAAAATTCATGAAATAAAAAATTACGAAATTATTAAATTCTAATAATTTAATAGTTTAATTTAAGATTTAATTTTATCAGATTTAATTTTATCAGATTAGGAATTCTAATTTACGGTTTAATTTTTCCCAATTAAGAATTTTAATTTAATTTAAGGTTTAATTTTTCATAATTAAGATTTAATTTTTCCCAATTACGAAGTTATTAAAATAATTAGAACTTAATAATTTAATAGTTTAACCTAAGATTTAATTTTATCAGATTAGGAAGTTTAATTTAAGGTTTAAGTTTGCCCAATCAAGGAGTTTAATCTAATTTAGGTTTTAATTTTTCCTGACCAAGAAGTTGTAAATATATTTACGGTTAAATTTTTCCTAACTAAGAAGTTGTAAAGATATTTAGAAATTGAAAATTTAAGATTTAGATATTTAAACTTTTATAACCTCAAAGTCTAAATCTTTTAGGCAAGGAGGATTAAAGAGAACCCATCTCGAAAACTGGACACCCCCAATCTTATTACTCACCCAGTCAGCTACGGTGGGACTGGCGGTTGTTTCCATATTGCATATTTGAATTTCCTTCCATGTCGACATTTGGAGACTAATTCATTTCTAGAATTTATCAGATTTAAATGTTTAGGTGCAGTTGCTATCATTACGGCTTCAGAGTTGCATAGACCACAAGATCTGGATCCTGGGCTATAGGAGTTTGATTTTTTTAGGATGGACCATTTTATATTGTGTGGAATATTATTGGATCTTAAGTTTTTAACTAAAGTGGTCAGTGATGTTTTGTTGTTACCGACATCGTTATTGAAGGAGTAATTATGCATATAAATGCAGGATTTAATTAAATTTGCTGTGGCACAAATATAGGTGTGTATCCTAAGATTTATCTTGTTCCAGAGCCATTTAGATTCCTATTCACGAGTCTATTTCTATTTACTGTATTTTCATCATGTGGATTAGGTTGGTTGATTGATTGTATATTATTGTTATCGGTACCTTCCATTGGGAACTCATTATCGGCTTGCTGAGGTATAAGATGGATATTAGAATTACTAGGTCTAGAGTTATGGTGCAAATTAGTTGTAGTGCTCAATTGTGGAATTTGATTAGGGACTGCATTTATGTGATCCCTAGGATTCATTATAGAATTATTTTGTTCGGTTACAGTACAAGCATATACAATATCAGAATGTGTGCATCTATTGTCCAGTGGGCAATCACTGGTGCGCCTGCAGTTGCATGTATTTATAGGATTGGAATAATTAGAATTAGATTAGATATTTTTTTATTTTTTTGCTATTTGCTGAGATTATTGTTTGGGCTATATTTTGCATAGTAGAGTATGAAATTTTGATTGAATTTTTATTAAGTATGGAGCTATATTTATGTGGGTAGTTAAAGGAGTTTTCCAATATTTTAAAGAATTTTTTCGGGATATTGGTTTTAACGTTATTATTGAAAGGTGGGTCAAACCAAATATTATTTTCCTTCTAAGGCGTTTACGTGCAGTAAGTGTAGGGCTATCTATATGTTGGTGATTTTCATCAGGTATGATAGAGTGCCTTAGAGGTCTTTGGTTATTTACATTTCTTTTAGTTCGGCTCCTATTGCTAGTTGTCATATTGTGTGTAATAATATTTACAGTTCTATCATTCTCTTTGTTTTGGTTATAAGTTATTTTTTAGAATATCCAAAGTTGAGCAATGCATTGTTATAAAATTGTGCGTTTTGGTTAAAAATGTTTTTATTGGCAGAAAGCTTAGATATTCTATTGGAAACAGACGGTACTATTGAATTAATTATAGCTTTCGGGTAGTTAGATAGTTTTTGTACATAGAAAAGAGTTAGATTAGATTTATGGAAGAGGCTATATGATCCGTCATTGAGGTTAAGGGTGATATCAAGGAAGTTAGAAGTTTTTCTCTCAGGATCAACAGTTATGGAAAGGCCGACATTTCTGAAAAAAGTCATGCAAAGCTTCAATTGTTTTGCTATATCTTCTAGGTCTTTCATCCGAGACAAATAGGGCATCGTCTCTATATATGCCACCTCTTATATTTTTAAACCTATGTTTCATTTCATTTAAGAGGAATAAACCCACTAGATCCGTTACCTGAGCAGAATCAGAAGCTCCTATAGTAATATCGAAATCGTTGGGGGTGTCCTTTCTGGTCCATAATTTGCCTTCGAATTGGAGAATAGATCTTCTGGCAAAAATAATAAGTTTAATTTCCAGTTTTATATATATATATATATATATATATATATATATATATATATATATATATATATATAAATTCCCGAAACAGTTTTTCATGGTAAACAACTGATGATCCCTTAAAATAGTGTTAGAAATAAACTAATATAATAACTATAAAAAATAAATTGACTTACATGAGTGATTTTCCACTGGAAGACTTGGGACTATAAGTTTAAAAAAATTTTTTTTTTAATATAGTTTTAATGGTTGAGAAACTTCCGAGACTATATATATAATAAAAATAAAGTTTAATTTCCAGTTTTATATATATATATATATATATATATATATATATATATATATATATATATATATATATATATAATAAAAATAAAATAACATGGAATCACATAATCACCGGTGCAATAATTTATTTCGACCCTGTGGTCTTGTCAAGCATCCAAACAAGGTGATTACATTTTTGAAAATGAAAAAAGAGAAACTCACACTAACCATTTCAATACACATATAGAGAGAGAGCGACAACATATTTAATACATATCTTGAGAGAGGGGGAAATGAACTATTTAAGACGTAAATCGAAGCGGAGGAGAGTCACAATATATTTAATATATATATAGAGGGGGTTGAACGATTTATAAAGGAAGCAATACAGTGAGGGGGAAAGAGAGCAATATATATATAGAGAGAGATGATTACACCGGAGATTATGTGGTTCCGTGTTATTTTATTTTAATATATATATATACATTCTGTTTGGTGATATGGCTTTATTAAAAACAAAACTCAACATTTTTATACAATGTAGGGAGAAAAACTCTAGGGGGACTGAGAAACGATAGTGGGAGGATGAAGGCATTAGATGCTGAGTGTAATAGATATGTCAAAGGAGAAGGAGGAGTGGGGAGAGTAGTACGCGTGTGAGAGGAAGTGAAAGAGGAGTAGTGAGAGGAGTAGTGGGAGGAGGGAGGAGTTTAAAGGTATGGTAGCAGAATAAGAATAAGTAGCAGCACGTGGAGAAATAAATTGAGGTACACGTGGTGGACAACATAATTAGGAACACGTGAAGGAATGAAAAAAATAACAAACAATGGATAAAGTGATAAACTAAAACACTATAAAATTATCACAATAGAAATCAAACCATGTGGTAATAAAAACCATGTGGTAATAAAACCCATGTGGTAATTCTTACACCGGCCGTTCTTACACAGGAGAAACTGCACCGGTTGTCACTATAAATAGTGCGAGTCACCAGAGACACAGAGAAGACAAAGCACAGTCTTGTAACTGTCTAGCCAAGTGCTAGTCATTTTCTTACTTTGTTAATACACTTGTTAAACCAACCCTCGACTTGACTTCCTTTATTTATTATTTACTGTTGGACAACTTCACAACAGTAATAAAAAACCATGTGGTAATAAAAAAACCATGTGGTAATAAAAACCATGTGGTAATAAAAAGATAAGAGGGGAAAGAGGAGGAGTGGGAAGAGTATTGAGCAAGGGGAGGCATATAAAAGGTTTGATAAGTAAAAAGCGACAGCACGTGGAGAAACAAATTGAGTAAAATTAATGGATAGAATAAAATTGAAACACGTGACGGAAGGAAAAAAAATATATAAAAATGGTGAGCTTGAGCTAACAATAAAAAACAAACAAAAATGAAAATAAAACAAAAATAAACGAATAAATGAAAATAATAAGATAAAAAATCGAACCACGTGGCGAGAAAAAATATACAAGGAGAAAGAGTGGGAAGAGCAGTACTTTGTTTAGAGGAGGAGAAGGAGGAGGCGGAGGAGCGGGAGGAGGAGTGAGAAAGGGGGAAGGGAGATAATAGGTATAAAACTGCGTCAATCTACGTCAGCTATTCTGACCAACTTTTCTTTTAAAACATTTTTCTGAAATTGAATGTCCTCTTAGTCCATTGTTTCGACTTATTGACGTTACAGATAAATGAATGTTCCGACTTCCAATCTCTCTCCGAAAAAAAAAAAAAAAATTTAAATTTTTTAATTTTATTACATTATTAGTATTTTTCCATACGCGGCTTCGAGCCAAAAAAACTTCGTCCGGGTTTCTAAACTGCGTCGCCCCCTGCGTTGTCACTATCATATTATTAAATTGAGTAGCGATCAAAGGGGGAGATAACTCATGCTTTATTTGATATTATTTTCGTTTTTTATGTGTCCTTAGAATGTTTTTTTATTCATATAACTTTTCCATATTTCAGCAAATAGATATTTATAACACGATCATCATTTCAACTACCGAAACAGTTAATAAAAAGGCTATAAAAAGTTTTCCCGCCAAAAATAATAAAAAAAGTCTCCGGACAAAACGTTTTTTTTTTTTCATTTTATCTTTCCTGTCTCGTACTTAAACTATCTCGGCCAATTCCCATCCTGTGCGTACGTGATGCTATCAACACAAAACAAACCATTGTCCATAGGTCGTCCAAGACTTTCTTGTTGCTTCCTACGGTCACCATGGCAATAGATTGCAACTGTCTATTCGCATTTCATCCTGCGCGACGCTTCCAATTGAGTGTTTTTTTTTTAGACAAGTCCACGAATCTCGAATAAAAGCTTCGTCTGGCGGTCGGGTGGTCGGGCGGTCGGGCGGTCTGCCACGCTTTAGTTTGAGGTAGCATTTCATCTCTAAACGCGTAGATTAAATATTTTTTTTTTGGGGGGGGGGGGGCGGGGTCACCACTTATCAAGGCCAAGCGCCACTCGATGATAATGTTTAATGAGACGGGAATGATTGTCAGTCGAAAGATGAGGAACACTATAGGAGTACTAACATTGATCAATGGTGTGAACTGACGTTGATTACTTGTAAGGCGGCTGAGGGCAAGAATTTGTTGACATTGAATTGGAAGACGACCAGGTTGTAATCAATAGGGAAGTAGTTCTACGTTAACGTGTTCCACAAGTGGGAAGCCTTTCCAAAGAAGCTTTGTAGATGGAAATTTCGCCTGACACTAGGCGTATGGAGGGAGAAAGGAAAGTTTGTTTTTCCGTTGTGGTAGGAAGACGAGTTCTTGCTGTGAATGTCTTACAAAGAGGAACCAAAAGACTGGAGCTCAGTCGAGCAGCTTTCTATTGAAATAACGATAGAGAAGAGAGAGAATGGACGTATCTTATTTTAGTGCTCTGACATACTTAAGTCTTATATAGTATGTTTATTGGAGTGTCACCTATACGGTTAAGACAGAGATTTCGTCGGTCCGTCACGCTTAAGTTTGTAATAACATTTTCGTCGGTCGGTCTGTCACGCTTAAGTTTGAAATAACATTTTCGTCGGTCCGTCACGCTTAAGTTTGTAATAACATTTTCGTCGGTCGGTCTGTCACGCTTAAGTTTGAAATAACATTTTCGTCGGTCAGTCTGTCACGCTTAAGTGTGAAATAACATTTTCATTGGTCTGTCACGCTTAAGTTTGAAATAACATTTTCGTCGGTCGGTCTGTCACGCTTAAGTTTGAAATAACATTTTCGTCGGTCAGTCTGTCACGCTTAAGTGTGAAATAGCATTTTCATTGGTCTGTCACGCTTAAGTTTGTAATAACATTTTCGTCGGTCGGTCTGTCACGCTTAAGTTTGAAATAACATTTTCGTCGGTCAGTCTGTCACGCTTAAGTTTGAAATAACATTTTCGTCGGTCGGTCTGTCACGCTTAAGTTTGAAATAAGATTTTAGTCGGTCCGTCACGCTTAAGTTTGTAATAACATTTTCGTCGGTTTGTCATGCTTAAGTTTGAAATAAGATTTTCGTCAGTCCGTCACGCTTAAGTTTGTAATAACATTTTCGTCGGTCGGTCTGTCACGCTTAAGTTTGTAATAACATTTTCGTCGGTCTGTCACGCTTAAGTTTGTAATAACATTTTCGTCGGTCTGTCACGCTTAAGTTTGAAATAACATTTTCGTCGGTCTGTCACGCTTAAGTTTGTAATAACATTTTCGTCGGTCTGTCACGCTTAAGTTTGAAATAATATTTTCGTCGGTCTGTCACGCTTAAGTTTGAAATAACATTTTCGTCGGTCTGTCACGCTTAAGTTTGAAATAACATTTTCGTCGGTCTGTCCCGCTTAAGTTTGAAATAACATTTTCGTTGGTCTGTCACGCTTAAGTTTGAAATAACATTTTCGTCGGTCTGTCACGCTTAAGTTTGAAATAACATTTTCATTGGTCTGTCACGCTTAAGTTTGAAATAACATTTTCGTTGGTCTGTCACGCTTAAGTTTGAAATAACATTTTCGTCGGTCTGTCACGCTTAAGTTTGAAATAACATTTTCGTTGGTCTGTCACGCTTAAGTTTGAAATAACATTTTCGTCGGTCAGTCTGTCACGCTTAAGTTTGAAATAACATTTTCATTGGTCTGTCACGCTTAAGTTTGAAATAACATTTTCGTCGGTCGGTCTGTCACGCTTAAGTTTGAAATAACATTTTCGTCGGTCAGTCTGTCACGCTTAAGTGTGAAATAGCATTTTCATTGGTCTGTCACGCTTAAGTTTGTAATAACATTTTCGTCGGTCGGTCTGTCACGCTTAAGTTTGAAATAACATTTTCGTCGGTCAGTCTGTCACGCTTAAGTTTGAAATAACATTTTCGTCGGTCGGTCTGTCACGCTTAAGTTTGAAATAAGATTTTAGTCGGTCCGTCACGCTTAAGTTTGTAATAACATTTTCGTCGGTTTGTCATGCTTAAGTTTGAAATAAGATTTTCGTCAGTCCGTCACGCTTAAGTTTGTAATAACATTTTCGTCGGTCAGTCTGTCACGCTTAAGTTTGTAATAACATTTTCGTCGGTCTGTCACGCTTAAGTTTGTAATAACATTTTCGTCGGTCTGTCACGCTTAAGTTTGAAATAACATTTTCGTCGGTCTGTCACGCTTAAGTTTGAAATAACATTTTCGTCGGTCTGTCACGCTTAAGTTTGAAATAATATTTTCGTCGGTCTGTCACGCTTAAGTTTGAAATAACATTTTCGTCGGTCTGTCACGCTTAAGTTTGAAATAACATTTTCGTCGGTCTGTCACGCTTAAGTTTGAAATAACATTTTCGTCGGTCTGTCACGCTTAAGTTTGAAATAACATTTCCGTCGGTCCGTCACGCTTAAGTTTGTAATAACATTTTCGTCGGTCGGTCTGTCACGCTTAAGTTTGAAATAACATTTTCGTCGGTCAGTCTGTCACGCTTAAGTGTGAAATAACATTTTCATTGGTCTGTCACTCTTAAGTTTGAAATAACATTTTCGTCGGTCGGTCTGTCACGCTTAAGTTTGAAATAAGATTTTAGTCGGTCCGTCACGCTTAAGTTTGTAATAACATTTTCGTCGGTTTGTCATGCTTAAGTTTGAAATAAGATTTTCGTCAGTCCGTCACGCTTAAGTTTGTAATAACATTTTCGTCGGTCGGTCTGTCACGCTTAAGTTTGTAATAACATTTTCGTCGGTCTGTCACGCTTAAGTTTGTAATAACATTTTCGTCGGTCTGTCACGCTTAAGTTTGAAATAACATTTTCGTCGGTCTGTCACGCTTAAGTTTGAAATAACATTTTCGTCGGTCTGTCACGCTTAAGTTTGAAATAATATTTTCGTCGGTCTGTCACGCTTAAGTTTGAAATAACATTTTCGTCGGTCTGTCACGCTTAAGTTTGAAATAACATTTTCGTCGGTCCGTCACGCTTAAGTTTGTAATAACATTTTCGTCGGTCGGTCTGTCACGCTTAAGTTTGAAATAACATTTTCGTCGGTCAGTCTGTCACGCTTAAGTGTGAAATAACATTTTCATTGGTCTGTCACTCTTAAGTTTGAAATAACATTTTCGTCGGTCGGTCTGTCACGCTTAAGTTTGAAATAACATTTTCGTCGGTCAGTCTGTCACGCTTAAGTGTGAAATAGCATTTTCATTGGTCTGTCACGCTTAAGTTTGTAATAACATTTTCGTCGGTCGGTCTGTCACGCTTAAGTTTGAAATAACATTTTCGTCGGTCAGTCTGTCACGCTTAAGTTTGAAATAACATTTTCGTCGGTCGGTCTGTCACGCTTAAGTTTGAAATAAGATTTTAGTCGGTCCGTCACGCTTAAGTTTGTAATAACATTTTCGTCGGTTTGTCATGCTTAAGTTTGAAATAAGATTTTCGTCAGTCCGTCACGCTTAAGTTTGTAATAACATTTTCGTCGGTCGGTCTGTCACGCTTAAGTTTGTAATAACATTTTCGTCGGTCTGTCACGCTTAAGTTTGTAATAACATTTTCGTCGGTCTGTCACGCTTAAGTTTGAAATAACATTTTCGTCGGTCTGTCACGCTTAAGTTTGAAATAACATTTTCGTCGGTCTGTCACGCTTAAGTTAGTAATAACATTTTCGTCGGCGGGTCTGTCACGCTTAAGTTAGTAATAATATTTTCGTCGGTCTGTCACGCTTAAGTTAGTAATAACATTTTCGTCGGCGGGTCTGTCACGCTTAAGTTAGTAATAACATTTTCGTTGGTCTGTCACGCTTAAGTTAGTAATAACATTTTCGTCGGTCTGTCACGCTTAAGTTTGAAATAACATTTTCGTCGGTTAGTCACGCTTAAGTTTGAAATAACATTTTCGTCGGTCTGTCACGCTTAAGTTTGAAATAACATTTTCGTCGGTCTGTCACGCTTAAGTTTGAAATAACATTTTCGTCGGTCTGTCACGCTTAAGTTTGAAATAACATTTTCGTCGGTCTGTCACGCTTAAGTTAGTAATAACATTTTCGTTGGTCTGTCTCGCTTAAGTTAGTAATAACATTTTCGTCGGTCTGTCACGCTTAAGTTTGAAATAACATTTTCGTCGGTTAGTCACGCTTAAGTTTGAAATAACATTTTCGTCGGTCTGTCACGCTTAAGTTTGAAATAACATTTTCGTCGGTTAGTCACGCTTAAGTTTGAAATAACATTTTCGTCGGTCTGTCACGCTTAAGTTTGAAATAACATTTTCGTCGGTCTGTCACGCTTAAGTTTGAAATAACATTTTCGTCGGTCTGTCACGCTTAAGTTTGAAATAACATTTTCGTCGGTCTGTCACGCTTAAGTTTGAAATAACATTTTCGTCGGTCTGTCACGCTTAAGTTTGAAATAACATTTTCGTCGGTCTGTCACGCTTAAGTTAGTAATAACATTTTCGTTGGTCTGTCACGCTTAAGTTAGTAATAACATTTTCGTCGGTCTGTCACGCTTAAGTTTGAAATAACATTTTCGTCGGTTAGTCACGCTTAAGTTTGAAATAACATTTTCGTCGGTCTGTCACGCTTAAGTTTGAAATAACATTTTCGTCGGTTAGTCACGCTTAAGTTTGAAATAACATTTTCGTCGGTCTGTCACGCTTAAGTTTGAAATAACATTTTCGTCGGTCTGTCACGCTTAAGTTTGAAATAACATTTTCGTCGGTCTGTCACGCTTAAGTTTGAAATAACATTTTCGTCGGTCTGTCACGCTTAAGTTTGAAATAACATTTTCGTCGGTCTGTCACGCTTAAGTTTGAAATAACATTTTCGTCGGTCTGTCACGCTTAAGTTAGTAATAACATTTTCGTTGGTCTGTCACGCTTAAGTTAGTAATAACATTTTCGTCGGTCTGTCACGCTTAAGTTTGAAATAACATTTTCGTCGGTTAGTCACGCTTAAGTTTGAAATAACATTTTCGTCGGTCTGTCACGCTTAAGTTTGAAATAACATTTTCGTCGGTTAGTCACGCTTAAGTTTGAAATAACATTTTCGTCGGTCTGTCACGCTTAAGTTTGAAATAACATTTTCGTCGGTTAGTCACGCTTAAGTTTGAAATAACATTTTCGTCGGTCTGTCACGCTTAAGTTTGAAATAACATTTTCGTCGGTCTGTCACGCTTAAGTTTGAAATAACATTTTCGTCGGTCTGTCACGCTTAAGTTTGAAATAACATTTTCGTCGGTCTGTCACGCTTAAGTTTGAAATAACATTTTCGTCGGTCTGTCACGCTTAAGTTTGAAATAACATTTTCGTCGGTCTGTCACGCTTAAGTTAGTAATAACATTTTCGTTGGTCTGTCACGCTTAAGTTAGTAATAACATTTTCGTCGGTCTGTCACGCTTAAGTTTGAAATAACATTTTCGTCGGTTAGTCACGCTTAAGTTTGAAATAACATTTTCGTCGGTCTGTCACGCTTAAGTTTGAAATAACATTTTCGTCGGTTAGTCACGCTTAAGTTTGAAATAACATATTCGTCGGTCTGTCACGCTTAAGTTTGAAATAACATTTTCGTCGGTCTGTCACGCTTAAGTTTGAAATAACATTTTCGTCGGTCTGTCACGCTTAAGTTTGAAATAACATTTTCGTCGGTCTGTCACGCTTAAGTTTGAAATAACATTTTCGTCAGTCTGTCACGCTTAAGTTTGAAATAACATTTTCGTCGGTCTGTCACGCTTAAGTTAGTAATAACATTTTCGTTGGTCTGTCACGCTTAAGTTAGTAATAACATTTTCGTCGGTCTGTCACGCTTAAGTTTGAAATAACATTTTCGTCGGTTAGTCACGCTTAAGTTTGAAATAACATTTTCGTCGGTCTGTCACGCTTAAGTTTGAAATAACATTTTCGTCGGTTAGTCACGCTTAAGTTTGAAATAACATTTTCGTCGGTCTGTCACGCTTAAGTTTGAAATAACATTTTCGTCGGTTAGTCACGCTTAAGTTTGAAATAACATTTTCGTCGGTCTGTCACGCTTAAGTTTGAAATAACATTTTCGTCGGTCTGTCACGCTTAAGTTTGAAATAACATTTTCGTCGGTCTGTCACGCTTAAGTTTGAAATAACATTTTCGTCGGTCTGTCACGCTTAAGTTTGAAATAACATTTTCGTCGGTCTGTCACGCTTAAGTTTGAAATAACATTTTCGTCGGTCTGTCACGCTTAAGTTAGTAATAACATTTTCGTTGGTCTGTCACGCTTAAGTTAGTAATAACATTTTCGTCGGTCTGTCACGCTTAAGTTTGAAATAACATTTTCGTCGGTTAGTCACGCTTAAGTTTGAAATAACATTTTCGTCGGTCTGTCACGCTTAAGTTTGAAATAACATTTTCGTCGGTTAGTCACGCTTAAGTTTGAAATAACATTTTCGTCGGTCTGTCACGCTTAAGTTTGAAATAACATTTTCGTCGGTTAGTCACGCTTAAGTTTGAAATAACATTTTCGTCGGTCTGTCACGCTTAAGTTTGAAATAACATTTTCGTCGGTCTGTCACGCTTAAGTTTGAAATAACATTTTCGTCGGTCTGTCACGCTTAAGTTTGAAATAACATTTTCGTCGGTTAGTCACGCTTAAGTTTGAAATAACATTTTCGTCGGTCTGTCACGCTTAAGTTTGAAATAACATTTTCGTCGGTTAGTCACGCTTAAGTTTGAAATAACATTTTCGTCGGTCTGTCACGCTTAAGTTTGAAATAACATTTTCGTCGGTTAGTCACGCTTAAGTTTGAAATAACATTTTCGTCGGTCTGTCACGCTTAAGTTTGAAATAACATTTTCGTCGGTCTGTCACGCTTAAGTTTGAAATAACATTTTCGTCGGTCTGTCACGCTTAAGTTTGAAATAACATTTTCGTCGGTCTGTCACGCTTAAGTTTGAAATAACATTTTCGTCGGTCTGTCACGCTTAAGTTTGAAATAACATTTTCGTCGGTCTGTCACGCTTAAGTTAGTAATAACATTTTCGTTGGTCTGTCACGCTTAAGTTAGTAATAACATTTTCGTCGGTCTGTCACGCTTAAGTTTGAAATAACATTTTCGTCGGTCTGTCACGCTTAAGTTTGAAATAACATTTTCGTCGGTCTGTCACGCTTAAGTTTGAAATAACATTTTCGTCGGTTAGTCACGCTTAAGTTTGAAATAACATTTTCGTCGGTCTGTCACGCTTAAGTTTGAAATAACATTTTCGTCGGTTAGTCACGCTTAAGTTTGAAATAACATTTTCGTCGGTCTGTCACGCTTAAGTTTGAAATAACATTTTCGTCGGTCTGTCACGCTTAAGTTTGAAATAACATTTTCGTCGGTCTGTCACGCTTAAGTTTGAAATAACATTTTCGTCGGTCTGTCACGCTTAAGTTTGAAATAACACTTTCGTCGGTCTGTCACGCTTAAGTTTGAAATAACATTTTCGTCGGTCTGTCACGCTTAAGTTAGTAATAACATTTTCGTTGGTCTGTCACGCTTAAGTTAGTAATAACATTTTCGTCGGTCTGTCACGCTTAAGTTTGAAATAACATTTTCGTCGGTTAGTCACGCTTAAGTTTGAAATAACATTTTCGTCGGTCTGTCACGCTTAAGTTTGAAATAACATTTTCGTCGGTTAGTCACGCTTAAGTTTGAAATAACATTTTCGTCGGTCTGTCACGCTTAAGTTTGAAATAACATTTTCGTCGGTTAGTCACGCTTAAGTTTGAAATAACATTTTCGTCGGTCTGTCACGCTTAAGTTTGAAATAACATTTTCGTCGGTCTGTCACGCTTAAGTTTGAAATAACATTTTCGTCGGTCTGTCACGCTTAAGTTTGAAATAACATTTTCGTCGGTTAGTCACGCTTAAGTTTGAAATAACATTTTCGTCGGTCTGTCACGCTTAAGTTTGAAATAACATTTTCGTCGGTTAGTCACGCTTAAGTTTGAAATAACATTTTCGTCGGTCTGTCACGCTTAAGTTTGAAATAACATTTTCGTCGGTTAGTCACGCTTAAGTTTGAAATAACATTTTCGTCGGTCTGTCACGCTTAAGTTTGAAATAACATTTTCGTCGGTCTGTCACGCTTAAGTTTGAAATAACATTTTCGTCGGTCTGTCACGCTTAAGTTTGAAATAACATTTTCGTCGGTCTGTCACGCTTAAGTTTGAAATAACATTTTCGTCGGTCTGTCACGCTTAAGTTTGAAATAACATTTTCGTCGGTCTGTCACGCTTAAGTTTGAAATAACATTTTCGTCGGTCTGTCACGCTTAAGTTTGAAATAACATTTTCGTCGGTCTGTCACGCTTAAGTTTGAAATAACATTTTCGTCGGTCTGTCACGCTTAAGTTTGAAATAACATGTTCGTCGGTCTGTCACGCTTAAGTTTGAAATAACATTTTCGTCGGTCTGTCACGCTTAAGTTTGAAATAACATTTTCGTCGGTCTGTCACGCTTAAGTTTGAAATAACATTTTCGTCGGTCTGTCACGCTTAAGTTTGAAATAACATTTTCGTCGGTCTGTCACGCTTAAGTTTGAAATAACATTTTCGTCGGTCTGTCACGCTTAAGTTTGAAATAACATTTTCGTCGGTCTGTCACGCTTAAGTTTGAAATAACATTTTCGTCGGTCTGTCACGCTTAAGTTTGAAATAACATTTTCGTCGGTCTGTCACGCTTAAGTTAGTAATAACATTTTCGTTGGTCTGTCACGCTTAAGTTAGTAATAACATTTTCGTCGGTCTGTCACGCTTAAGTTTGAAATCACATTTTCGTCGGTTAGTCACGCTTAAGTTTGAAATAACATTTTCGTCGGTCTGTCACGCTTAAGTTTGAAATAACATTTTCGTCGGTTAGTCACGCTTAAGTTTGAAATAACATTTTCGTCGGTCTGTCACGCTTAAGTTTGAAATAACATTTTCGTCGGTTAGTCACGCTTAAGTTTGAAATAACATTTTCGTCGGTCTGTCACGCTTAAGTTTGAAATAACATTTTCGTCGGTCTGTCACGCTTAAGTTTGAAATAACATTTTCGTCGGTCTGTCACGCTTAAGTTTGAAATAACATTTTCGTCGGTTAGTCACGCTTAAGTTTGAAATAACATTTTCGTCGGTCTGTCACGCTTAAGTTTGAAATAACATTTTCGTCGGTTAGTCACGCTTAAGTTTGAAATAACATTTTCGTCGGTCTGTCACGCTTAAGTTTGAAATAACATTTTCGTCGGTTAGTCACGCTTAAGTTTGAAATAACATTTTCGTCGGTCTGTCACGCTTAAGTTTGAAATAACATTTTCGTCGGTCTGTCACGCTTAAGTTTGAGATAACATTTTCGTCGGTCTGTCACGCTTAAGTTTGAAATAACATTTTCGTCGGTCTGTCACGCTTAAGTTTGAAATAACATTTTCGTCGGTCTGTCACGCTTAAGTTTGAAATAACATTTTCGTCGGTCTGTCACGCTTAAGTTAGTAATAACATTTTCGTTGGTCTGTCACGCTTAAGTTAGTAATAACATTTTCGTCGGTCTGTCACGCTTAAGTTTGAAATAACATTTTCGTCGGTTAGTCACGCTTAAGTTTGAAATAACATTTTCGTCGGTCTGTCACGCTTAAGTTTGAAATAACATTTTCGTCGGTTAGTCACGCTTAAGTTTGAAATAACATTTTCGTCGGTCTGTCACGCTTAAGTTTGAAATAACATTTTCGTCGGTTAGTCACGCTTAAGTTTGAAATAACATTTTCGTCGGTCTGTCACGCTTAAGTTTGAAATAACATTTTCGTCGGTCTGTCACGCTTAAGTTTGAAATAACATTTTCGTCGGTCTGTCACGCTTAAGTTTGAAATAACATTTTCGTCGGTCTGTCACGCTTAAGTTTGAAATAACATTTTCGTCGGTCTGTCACGCTTAAGTTTGAAATAACATTTTCGTCGGTCTGTCACGCTTAAGTTAGTAATAACATTTTCGTTGGTCTGTCACGCTTAAGTTAGTAATAACATTTTCGTCGGTCTGTCACGCTTAAGTTTGAAATAACATTTTCGTCGGTTAGTCACGCTCAAGTTTGAAATAACATTTTCGTCGGTCTGTCACGCTTAAGTTTGAAATAACATTTTCGTCGGTCGGTCTGTCACGCTTAAGTTTGAAATAACATTTTCGTCGGTCGGTCTGTCACGTTTAAGTTTGAAATAACATTTTCGTCGGTCGGTCTGTCACGCTTAAGTTTGAAATAACATTTTCGTCGGTCTGTCACATTTAAGTTTGACATAACATTTTCGTCGGTCGGTCTGTCACGCTTAAGTTTGAAATAACATTTTCGTCGGTCGGTCTGTCACGCTTAAGTTTGAAATAACATTTTCGTCGGTCGGTCTGTCACGTTTAAGTTTGAAATAACATTTTCGTCGGTCGGTCTGTCACGCTTAAGTTTGAAATAACATTTTCGTCGGTCGGTCTGTCACGTTTAAGTTTGAAATAACATTTTCGTCGGTCGGTCTGTCACGCTTAAGTTTGTAATAACATTTTCGTCGGTCGGTCTGTGACGCTTAAGTTTGAAATAACATTTTCGTCGGTCTGTCACGCTTAACTTTGAAATAACATTTTCGTCGGTCTGTCACGCTTAAGTTTGAAATAACATTTTCGTCAATCTGTCACGCTTAAGTTTGAAATAACATTTTCGTCGGTCGGTCTGTCACGTTTAACTTTGAAATAACATTTTCGTCGGTCTGTCACGCTTAAGTTTGAAATAACATTTTCGTCAATCTGTCACGCTTAAGTTTGAAATAACATTTTCGTCGGTCGGTCTGTCACGTTTAAGTTTGAAATAACATTTTCGTCGGTCTGTCACGCTTAAGTTTGAAATAACATTTTCGTCGGTCTTTCACTCCTAAATTTGATATAAACTTGTTGGTCTGTCATGCTTAAGTTCAGAATAGTATGTAAATGAGTCCAGCACGCTTGAGATTGAAATGAAATGATTATATACACTATTTTTATGGTTGGACTGCATTCTATTTAAGATCTCGACGGAGAGGTCTGTTTACATCTTAGCTTTTTACACAGGAAGTAAAACCCGATACTATTAAAATAAATAAACAATAGATGTAAGCAGAAAACAAAATATATATAACTTCCATTTTCTTATAGGAAAAAAGATTGTAGAATTAGTATATATGAAATAAAATTAAATAAAAAAAAATTGCATAAATATATTTTTATTCAGTTTAAAAAGTATCTAGGCAAAACCATGTGGGTGATATTTCGATTAATGACCGGATAGATAGAATACGTATGAAACGTGTTAGTGTTAAATAAAATAGCCAATTTTGCTAATTATATTACGGGTGGGATGTAATGGGTGAACATTTCATTACGGGTGGGATGTAATGGGTGAACATTTCAGATTCATGCGAGTAGTATTTTTTGTGTTCATTTATACATAAATAACACTAAACAATCAAACATTTTGAAAATTTTGCAAAATTCAGAAGGTGCAGGCCACTAGTTTTTGGCTATTTTACATTCATGAAAACCCTTTCACAGCCTGAAAATGGTCCTAAATTAAAGTACTATATCAGATTTAACCATCTATATCTTTTGAGGATGTTTTAGGGCCTGCAATGTCGCATGAAACCACTTTTTCACCGAAAAATGATGGATTTTGAGTCCCGTGGAGCCCTAACGGCTATTTTTGGCCTGCACCTTCTGAATTTTGCAAAATTTTCAAAATGTTTTATTGTTTAGTGTTATTTATGTATAAATGAACACAAAAATATACTACTCGCATGAATCTGAAATTTTCACCCATTACGTCCCACCTCTAATTATATGAAAAATATTTGTGATTAAATATAAAACTTTTTTTTTTTAAAATGCTACCTATTTTTTTAATATTATTGAGATAGTTAATTACCGAAGGGCTTGGATGGATAAGTGTCTGTACTTCCGGTTGTCCGGTAAAACGGAAGTTGCCCAACGCACAAATATACAAATGTAAGAAAGGCATATAAAATAAGGTAAAATCAATGATTAAAACCCGGATGTAAGGGAAATAATTAGGTCGAAACAACAAAAGAGATATTTTAATTCATAGGTTTTGGAGTGAATATCCAAGTCGATGATGAACGATTTAAAAACTCATGTATATTGCGATTATGGCACATACTAACTCAATTGGGGGGGGGACAATTTAATGATGGTGATAATGTGATAATGTGATAATGTGTCCGGATTCTAATTCAAGCTCTGCTTGCCTTGTTTTTATTTGCCCTTTGTTTTATATATGAGAAATGATGGTATCTATACCAGGAAATACCATGAAAATAAATGCATATGATATAGGACCAGTTTACAAATATTTCTTAAAAACTACCGATTTTTAAACATTATTTATCTTTTAAAATTTAGATATAGTTAATTATAGAAGGACTTGAATGGAGAAGTCTGTGTACTTCCGGTTGTCCAATAAAACGGAAGTTGCCCACCGCACGGATATACAAATATAAGAAAGGCATATAGGATAAGGTAAAATCGATGACTAGAACCCGGATGAAAAAGAAAAAAATTGGTTGAAACAAAAAAAGACGGTCAGTAAAAACATATATTTTAATTCATGGGGTCTGGAGTGAATATCCAAGCTGATGATGAACGATTAAAAAACTCATGACGTGTGTATGTTGCGAGATAGGGGATAACAACTCCATTAGCAAATAAAAAAAAGTAAATGATAATGCTAATGAGCACGGATAGTAATTCAGGCTTTTTTTTGCTTTGTTTTTCTTTGTCTTTCATTGTCTTATATATGAGCACTGAGGATAGCCATATCAGGAAATACGTGCATAGGATATAAGAGCAGTTTACAAATATCTTGGTGGTAAGCCGAAACAATTGTATGCTGAAAATAAAAACATTTTTTTGTGAAATGATGTGAATCTGTCCTTCCTAACATTTGACATCGTTTAGAATTAAATAAAGATATTTTATAGCATAGCTCTAGCCTCACACTATTGAGCCATTACAAATGTTATTTTATGACCTTTATATTTAAATATAATTTTAAAAATATTAATAGACATATATATATATATATATATATATATATATATAGTCTAAAGAAGCTTTGAGTTATTTTAAACAAAAAGACAAAAAAAAAAAAGAAAAACGCAGTTTAAATTCCCACAGAAACTAACTAAATCCCAAATAGTGCAGACTTAACATTCGTTGGAAAATTCATAAATAAATAAAATATATAATAGTAAGTAAATAAAATAAAAAGGGGGATTAAGTATCTAACAGTGAAACAAAAACAGGAGACCTTAACGTAAGCATCTAATATTAACACGGGGATCATCAGCTGTTTACCATGTAACTGTTTCGGAGATTTAAAAACAGGACAGTTATATGCATGGCTCTCCAATGGTACAGATCAAACTACCATATATATATATATATATATATATATATATATATATATATATATATATATATATATATATATATATATATATATATATTACGAGCACTGATGATAGCCTTGTCAAACCTCAGAAGACAAAATACAATGTGTGACGCCTAGAGGGCCAACCCTGACTGACCTAAATTAAATCGCAACTCCAATTTAAAACAAGTAACGCAGCTTCATTTTTTACAGCAGAGAGAGAGAGAGAGAGAGAGAGAGAGAGAGAGAGAGAGAGAGAGAGAGAGAGAGATTAAGAAAGAAAGAAAGAAAGAAAGAGAGAGGCTAGCAACATCTCTTCGGTGATCTATTCTCATCTCTTTAAGATGAGAATAGATCAGCCCCCATTAGAACTAAGTTTTGTCTTTGCCAACTTGGGAAGATATCCAAAGTAGTGTTGGGACGTTTAATCGGGGTCGGAAAATCGGAACTTTTGTTTGTATCGGAATCGGAAATTTTTTTACCCTAATTTCCGATTCCAAAAACGATTATTTTATTTATTTTTGTTTAAAACTTAATTTTATATTGCTCGTACTAACGATGCCATGATAAATATTTATTGATTTTAAACAACCAGTAAAAATAAGATTTATAGATCGTAATAATCAATTTTGGTAAAAATGGTGCCGAAGAAAATGGCCTGGTAAAATGTCACAGGTAATATTGGCACAATTGAATAAATAGGGAAAAATGGCACAAGTGGAAAATATAAATGAAAATCTCAGAAGGAGTTTATCAAAATCTTTGATACAATACAAAAATGGAAAACATAAGGAAATTTGTGATATATATATATATATATATATATATATATATATATATATATATATATATATATATATATATATATATGGGAAATTGTTGTAGACCCGTGCTAGGGGTCACAAAGATAACAACCACAAATTGTGACAGGTTAAAATATACAATGTATTTATTCATAGCAATACAGTAACGCCACTAAATGTGGTAGGAGATGACCGGATTCCTACCATGCGGTAAAACATGAATAGGAATGTCCTCAATATTTAACACCTACCCACTATAGGAGTATGTGACACAAGGTCGGAAAGTGGGATTTGAAAAGCCAGCGCCCGAGAACGTGAGCGCTTTAGCCATTAAAAATTGCCTGGACAGCCCCGTCGGCATTCCCCGGCAGGAGCGCCTCAGGCAGTAAGCTATCAACTTACTCCTCCCCAAAGAGGAGAGGCAAAGCCTGGGAGGGTGGACCTCCTAGAACTGCACAGGACAGACCCATAGACCGGCGGAATCATGCCCCGAAGGCCAAGACAACACTGGTCTATAGGGTGTAGTATCCATCGGAACAGATACCACACGTGGACACTCACATGATAGGAATGTCCTCGATATTTAACACCTACCCACTATAGGAGTATGTGACACAAGGTCGGAAAGTGGGATTTGAAAAGCCAGCGCCCGAGAACGTGAGCGCTTTAGCCATTAAAAATTGCCTGGACAGCCCCGTCGGCATTCCCCGGTAGGGGCGCCTCAGGCAGTAAGCTATCAACTTACTCCTCCCCAAAGAGGAGAGGCAAAGCCTGGGAGGGTGGACCTCCTAGAACTGCACAGGACAGACCCATAGACCGGCGGAATCATGCCCCGAAGGCCAAGACAACACCGGTCTATAGGGTGTAGTATCCATCGGAACAGATACCACACGTGGACACTCACATGATAGGAATGTCCTCGATATTTAACACCTACCCACTATAAGAGTATGTGACACAAGGTCGGAAAGTGGGATTTGAAAAGCCAGCGCCCGAGAACGTGAGCGCTTTAGCCATTAAAAATTGCCTGGACAGCCCCGTCGGCATTCCCCGGTAGGGGCGCCTCAGGCAGTAAGCTATCAACTTACTCCTCCCCAAAGAGGAGAGGCAAAGCCTGGGAGGGTGGACCTCCTAGAACTGCACAGGACAGACCCATAGACCGGCGGAATCATGCCCCGAAGGCCAAGACAACACCGGTCTATAGGGTGTAGTATCCATCGGAACAGATACCACACGTGGACACTCACATGATAGGAATGTCCTCAATTTGAGTCTTTGCAACCATGGTATTTATTATAGATGGTTGCTTCCTAATGGGGTGATTTGTACCCCACAACAGAAATGAAAAAGGAAAAACCAAAAGATTTTTGTATGTATTCATCTACGTTTTGTCTTTATTTGTAAGACTTCCTCAGGATGATAATTTTAAGAAAAATGTCATGCAAGTACATAGAAATATTGGGTTGACATGATGAGTTGATGAGCAGTAATAGTAGCCACTACTGGGAGCGCAGGACCAAGGTCCGGGCTGAGAGAAGTCGGTGGCAGAGAGTGAAATGAATGTGAATGGCTGTGAGGGAAAAGGGGAGGGGTGGGAGTGTTAGTGAATTTTTTCTTACCCACCCACCCCGCCTACTTTCAAATCATCTTCATATCTTCAAATCTTTTTCTAAAACTATGATACTACCTACACACCAAAAAACAGAGCTCTCCCTCCCCTCCTCTTTCCCCAGCCCCTCAAAATCTATGCTACACCTCACCACGACAAAAAAACTCAGGACCCCTCCCCTCTCTCCCACCCTAAGACAAATTCACTAACACTCCCACCTTTTTCACTCACAGCCATCCACATTCATTTCACTTCCTGCCACCGACTTCTCTCAGCCCGGACCTTGGTCCTGCGTTCCCAGTAGTGGCTACTACTTCTTAATCCCGAGATATGACGAGGGCCGCAATGATGGATCTTTGTCATCACTTGTCACGATCATAGAGATCTTTGTGCATAGTATCTGCCTATCTTATCATCGGCCTTTCTCTCGGTCGCTTCTCAGCGACTTAATACAAAAGCAAGTTTCGCAACGCTGTCGTTGTTGGCCCTCAACACATGTTAAAACCATCTAAGTCACCATCCCCTCAGCTTGCCTTCAATCGGTGTGATGCTGTAACGCTCTCGAATATTATCATTGCAGACGTGGCCGAGCAGTGTAATTCCAGACATCCAACGGATCACTTTGGTTTCCGTAACAGCGATTTCCCAACATTATCCAACCGTTATATAAAAAAGTTAGAATTGTTTGTTGTCGCTTGATGTAAAGTAACAATAAATGATCATTTAGGTAAAGCTAATTTTGATGATTTGAAAATGGAGCAAAACGCCGTTACAAGCGATAAATACAATGAAAATATTTTTTTCATTATTTCATTATTTTTTTTCAGTGCAAAATATCCTTCTCCAGTATTTCATATTAGTAATAAAAATGTTACCGTTATTCATTTATTTTTTAGTATGATACTTTTTTACACACCGATTTTTGTAGTGTCCGCTAGTTGTCATGGCATGCTGGGAAGTATAGTGAGAATAGAAAAAGTTCTTTGAAAAGAATATTTGAAATTTTGAATTTGAAAAATGAGCAGAAAGCCGGCATAATTCATGAATGCGATGCAACTGTTTCAAATATATATAAAAGGCAGTTGTCGGTTTGTTTGTATGTTTGTATGTCTGCAAAAGGCTCTTGAAATACGCGACAGACATTGATATCTTCTAAATCGACCATCTTTCGGACGAGAAATATCGAAAAATTGTAAAAACACATCGATTTCTTCGTGCCGAACCGTCATAGAACTTCTAGGGGGGGGGAGAGGTTACTAAATTTCTTCCTTTACCCCTCATCTGTACGTTGGAAAATATCAAAGATATGTCTGCTTATTCGTCTCATTTGAAGTTTATTGCTTTATAAACTTAAAATGAGACGAATCAGCAGACCTATCTTTGATTTTTTCTGATTAATTTTTGAAGGTTTGTGTTCGGTGTATCAATTTCATGCCAACTCCTATGTTGTGATGGTTTAGTTTGTGTTTATTTATACTTATATATATTTACATACATAATTGTATGCATGCTTATATATATATCTTCCACTTTATGTGTGTTTATCCTGGCTAGTTTCTCTGTCTTCTTCCCTCTTATTGCCTTTACCACCTCCACCTATCGTCTCCCCTATGCTAGCTCGGTGGGTGCGAAAATGGAAAAAGAAAAGGAAAATGGATGAAGGTATAAAAAAAAAGAGAAATAAAGAGGAATATGTCACCTACTTGTCAAATCATATTTCAATGTAGCTAAGGGTCTTCTCATATGGTCCAATCGGATCATCTTTTCCTTCTCCCATGTGTGTGCCTTCAAAATAAAATAAAATTGTTTCCAAATCTTTACTTTTTCTGAAGAGTTCGATAATACAAACGAAACCGGTCAAATCTCTTGTTTTTTGTTTTTCTCCTGCATTATAACCTGTTTTCCGCTTGTCTTTTTTCAAACACACACCCACCCACACCCACCCACACACACACATACATATATATATATATATATATATATATATATATATATATATATATATATATATATATATATATATATATATATATATATATACTAAGCCCCTTTAAGAAATTAAAGTTGAGCACTTTCGGTGATGTTAAAAATAGACTGTCAAAAAGCTCTAATGCAAAGTTCCGAATACGTTCGTCGAACACTCTCGACTAGTCGTCTATCTGTGCCCGCTTCTAGATACATATAGATCTTAATTTCCCTTGATTACGTGACAGTTTCTGTTGGCCGAGTGGATATGGCGACTGCTTGCAGATTCTAGGCTGACTCTGTGAACCGGGTTCGCGCTTCCCGACCCTCTGAAATTGTTACTTTCATGCACTGATGAGGTATTAATAATTTGATATTTATTTATATATATATATATATATATATATATATATATATATATATACACTGGCGTAGCTAGGGGGGGGGCGGCACACCTGAGGGGGCGGCATTTTGAGAGGGTAAAAATAGAAAGTAGAGAAAAAAATTAAAAAAAACAAAAGTTAACAAAAAATATGAAATTTTAAACAAGACCATTGCTATATTCGCTTACGGCCGTTTGCCATTTTCGGCTCTCATTATGCTCAACATTATGGGAGCATTATAATAAATACGTATTTATTTTATAACTATATATGTGCATATATACATATATATGTGCATATACACATATATTTATACATACATATACATATATACATACATACGTGCATATATACATATATACATATATACACACACATACACATATATAAATACGCATATATACATACATATATATATATATATATATATATATATATATATATATATATATATATATATATATATATGGCTGGTTTTAATTCTTGAACAAAATTTCCATTAATTGAGAATAAATTGCTTTAATTCATTTCAATCACTAAGTTTAAAAAATGCAAGCATTAATTATTTCTGGAGATATAATCAGTGACCGGATGACCTAACAGGATAGGGCCAAGCCTAGGCTTCGGCCAAGCACCAAAAAAACAAAATGACCTCAGAAAGATTTCATACTTAAAGGGGAACTTTCATATAAATTTTTATCGAATAGGTGCGAAAAGAAAGTTGGATATTTGGGTGTATATACACCGACATCAAAGAGGAAATAACATTAGATGCGAAAGTTTGAATTCATTAATTTTATTACTGTCCAAACGTTTGTTTTTGTAGCATACTTTTTATAACTCCTTGTAAACTTTACAATTGCTAGCTGGGGGATCGGACAAAATCACCCCGGGCAACCCCCACCATCTACTTAAAACAAAAGGAAAACAGATAAAATCTCAAATGAATAAAAAATATTAAAAATCAGTTTTCATATTTTAATTTTAATTTAATTGAATTTAGGAAAATTAGATACCGTAGAACTAATTTTCGCAAGGTATGAAAATTAAGAATAATGTTAACTTAGTAATAATGGACCAGTTTTCCTACCTAGCAAAAAAATTTCCATGGACGAGTTATCCATGGGCGAATTATCCATGGACGAATTTTCCGGGCACCCAAATGCCGGGGGGGGGGGGGGGGGCGGCAAATTTTACTACCGCCCCGGGCGGCAAAAGGTCTAGCTACGCCACTGTATATATATATATATACTTCAAAGTCAAAATTTAGCCAACGATAAGTGTTAGATGGATTCTGACCTAGAAAACAGCAATTCTTCCCCCTTTATTAGCAAAATTGTTCATAGAATGTGAGGACTAAAGGACAAAATAAGAGAAGGTTGCCGAAAGTAAACCCAAGGTCCACTCTCTAATCTCCTATGACTGGCCTAGGGCGTAGAAGCTTAAACAAAACCAAGGTTGTCAGCCTGGAAAATATAAAGCCCAGCCATGTTGTTTGTCTTGAGTGTTTTGAATCACGTCCGAATCTATCAATAGTGGTTAACGATTTTTAATTCTGGGTTTCCTAGGTTATCTGCTATGAATCACCATAATCGATCGATCGATCTTCCTTTATCCTTTTATGCATTAGTGTATCGATCAATCAATCGATGTTTGTGGCCATTCGATCTCTTTAAGTTCCGATTTCCGGAGTCGTCAGTGAACTGGGAAAAGAACAATCTCCGAAAGGATTCTTTTGAGCTGTAACCGAAAAAGGTCGGAAAGAAGACGAAGAATAGGAATGGTGGGAGGGAGTCTAAAAGGAAGGAACGGGTCGGAAAAGGGGAGCAAGGAGAAGAGGAGGAGGACGACGAGGAGGAGGAGGAAAAAGAAGAAGAAGAAAAAGAAGAAAGGGGGTAAAAGAAGCAGAAGAAAGGTAGGGTGGGAGGGAGTCTAAAAGGAAGGAACGGGTCAGAAAAAGAGAGCAAGGAGAGGAGAAGGAGGAGAAGGAAAAAGAAGAAGAAAAAGAAGAAAGGGGGTAAAATGAGGAGGAGAAGGAAAAAGAAGAAGAAAAAAAAAGAAGAAAGGGGGTAAAAGGAGGAGGAGGAAGAAGAAGAAGAAGAAGAAGAAGAAAAAGAAGAAAGGGGTAAAAGGAGGAGGAGAAGGAGAAAGAGAAGAAAGGAAGGGAGAGAAAGAAAAGGAGAGGATAGAGAAGGAAAGAAATACGCGGAAAAGGAATAAAGAGTGAACTAAGAAATAGGAGGAAGAATGGGGGGGGGGGAAGGAGAAGAAAAAAGGTTGTATGAAGGAGAGGGAAGGAAGGGGAGGGGGAATAGGAGCAGAAAGAAGGGGAGAAGATGAAAGAGAAGGTGTAGAGGATGAAGGGGTCGAAGAAAGGTTGACAGAAAAGTGAGAGGATGGGATAAAGTGAGAAGGGGAGGAGGTATAATGGGAAGACGTAGAATAGTGGTTGGAGAAGGGGAGCAGGATGAAAGAGAAGAGTTTCAAAGCAGGAATACGAGGAGGAGGAAGATGGCGAACTAAGAAGAGATGTAGATGGAAGAAAGGAGGGAGATGAAGGAAAGGGACGAAAAGGGGGAGCAGATAGAGAAAGAAAGAGAGAGAGAGAGAGAGAGAGAGAGAGAGAGAAAGAGAATAGAGTAAGAAGAGAAGGGGTTAGAAGAGGAAGGCGAAGAATATAAATGAAAGAGGATGAGGAAAAGAAAGAGGAAGAGAGGACGATCTAAAGCGAAAAAAGTGGGAGTAAAAACGGAGAGGAAGAAGAAGAAAGAAAGGGGATAGGAAGAGGAAGAAGAGGAGAGGATGGATGAGGAAGAGTGGTAGGGAGGAATACAAGAACAATGTTATAAAGGGTGAAATAAGAAGTAGGAGGAAGAAGGGAGGGAACAAGAAAATGAGGTGGTATGAAAGAGGGGGGAGGAAGGGAGAAGTCAGAGAAGGGGAGCAGAAAGAAAGGGAGATGCTGAGGGGAAAAGTGTAGAGGATGAAGGGGTTGGAGATAAGTAGAAGAGAAAAGTGAGAAGAAAGGATAGAGGGAGAGGATGAGGAGGAAGAAGGGGGAACACGATGAATAGGAATTTGAGGGGAGGAGTACGAGGAAGAGGAAGGTATTACAAGCTAAGAGAGAAAAGTAGGATGGAGAAGCGAGGGGAAAGAGGATGACGGGGAAAAGGATCAGGAAGATGAAGAAGGACAGAAGATAGAGGGAAAAGATGGGGAGGTGGTGATAGAAGGCGTAGAGAAAGAATAGGGGAAGAACGAAGAAGTTAAAGCGCCAAGCTAAGAAAAGAAGTAGGGAAGAAGTGAAAGAAAAAGAGAGGAGGCAGGAAGGAGGAGGAGAGAAAGGGTTGGGGAAGGGGAACAGGAAGATGAAGAAGAGGATAGAGGAGGAGAAGGAGTGACAAGGGAGGTATACGAGGGTTAGGGTTAGGGGCAAAGTAGGGTTAGGGTTGAGGTTATGGTTATGGTTAGGGTAAGGGTTAGGGGTAGGGTAAGGTTAGGGGCTAGGTAGGGTTAAGGGCAGGGTTAGGGTTAGGGTTAGGGTAAGGGTTAGGGGTAGGGTTAGGGGCAGGGTAGGGTTAGAGTTAGGGTTAGGGGTAGGGTTAGGGTTATGGTTAGGGTTCGGGTTAGAGTTAGGGTTAGGGTTAGGGTTAGGGTTAGGGGCAGGGTAGGGTTAGGGGCAGGGTTAGGGTTAGGGTTATGGTTAGGGTTAGGTTAAGGGTTAGGGGTAGGGTTAGGGTTAGGGGCAGGGTAGGGTTAGAGTTAGAGTTAGGGTTAGGGTTAGGGTTAGGGTAAGGGTTAGGGGTAGGGTTAGGGGCAGGGTAGGGTTAGAGTTAGGGTTAGGGGTAGGGTTAGGGTTAGGGTTATGGTTAGGGTTAGGGTTAGGGTTAGGGTTAGGGTTAGGGTTAGGGTTAGGGGCAGGGTAGGGTTATGGTTATGGTTAGGGTAAGGGTTAGGGGTAGGGTTAGGGTTAGGGGCAGGGTTAGAGTTAGGGTTAGGGGTAGGGTTAGGGTTAGGGTTATGGTTAGGGTTAGGGTTAGGGTTAGGGGCAGGGTTAGAGTTAGAGTTAGGGTTAGGGTTAGGGTAAGGGTTAGGGGTAGGGTTAGGGGCAGGGTAGGGTTAGAGTTAGGGTTAGGGGTAGGGTTAGGGTAAGGGTTAGGGGTAGGGTTAGGGGCAGGGTAGGGTTAGGGTTAGGGTTAGGGGTAGGGTTAGGGTTAGGGTTATGGTTATGGTTAGGGTTAGGGTTAGGGGCAGGGTAGGGTTATGGTTATGGTTAGGGTTAGGTTAAGGGTTAGGGGTAGGGTTAGGGTTAGGGGCAGGGTAGGGTTATGGTTATGGTTAGGGTTAGGGTTAGGGGCAGGGTAGGGTTATGGTTATGGTTAGGGTTAGGGTTAGGGGTTAGAGGTAGGGTTAGGGGCAGGGTAGGATTAGGGTTAGGGTTGCGGTTAGGGGTAGGGGTAGGGTAAGGGTTAGGGGTAGGGTAGGGTTATGGTTATGGTTATGGTTATGGTTATGGTTAGGGTTAGGGTTAGGGTTAGGGTTAGGGTTAGGGTTAGGGTTGGGGTTGGGGTTGGGCTTGGGGTTAGGGTCTATTAACCATCTATGTGTTATTTAATGCCGAATATAGTTGTCAAATGGAATCCTATAGGTAGGATAAAAAATGTTATATTCTTAGAAAACATTGTTTGGAGAAAACATTGCTCTTAGAGGGAAATTTTACAGTGAGAGTCGGAATATTACTCATAGAAAATATTACCTTAGAAAACATTACTTACAGAAGGAAATTTTAGAGTTAGAGTTGGAAGATTACTCCTAGAAAACATTACAGAAATAAACATTTTGCAGTTACGGAAGAAAATAGACGAAAGAAAAAGAAGAAGAAGAAGTAGTAGAAGAAGAAGAAAGAGACATAAGAAGGGGTAGTAGTATGAGGAGGAATCCGAAGATAAGAAAAGGGACAGAGAGAGAGAGAGAGAGGGGGGTGGGAGAAAGAAGAAGAAGAAAAAGAATTTTTAGGAGAAGGTTAAGAATAAGTAAAGAAGATACAAAAGACGAGTAGAAAAGAAGAAGAAGAAAAAGAAGAAGAAGAAGAAGAAGAAGAAAAAAAAAGAAGAAAAAGAAGAAGAAGAAAAAGAAAAAAAAGAAGAAGAAGAAGAAGAAAAAGAAGATAAAGAAGGAGAAGAAGGCTAAGGAGGAGGAAAATAAAGAGAAGGAGGAAAAAAAGAAAAAAAGAGAAATAAAAAGTAATAGGCAATTGAAAAGTAGGAGAAGAGGAAAAAGAAATGGAGTAGGAGTAGTAATTTGAAGAAAAGAAGAAGAAGAAGAAGAAGGAGGAGGAGTAAGAAGAGGGAAGAAATTGAAAAGAAGAAGAAGAAAAGAAAGAGAGAAGAAAAGAAAAGAATTATAGCAGTAATGTTGGCCTTAGAAAAGTCAGCAAAAAACCACGACTTAAAATGCATGGATGCTTTTGACTCTGGTTTCAATGGCGTTTCAACGCGCATACTACGTGGAAAAGAATGTAGTTCATTCGTCGGCCTCGAACCTCACATGAAGGTTCGTTGCATTACTTCCGACCCAAACGTAGGACGTCCCCCCCACACTTTGAACCACACCGATCCTCCGAGACTGAGGCCACCCAATCCAAATTCGCATCCGATGCATTTCCACCCTGGAATCAAAATCTGCACAACGCCCCCCCCCCCACACACAAAGAAATTATATCCAGTTTCCATCTTAGCAGACGGGGTGAGGGGAAACAAGATCGAGATGCAGATGTTTGGGTCCCGCCCGTTAATTCGCTTATAGTCGATTCTAAAGTCATTTTGATCACGTTTGGTCGCATAAAGTTTCGAATTCAGAGTTCCTGCTTTTCGCGTGATTTTCTCTAGCTCGTGTTCTGACAGGAGACAATACTGACAAAGTCTAGCTATCTGAGCCCCCCCCCCCCTCACTTTTATTTCCTGTTTACGCGCCAACGTTTCCCCCTGCGAATTTAAATAACCAAACAACTACTAGCGGACGTACCCTGACTATTTGACAGGTCCAACTCAACCATATTTTTTTGACTGTTGAATGCTAACCATTATCAGGGTGAAAATGACACAGTACAATACATGAGCAAAAGTTGCAGCCACCATATCTATCTATCTATCTATCTATCTATCTATCTATCTATCTATCTATCTATCTATCTATCTATCTATCTATCTATCTATCTATCTATCGATGTAGATGTCATGTATTTGTTTATTTTGCCTGCGATAGGTTTGAACGGAAAGCATTCTATCTAAATGCTAATTGGGAAAATATTTCCATCACCAATGTGATGCTCCCACATGGGGAGCGACACACACACACACACACACACACACACACACACACACATACATATATATATATATATATATATATATATATATATATATATATATATATATATATATATGTGTGTGTGTGTGTGTGAATAATTATCCACGGACACGTGTTTCGTCGTTATACGACTCATCAGCATGCCTGAACCTAGCGAGATTCGAAATATATATATATAAATCCCCGAAACAGTTTTTCATGGTAAACAACTGATGAGCCCTTAAATAATGTTATAAGCAAACTAATATAATAACTGAAAAAGTTAAATTGACTTACATGAGTGATTTTCCACTGAACGATTTGGGACTTCAGTTTTTTTTTTTAAATTTATTTTATTAATATAGTTTTAACGGTTGAGAAACTTCCAAGACTATATATATATATATATATATATATATATATATATATATATAAAGAGAGAGAGAGAGAGAGAGAGAGAGAGAGAGAGAGAAAAGGTCTATATAGATAGATAGGGAGAGTGTATAAAGATAGCTAGCTAGCTAGATAGATAGATAAATAAATGGAGAGAGAGAGAGTTAGAGATAGATAGATAGAGAGAGAGAGAGAGATAAAGAGAGAGAGAGAGTTAGAGAGAGAAAAAGAGAGACAAAGAGAGAGAGAGTTAGAGAGAGAGGGAGAGAGAGAGAGGGAGGGAGAGAGAGAAAGAAAGAGAGAGAAATGATAACTAGGTAAATAAGAACCTACTAACAATGCCATTGTCAGACTTCAAAATTCACGTTCATCTAAAATTCGTCGGCGCCATTTTGATTGTTGACTTCTTCGATAGCCCGGCCGGAACATTACTTAACTCTGGCTACCATTGACAGGATGTACGTTTTCATAACGAGTTCACTTCTTCGATAATCGGCAAATTCTGCATCAATTATCGATCAAGTAATCGATGGAAAACAGAATCCCTCACATAGATCAAATACTCACCATTGGCATACTGTAGATACATGGCATTTAACATTAATAATAGATAATTATTAACATGATTAATAGCTAAATATAAACATTATTAATAGCTAAATATAAACATTATTAATGGCTCAATGTTAACATTATTAATAACTCAATGTTAACATTATTAATAACAAAATGTTAACATTATTAATAACTCAATGTTAACATTATTAATAACTCAATGTTAACATTATTAATAACAAAATGTTCACATTATTAATAGCTAAATATAAACATTATTAATAGCTAAATGTTAACATTATTAATAGCTAAATATAAACATTATTAATAGCTAAATGTTAACATTATTAATAACTAAATGTAAACATTATTAATAGCTAAATATAAACATTATTAATACCTAAATGTTAACATTATTAATAACTAAATGTAAACATTATTAATAGCTAAATATAAACATTATTAATACCTAAATGTTAACATTATTATTAACTAAATGTTCACATTATTAATAGCTAAATATAAACATTATTAATACCTAAATGTTAACATTATTATTAACTAAATGTAAACATTATTAATAGCTAAATATAAACATTATTAATACCTAAATGTTAACATTATTATTAACAAAATGTTCACATTATTAATAGCTAAATATAAACATTATTAATACCTAAATGTTAACATTATTAATAACTAAATGTAAACATTATTAATAGCTAAATATAGACATTATTAATACCTAAATGTTAACATTATTATTAACAAAATGTTCACATTATTAATAGCTAAATATAAACATTATTAATACCTAAATGTTAACATTATTAATAACTAAATGTAAACATTATTAATAGCTAAATATAAACATTATTAATACCTAAATGTTAACATTATTAATAACTAAATGTAAACATTATTAATAGCTAAATATAAACATTATTAATACCTAAATGTTAACATTATTAATAACTAAATGTAAACATTATTAATAGCTAAATATAAACATTATTAATACCTAAATGTTAACATTATTATTAACAAAATGTTCACATTATTAATAGCTAAATATAAACATTATTAATACCTAAATGTTAACATTATTAATAACTAAATGTAAACATTATTAATAGCTAAATATAAACATTATTAATACCTAAATGTTAACATTATTATTAACTAAATGTTCACATTATTAATAGCTAAATATAAACATTATTAATACCTAAATGTTAACATTATTATTAACTAAATGTAAACATTATTAATAGCTAAATATAAACATTATTAATACCTAAATGTTAACATTATTATTAACTAAATGTAAACATTATTAATAGCTAAATATAAACATTATTAATACCTAAATGTTAACATTATTATTAACTAAATGTTCACATTATTAATAGCTAAATATAAACATTATTAATACCTAAATGTTAACATTATTATTAACAAAATGTTCACATTATTAATAGCTAAATATAAACATTATTAATACCTAAATGTTAACATTATTAATAACTAAATGTAAACATTATTAATAGCTAAATATAAACATTATTAATACCTAAATGTTAACATTATTATTAACTAAATGTTCACATTATTAATAGCTAAATATAAACATTATTAATACCTAAATGTTAACATTATTATTAACTAAATGTAAACATTATTAATAGCTAAATATAAACATTATTAATACCTAAATGTTAACATTATTATTAACTAAATGTTCACATTATTAATAGCTAAATATAAACATTATTAATACCTAAATGTTAACATTATTATTAACTAAATGTAAACATTATTAATAGCTAAATATAAACATTATTAATACCTAAATGTTAACATTATTATTAACTAAATGTTCACATTATTAATAGCTAAATATAAACATTATTAATACCTAAATGT
>OY744544.1:64970580-65005580 GCA_963556195.1 Sepiola atlantica
AGACACCGCCCTCGAATGTCTTCGGTCTCTCAGTAGAGGGGCTTGTAAGGACAACCTGACATGAGGATACTCCACCCTTCAACTAAACCCTGGCCAAATATTCAAAATAACATAGTATTCGAAGCCCAAATAAGATCCCTTTCGACGCGGCTATAAACTGGCTAGAAAGAGGGAGAGAGAGAGAGAGAGAGGGGGGGGGGGAGAGCGAGGAGGGGGAAGGGGGATGTGCGATGGATTGAACAGCGGCCTCGCAAAGTTAAAAGGCCTTCAATAACGACGCATGCGTGCGAAAGGCGGAAGTGGCAAGGGTATAGTAGATGGCGTTTGGTGAGAGTGGAAGGCGGATCAGATCTCAGGAGCGTTATCAAAGATGCACAAAATGTCGCGTGGATTGTCGACGCTTTCGGTCGTCGATCGACGTCGTCGTTAAGGAAGATGACGAAAGGTTTTCGATATCTGGTAAAATGGTGGGCGAATTCATTCGGGAATTGTGTGAAGGCGGTCAGTCGCCCACGCGTTCTATGCACATTCACACATATTACACCCACGAGCATCGGTTTTGATTTAATCTGTAACGTACTACGTCATATCTACACTTTGGATTGTTTATTAAACAGCAGGGAGACCCGAAGTTGCCCAGGATTGAATGCGGATCACGACGGTATACTTTTTCACTCTGCTCATAACACCATAGTGTATTCTCATGATATTCTTCATCTTTCAACTGAAAACCATTCCATATCCTCGAGTAGGTTTTATCCTTGATAATTTTTATTGTCCATCCCCTATTTTCTTTTCTTCTTCATTTCATGTTTACAATTACAATTTCTGTTTATAATACAGTGGGAGCTCGGTTTTCGAACTCAATTCGTTCTCAAATGCTATTCGAAAACCGAATTGTTCGAAAACCGAATTGTTCGAAAACCGAATCATATTTTCCCCATTAAAAATAATGTAAAAGAGATTGATTCGTTAATTCTTATTTATAAACTTTTTTTAAAAGATATTTAATGGGTTAATACACAAAATTAATAAGCATTGGTTATATAATTGTTTTCAGTACTAACTTATTTCGTTAAAAAATATTTTCTGTGTGAATTTTTTAATGAATTTTAGTGTATATTTTGATCATCTTACTAGCCATTTTGTAAGAGTTTTTTTTTTTTACATTTAGCATTATTTAAAAAATGGCCAGGTACCCAGCAGGAAATAATTTGTTTTGATTCGTTCGTAAAAGCTTTAATAATTGAGCAATTGCTTTAATATTTACGGTTTATGAAGGAGAATCATTAATAGGGGAGTTAAGTTAGGGTTAAAGTTAGGGTTAAAGTTAGGGTTGAGGTTAAAGTTAAGGTTAGGGTTACGGTAAGGGTAAGGGTAGAGTTAGCGTTAGGGTTTAGGTTAGGGTTAGAGTTAAGGGTGAGGGTTACGGTTACGGTTAGGGTTAGGGTCAGGGTTAAAGTTAGGGTTAGGGTTAGGGTCATGGTTAGGGTTAGGGTAAAGGTTAGGGTTAGGGTTAGGGTTAAGGTTAGGGTTAGGGTTAGGGTTAAGGTTAGGGTTAGGGTTTGGGTTAAGGTTAGGGTTAGGGTTAGGGTTAAGGTTAGGGTTAAGGTTAGGGTTAGGGTTAAGGTTAGGGTTAGGGTTAGGGTTAAGGTTAAGGTTAGGGTTAGGGTTATGGTTAGGGTTAGGGTTAGGGTTAAGGTTAGGGTTAGTGTTAGGGTTACGGTTATGGTTAAGGTTATGGTTAAGGTTAGGGTTAGGGTTAGGGTTAAGGCTAGGGTTAGGGTTAGGGTTAGGGTTTGGGTTAGGGTTAGGGTTAGGGTTAGAGTTAAGGTTAGGGTTACGGTTAGGGTCAGGGTTAGGGTTAAAGGTAGGGTTAGGGTTAAGGTTAGGGTTAAGTTTAGGGTTAGGGTTAAGCACCATTGAAAGGGGAAGCTTACATTAGAATACAGTGGAATCTCGGTTTTCAAACATAATACGCTATGAAAAGCTGTTCTAAAACCGAATCATGTATTCGTTAATTCTTATCTAGACTATTCTTTGGATATTTACTTGGTTACTATACAAACTTACTAAGCATCAGGTCTAGTATTGGTTGTAATACTAACTATAATCTATGATAAACAACCGTATTTCTTATATATACTCTGTGAACATTTTATGACTTGGGGAGAATGTAATAGTAGTAGTAGTAGTAGTAGTACTACTACTACTACTACTACTACTACTACTACTACTACTACTAATAATAATAATAATAAAATCGTTTCGATACTGCAAGGTTATTGGCTGTGGCTATCGAAAAAAGGTGGAGAATACTGGAAATCTGGAGAGACTTGTTGTCACTCAGACTCCAGGGAATACCACCGGTTGTCGGTGAGCAATCCCTGATGACCTGTGTGATAACTCCTAGTAAATATAAATAACAATAATAATAATAATAATAATAATAATAATAATAATAATAATAATAATAATAATAACAATCTTTTATTTTTTCTCCTTTTTGTGTGTGTGTAACCGTCCTGTCTGTCGAAAGTGTCCCTACATGTAGATGTAATAGAATCACATGTAAACAAAGCCTGGGCCTGGTGTTGCCACATACACCAAAATAAGAATAATGCTACATAATAACGTTACAAACCGTAGGGCTCAGAAGAAAGATCTGAGTGTCACGAAGAGCAGGTTCTCCCCTGATGGCCGACATGTGAGACCCAGTCCGCATCCTGCGAATGTTGGCTCCTTTAATTTCGGGACAAGTTCACGGACCAAAACAAGTAAGTAATCTATCTAATTCCAGATATGACACGGACATGGACACGGACCAAAAACAAGAAAGCAAGAATGAAAAGAACAAACCAAAAAGCCATAAAAAGAAATAGACCACAAATAGAATAGGAGCTACCGGAAACGAATGAAAAATCTATGGGCATTTCTACTGGTCACCATACAACTGAACAAAGGATAGCAGATTAAGCAAGACAGATCATCAAGAGATGGTGGTTCTTGGAGCTGGGATCAATGGAAATTAGACAAAAGATAAATGGCGTAACATCAAGAAACATCACTTGGCAAAAAAACACAGGTAGAAGACTGCCAAAACATAAACACTAAAACTGAAGAGGCCGAAGACTACGAAACAACAGAACTCACCGAAGAAGAAGCAAGAGAAGTGGAAAATATCAAACGGTTCATGACCGAGAACAAAACAAAACTCCCATCCCTAAGGAACGAAGATTGGAAGAAATAAAAATTAGAAACAGAGAAAGTAAACAGACTCCTCGCGTACATATCTACAGATACTATCACAGACATAAACCACTTGATATAAGCAGGGCAAAATTAATAAGTATGAAACTAAAAAGAGAAAAAAAAGAAGCAGGCCCAAATAATGGACCGACAAAGTCTGGATGGGAAATTAGATTGGAAAAGTAGATAACCAAACTTCTTTTCGAAGTTAAAACCGTCAACAGGATGAAAGAGAACAGGAAACGACGGAAGAGCGGAAATCTTACTCGCAAGAAAAGACAAAAAAGAAACATGAAGAACTAAAACAAAAAATAGCAGCAAAGGGAGAAAGGCTGAGACGATACAGATACAAATCGGAATAGCACAAACAGAACAGGACTTTTGAACACAATGAAAACCAGTTTTACAAAAATGTAAACGGCGAAGGAAGAACAGAACAACTGAAACCGACGGAGACAATACACTTCTAAAGTAAGATATGGGAAAAGTCTCAGAAACACAAAAGGAAATTCCAAAATGGCTGGAAAACATGAAATATGAACTAAAAGAAGTTGAAGAAGACACAGAAACAGAAATGAATGAAGAAACGATTACGACAACCCTAAGGAAAATGTTAAACTGGAAAGCACCAGGCCACAATGGAATACATTCATACTGGTTTAAAAAAATTCACGACCCTACATGAAAGGCTAGCACAGAAACTGAGAGGATGTATCCACAAAACAGACGTACCAGAGTGGATGACCAAAGGAAGGGCAACGTCAAAAAGGGAACAACCCCAAGTAACTACAGACCAATAACCCGTTTACCATCAATGTTGAAAATCCTAACGGCATAACTGAAAGAACAAATCTACAGCTCCGTGAATAATCGTGGACTGCTCACCGAGGAATAAAAAGGATGCCGGAAAGGGAAAAGAGGGACGCATGATCTGTTATACATAGATCAAAAGGTCCCGAAGGAGGTAAAAAGCTACAAAAAAACAACATATCCATGGCATGGATTGACTACAACAAAACCTACGGCAGAATCCCTAAATTGTATGCTTAAAATGTACTAGATATCGGACAGGATTATTAATCTCATTAAGAAAGCAACGGGGACATAGAGACTAGAACTGACAACTGGAGGACAACACATGACTGAGATAAAAATACAGAGAAGAATCTTCCAAGGATACTCCCTATCACCACTACTATTTACTACTATTTATCATAGCCATAATGAAACTCAACTACATACTCAGGAAATGCCGGATACAAGTTTACAGACACAGAATACAGAATAAACCACCTCATGTATATGGACGACCTGTAGCTATTTGCAAAAAGGAACTGGAACAGCTGATAAATTCGACTAGAATCTTCAGCCAGGACATCCACATGGATGGGACAGGGGCTGGATCTTGGTGGATAGTGAGGGACCTATCAGATTAGCTACTCTGTTTTTTGGAACTTGTCTAAGAGAGGGGGGGGTCTAGTGGATGATGCACCAGCCCAAATGTGATAACAATACTCCATGCATGGGAGGATGGTTGCTTTGTAGAGGTACAGGATACTGTCAGGTGTGAGAAGTTTTCTAGCACGGTAAGTTTTCTAGCACGGTTCTTTGCAGCAGCCTTGGAAATGTCTTCTATGTATTTATTCCAATTCATGTTACCTGGCCAAGGAGTTTGAACGTTGGACTCCCAAGAAGGGTGTTATTGGCCATGACAATCGGTGGTTGAAGAGGCTCCTTGTAGTTGTTGAAGCAACGGCATGTGGAACTCTCTTCCTGTTGACTGTTTTCCTCCTACCTATAACCTTGGTCTTTTCAAGAATAAGGCCAATAGGAATCTTCTGTCTTTAGAATAATCATATTTAGTTCTTGTTAGCTCTTTACATCAAGTGACTTCATGCCTTGTCTGGAGCGATTTCCATAAAATAAATGGAACTGGTTATTTGAACCATATTTAAAAATCGCATTTTTTTCAATGAAATTTCAGTGTGTAATTTTTGTTTATATTTTTTGTGTGTTTTTTGTATTTATTTATTTTGTTGTTATTTATTTTGTTGTTATTGCATTGTGAATGTTTAATGAGACTGGTTGCGATAAATTTAAAGCCAAATTGAGGAATTTGATATGAAAGGTACGGAGAAGCCGTTGACATCCTCATAAAGTCTGCATCCCTTGTCTCTTTTCCGGCGAGAGAATGGATCTTCGTTCGGCGGAGGATGAGCGGATGAGCGAGCGGCTCATCTTGTCACACCACAAGATGGACGATGATTGTGCGGGTGTTCGATTTCAGTAAATGGGCGTGGTTCACCTGACGGGAGGTGATTCATTTCAGAACGTGGACGGACGCCATCGGTTGGCAATAGGGCACCCTCGTTTGCTGTTTTCTTTTCGCTCTGTATATACTAGTTGATCAACCACCCCACGAACCGCGTTTGGCAATAATAATAATAATAATAATAATAATAATAATAATAATAATAATAATAATAATAATAATAATAATAAATAAATAATAATGATAATAATAATGACAATAATAAATAATTATAATAACAATAATAATCATAATAATAAAATAATAACATTAATAATGATGATGATAATAATAATAATAATAAATAATAATATAAATAATGATGATGATAATAATAATAATATTAATAATAGTAATAATGATGATATTAATAATAAAAATGATATTATTATTAATAATAATATTAATAATTATGATAATATTATTATTATTATTAATAATAACAACAACAACAATGATTATAATAATATTAATAATAATAAAAATAAAAATAAAAATGATATTATTAATAATAATATTAATACTAATATTAATAATAATAATAATAATATTATTAATAATAACAATAAACACAACAATAATAATAATAGTAATTATAATTACAATAATAATAATAATATTAATAATAATAAAAGGAAGACAGAATTAATAAAAATGATATTATAAATAATAATAATGTTAATAATAATATAATTATTAATAATAATAATAATAAAAATGATAATATTATTAATAAAAATAATATTAATAATAATATTAATAATAATAATAATAATATTAATAAAAATAATAATAACAATAATATTATTAATAATAATAATAATATTAATAATAACAACAACAATAATAATTATAATAATGATAATATTATTAATAATAATCATATTAATAATAAAAATGATATTATAAATAATAATAATATTAATAATAATAATAAAAATAATAATAATACAATTATAATATTCATAATAATGATAATAATAATAATAAAAATAATAATATTAATAATATTATTAATAATGATAATATTAATAATAATTATAAAAATGATAATATTATTAATAATAATAATAATATTAATAATAATATTATTAATAATAATAGTATTAATAAAATTAAAACCAACAATTATAATAACAACAGCAACAATAATAATAATAATAATAATAATAATAATAATAATAATAATAATAATAACAGCAACAATAATAATAAAAATAATGTTAATAATAATAAAAAAATCATAAGAATAATGATGATGATGATTATGAATACTAGTAATAATATTCGAGATAATACGCGTGGTGTCTGTTTAACTATATATGTATTTGTTATATATATATTTTATTAATTTATTTTTACGTACATAGTAAACATGGATTAAATATATATATATATATATTCATTAAATTAATTTATATATATATATATTCATTAAATTAATTTATATATATATATATATATATATATATATATATATATATATATATATATATATATATATATATATATAATATATTTTTATGTAATTATTTGTATTAGTGATATCGATATTGATGTCTCATAGTCCAGCGTCTTTACCATTTATCACCTAAATGTTTAATTTATTTTTATCTAATTATTTTTTTAATTGGTGATTGTAGCGCTCGTTGTCTTTTTGCTTACTACTATTTCGATTCTTTCACTTCCGAAGTGATTAAAATGCAGAAAATTGCATTATTCGTCGCCTTTATCTTTTATAGGACGTATTTTTCGTTAATATATATATATTTTTATTAATTTTATACATACATAAAAGTAATCCATGGACACGTGTTTTTGGCTAACAGCCGTCATCAGTATGGCTAACTTAGACAAAGATTGAACATTCGATAGTGATGTCTATAGTCCAGCGTCTTACCATTGGACCAAGAATCCCTGTCTAGAAATATGTATGATTTTTATAACCTAAATATTTGATGTATTTTTATGTAATTATTTTTTACTGGTGATTGCAGCGTTCGTTGTTATTTGTTATTCATAAAAATTAATATATATATATATATATATATATATATATATATATATATATATATATATATATATATATATATATATATATATATATATATACATATTATAATATAAAATGAAGTAATAAAATAAGGTGTCAATCAAATTTTATTAGAATTCAAAGTTCATGCAAAGCATCCTTAAGTCCTTTGCATGAACTTTGAATTCTAATAAAATTTGATTGACACCTTATTTTATTACTTCATTTTATATTATAATATTAATGCTCTATCCAGTATATTGAGCTTCAGTTTTTTATCCGGATGTTTCACTAATTATAAGATATTAGTTGACGCTTATATCTTTTGTTGGATTGCTTCATATATATATATACATATATATATATATATATATATATTAATATATTTCTAACACCTGTTAATTTATGAGATAAAACTATTCAATCAAAAAAAGAAGATACCACTGATCGATAGGAAGAAAAAACTAATCGATAAGAAAAAAAACTAATCGATAAATAAAAAAAACAAAACTAATCGATAAGAAAAAGAAGATAAAACTAATCGATAAGAAAACATGATTTGTAAGAGAGACAAGACAAAACTGATCGATAATTAAAAGAAGATACTGATTGATTAGAAAAGTAGAAAAAACTATGTCATTAGAATAAGAAGACAAAAATAATCGATAAGAAAAAATAGACAAAACTAATCGATAAGAAAAAGAAGACAAAAGTAATCGATTAGCAAAAGAAGACAAACCTAATCGATAAGAAAAAGAAGACAAAACTAATTTATAAGAAAAAAAAGACAACACTAATTTATTAGTAAAAAAGGCAAAACTAATCGATACAAAAAAGAAGACAAATTTAATTGATCAGAAAAACAAGACAAAACTAATTGATGAAAAAAAAGACAAAACTAATTGATAAGAAAAAGAAGACAAAGCTAATCGATAATAAAAAGAAAACAAAACTAATTGATAAGAAAAAGAAGACAAAATTAATCGATAAGAAAAAGAAGACAAAACTAATCAAGCTAACTGATTACAAAAAGAAGGCAACATTTATTGATAAAGTAAAGAAGACATCACTAATCGATAACAAAAAAAAGAAAAAGCTAATCGATAAGAAAAAGTAGACCAGAGTAATTGATGAAAAATAAATAACAAAACTAGTCGATGTGAAAAGAAGACAAACCTAATCGATAAGAAAATGAAGACAAACCTAATCGATAAGAAAATTAAGACAAAACTAATTGATTAGAAAAAGAAGACAAAACTCATCGATAAGAAAAAAAAGACAAAACTAATCGATAAGAAAAAGAAGACACTACTAATCAATAAGTAAAAGAAGACAAAACTAATTGTAAGTAAAAGACAAACTAATAAAGTGATACAGATATTTCGCCAAAAAACTAATCGATGAAAAAAAGAAGACAAAACTAATCGATAAGAAAAAGAAGACAGTACTAATCAATAAGTAAAAGAAGACAAAACTAATCGATAAGAATAAGTAGACAAAACTAATCGATGGGAAAAAGAAGACAAAACTAATCGATAAAAAAAATAAAACACAGCTAATCGATACGAAAAAGAAGACAAAACCAATCGATAAGAAAAAGAAGACAACGCCAATCGATAAAAAAAGACAACAAAACTAATTGATGAAAAAGAAGACAAAATTAATTGATAAGAAAAAGAAGACAAAACTAATCGATAAGAAATAGAAGACAAAACTAATTGATACGAAAAAGAAGACAAAACTAATCGATTAGTAAAAGAAGACAAAACTAATCGATAAGAAAAACAAAACAAAACTAATCGAAAAGAAAAAGAAGACAAAACTAATTGATAAGAAAAGGAAGACACAACTAATCGATAAGAAAATGAAGACAAAACTAATTGATGAAAAAAAGAAGACAAAACTAATTGATGAAAAAAAGAAGGCAAAACTAATTGATAAGAAAAAGAAGACAAAACTAATTGATAAGAAAAAGAAGGCAAAACTAATTGATAAGAAAAAGAAGGCAAAACTAATTGATAAGAAAAAGAAGACAAAACTAATTGATAAGAAAAAGAAGGCAAAACTAATTGATAAGAAGTAGAAGAAAAAATTAATCGATAAGAAAAAGAAGACAACACGAATCGATAAAAAAGACGACAAAACTAATTTATAAAACGAAGACAAAACTAATCGATAAGAAGAAGGCAAAACTAATCGATAAGTAAAAGAAGACAAAACTAATTGATACAAAAAAGGAAGACAACATTAATCGATGAGAAAAAGAAGACAAAACTAATTGATAAGAAAAAGAAGACGAAACTAATCGATAAGAAAAAGAAGACAAAACTAATCGATGAGAAAAAGAAGACAAAACTAATTGATAAGAAAAAGGAGACAAAACTAATCGATAAGGAAAAGAAGACAAAACTAATCGATAAGAAAAGAAGACAAAAGTAATTGATAAGAAAATAAAGACAAAACTAATCGATAAGAAAAAGAAGACAAAACTAATCGATAAGCAAAAGAAGAAAAAACGGATCGATTAGAAAAAGAAGACAAAACTAATCGATACAAAAAAGGAGACAAAATTAATCGATAAGAAAAAGAAGACAAGATAAATCGATAAGCAAAAGAAGAAAAAACTAATCGATAAGAAAAACTTGAGTTAAAAAGGGTTGATATGCCATAAAACATACAGGGATCCAGAAAACTTGACAATCTGAAATCTTCCTTGTCCGCGACGCCATCTTAGATCTGTTATCGTCTGCTTTCTTTTCTATCGAACACAAACCTAAAATACGAAAAAATGTTAGTTATATGATGAATGCTATTAATCGAGATGTTACAAAGGAAATTCAATATTTTTGAAAATGAAAAATAAAGAGAAGTTGAAGATAATGTTATTAAGATTTCAAAATGCCGTAATCATTGTTAACACACGTAATTAACAAGGGGATCAAATTTCTATTAATTCTGTCATTTTCAGTAATTTTCTAATATTTCGCTGTAATTATTTAAATTTTATCCATCAAAATATTCATTTATAGATGTGCTAGCTGTCCCGACCCACCGTTGCCCTAGAGCATTTATGTTTTCATTTTTGTTTTCAATGTTCTTTTAAAGTCAGATCTTATTGTTTTTACTAACATATTTTTGTTTTTCAAGCTATCGGACGTCTTCGCAAAATTACGTTCGAAGCTTAAAAAAATTTAATATGTAAGAACAACTAGAAGGGTACCCACGACGGGTAAACTTAATTCCCCAAAAAGAACAGTTTTGCACCACTTCTATGTCCCTTTACGAAAAATAAAATCAACATATAATGATAATGAACTTCTTGTATACGATCTTTATTCCAATTTTGATAAAAGTCCGTTACATAATTTTGATTCTAAAAAATGCCTGCCATTTAAGGCATAAGCTTAAGAGTTCTCAAGAAGAAATTAAAATTCAAGGAATCTTGCTTAATTTGTGTCTAATGATTATGGATCAAATTTAATGCAAATCTGAAATATTTGATTTTCCAAATGACAGATTGGTCCCATATTATGCCGCTAAAATCCCTTTAAAATACTTCAAAGGAATTCTTTCTCGGGAATATTTAATTGGTGTCTAATAACTATTGTGAAAATTCACAAAAATCGGAGGTATCTGAATTTTCGCGAAACGTTTCCTCTTCTTTGAATGACAGTAAATTAAACTAAATATAGCCTACACTATCAACCCTTACGTCTTGCAGCTGATGTCCAATATTGATAATAATATATTAATTAGTTTAGGAATTAATAATCTACATTGAAATATATAAACATATACGCATACCTAATTATATATATATATATATATATATATATATATATATATATATATATATATATATATATATATATATATATATATATATATATATATATATATAAGGTTAATACAACAAAAGATATAAGAGGCAACAAATATCTTTAATTAGTGAACCTCCGGATAAAAATGGAGCTCAAGATACTGGATAGGGCATTAATAGCATTAGATAAAGTGAAAGAATAATATAAGGTGCGAATCAAATTTTATTACAATTCAAAGTTCAAGCAATTATATATATATATGAAAATAAACATAGTTTGAGTATCCGACAATTGTTTCAGAACCTCTTCGGCTCCTCCTCAGGGATATACTGATGAGCAAAGATTAGATCCGCCAATACACAATCACAAAAAACAAAAAAACAAAAAACAAAAACAAAACAAAAGACAAAACACAAATAGACAAATTTTAATTTTAAAATTTTCAGACGAGCAACCATTTTACGTAAGATGACATTTTGACACTTACCTATCGACGCATAAAAAGTCGGTCAGCTCAAACTATAGGCAGGACTGACTCGGCCCGTCTCCCCTTCCTTAACTCCATGCACACACACTCAGACATACCCACACTCACACATACACACTCACGGTTATACGCACATACTTATACACTCACATACACACCTATATATAGATACATAAATAACACACACACACACACACACACATATATATATATATATATATATATATATATATATATATATATATATATATATATATATATATATATATAAAGTGTTTTAAGGTTCATTTTTTTTAAGAAGCATCTATTGTTAAATTTAATAAGGAATAGGTAAAATAAATACCTTTTGAAGCATTAAAGATGCGATATCAATTTTTTTTTAAAAGAAAAATAATAAATCGAAACCGATTTTTTTTTCTTTTTTATTATAAACTAGCATTTAAAAAAAAAAAATTTTTTTGTTAGTTTAAAGTGATACAGATATTTCGCCAAAAACTTGGCATCATCGGTGCTTAAAAAAAAATTGATATCGCATCTTTAATGCTTCAAAAGGTATTTATTTTACCTATTCCTTATATATATATATATATATTTTGCGTAATGTATTAAGGGATTTTATTATTTTAATTTTATTTTATTTTCAATCCTAATCCTCATAAGCTGCCAAATAGAGTGTTATATACATTAAGACAATCGCTATTTGTTAATTAATTAAAATTCTTAACAAATATCAATCATATTTACCAACGAACTAACTTGATCCAACAATAATATTATTCCCCTAATTAATTGAGAATTAGAAACCAGGTTTTTAATATCGACTAGTTATTATTTTTATCTAGTTCTTTATGATAATCTACTTAATACTTTATTATTTGTAATAATTTTGTGTTATTTTATAAAGGAATTTAATTTTTTAAAATTTTATTTCATTTTAGATTAATTATATTTTCTCTTTGAAGTGATCTGTAATTCTGTGTCCATCTATATTGATTTAGCCTAACGGACGTTAAATTGGTATTAATTTAAGTTCACTAATTTTATCATTATGTTCACCCTTCAACAAACCTCTTCTTTCAATATAAAGTCTAAACCTTGTAACTTATTAATTTATAGATCTCCTGGTTACTAATAGTTATCCCGTCATCCGGAGTTATACCAATACGATCAGTTACATAACCTATTATGTATAATAATAACCCACCAAAATAATCTGAAAACTATATCTATAATACTAACATTAATATCTATACATTCCAAATTTTTAATTAATAGTGTTTTTGATTAACCTATCTTTATTTTCATTAAAAAATATTGTTATTAATTATATATTCAAGATCTCTACATCAAGTTATCCTATGAACTAATTAGTAAACCCAATCCTACTTATCATTTTTAATTATGATACAGTAATTACACGATCCTTTATCATTTGTAATAATCTAATGTTAAGTTAGTGATTTAAATTTTTAATCTTTGTTTTTATTTTTATTTTATTATTTTTTAAATTTATTTATTTTATTTTATTTGTTTATTTATTTTTATTTTATTTTATTTATTTATTTATTTAATTTTTAAATTTTTAATTTAATTTAATTTATTTTTTCGAAGTTATGTTTACATCGTTCTCACAATACTTATCTAAGGTGAACTTTTTGAAGTGCCTACAATTGTAACCTACCTCGTCCCTCTGGTTTAGTAGAGCATTCTTATTAGGAAACAAAAATATAGCTAGTTTTTTTTATTTATTTAAACACAGAAAACAGGTAGGGTTGTTTAGTGCAGGTATTGGTGCCTTTTTTTTAAAATACTCCATTTCACTACAGGAACTATGCCATTTCTTTTTAGTGATAAAATATATCTAGATAATGAAGTGCCCTTTCTATCAGTATCTATGTTGTTAAATCATCATTTATGGTTTCTATACCTATCCTAAAATCAGTACTAGTACCCCCTATGTAGAATTTTTTTCAAATTAGGATCATTCTCTGTGAAGACTGTGCTTAGATATACCACATTTTTCATTAAACATTTTTCTTGTAACGGGCACTCACTTTTATTTCTACAATTACATTTATTATCCTGTATGCTACTTACGTTTTTTGTATCATTTTCCTTTAGTATTTGTCTATTGTGACCGTTGATTATTTTTTCTAAATTATTTATTTATTTATTTATTTATTTGACATTTTTTTTAAAAGAATTTCGTTATGGAATTAACCAACAGCTTCATTCATAGAAATTTAAAATCATTTTTCAGATCAGAATTAGAATAAAATTCAAAAGGTTTTTCTGTAATTTCTTGAACTTTTGCTTATTTATCTGGAACATTAAGCCAAAAGTGTTCAATGAATACATCATGAATACATCATGCCTGTTATGACATATGGTAGCGAAACATGTGCACTTCATAATGCATCGATAGAAAAGCTAAAGGTGGCACAATGCAAAATGGAACGCATTATGCTCGGCATCAGTTTACGAAACACCTGGATCAGACAGCAAACTGGGGTAAATAACATCATCATCACAAACATACGAACAGCAAAATGTGTTGGACAGGTCACCTTTCGGGATGTACAGACAACAGGTGGACATATAGAGCGACAGAATGGACCCGAGGCAATGGAAAATATCTACAGGAAGGCCAAAACTCCGGTGGAGAGACGACCTCGATAGCCAACTAGGTCTTACTTGACCACGCCTAGCCAGGGATAAAACAAGGTGGAAAGAAACCAAGAGAGGGGGTCGTCCCCCAGGAGTTAAATAAAAAGGACCCTGATGATGATGATGATGATGATGATGGTGATGATGATGGTGATGGTGATGGTGATGATGATGGTGATGGTGATGGTGATGATGATGATGATGATGGTGATGATGATGGTGATGATGATGATTATTATTATGATGATGATGATGATGATGATGATTATGATGATGAGGATGAGAATGATGATGGTGGTGGTGGTGATGATGATGATGATGATGATGATGATGATGATGGTGGTGGTGGTGGTGGTGGTGATGATGATGATGATGATGATGATGATGATTATGATGATGAGGATGATGATGATGATATTAATAAAATCATATAAAAAAAATCAAAAGCACTTTCATATCAAAACTCTAACCCTTATCCCTTATCAACCCCTAACCCTAACCGTAACCCTTACCCCCCATCAATTCCTAACCCTAACCCTAACCAGGAGTAATAAAAAAACTCTTATGATAAATCTGGAAATAAACGTCTTTTTTTAAAAGACTACTTGTCATTGAGTCAGTTTTATTGTTCCCAACATTTCACTATAATTGTTTTTGTCCTCTTTTTAGTCTAATAGTAATCGTATTCATCAAATTCAAAATAATTCCATAATGAATGGTCACCAATTCTAATTTATGTTTCTTTTTTTGGCATAATATGATGCAATTCATTGACATATGGCAATACATCGCCAAACGATAAGATATCCAAGTTTGTAAATGGCAATTGATTTCGATCACTAAAAATGTCATCTAATCTTTCGTGAATAAAAGCCAGCATTAAATCGCTGACCATGCTAATTTCGTCCATAATTAATAACCCAGCATCTCAATAATTTGACATTTTCTTTATTCAATTCTTTAGAAACTAACATTTTCCATGTTGAACATTAATAAAAAAAAATTAAAAAAAGAATTGGTATCAGCGTATTCTTTCGCGTGAGCAAACGCGACCAAATCACCACCTGCGCGTGGCAAAAAAGAAATCCCCCCAAACATCCACAATTAATTTACTTACTCTACGAAGTTGATGTATTTGTGTACAGACGGGGTTGAAACTTGGCAATAGGGCTTCTAAACAGCCGCTAATATCAGCAGAGAATGGACAGAAGGGTCGACACGTGATCGGACAGTACGAAGAATGTATGATTTATTAGACATGACAGTGCTAGCATTTTAATTGCTAATGCAGTTGAGTTATCACAGTTCTTTGAAGAGTTCCGTTCAAGGGAGATAATCCTGTCAGTATATCATAGAAATGAAGAAATCTAATCCGGTCTCTAATCCATGAAACGGAATAGAGTCGAAAAAAAGTCTAAATATAAACGCGAAGCAATTATCAAACACCCAATTCCTCAACTTTTAAACCTTCAATACTTACGTCTTTGCTCTCGTGGGGAGGCAAGTAAATAGGGGATCGAGTCCGAATCGCTTTTATTTGATCTGCAATCAGTTTAAAAAAAAATAATGAGAAACTGAAAATTCAGTTCTTTTCTAGAATAGTGTCTCTCGCCGAGAAATACCCTTAATTCTTATTTCAATCACGTAAACTATGTCGAGTGAAATCAATTTCGGCATCATTTGGCCATTACCCTTAAACCAATTATTTCTACTTTAACTTGAGTTAGCATTCTTCCTTAGCTAAATTAGTTCTCGGCTGGTTTATAAAGATGACAACTATGGTCGATTTTCAGAAATGTAGGAAGAGAAAATTCAGGGAGGGGGCAACATGTTTTTTCTTCCTACATTGTATAAAAATGTTGAGTTTTGTTTTCAATAAAGCCACACGACCAAACGAATATGGTCGAACCTTTCGACCGAAATATCTTGGTTCAGCTCTAATGATACGTTTATGTCCTTATTTTTACTAGCATGTAATCTTGCTTGTCCACATTTCCATAACCAATTTTACATTTTGTCAGAAATTTTATTTCATATTTACCCACTCTCTCTCTCTCTCTCTCTCTCTCTCTCTCTCTCTCTCTATATATATATATATATATATATATATATATATATATATATATATATATATATATATATATATATATATATATATAATAATCCAGGTAAAACATCCACAGGGTAGTAATCCAAACAATTTCAACCGGGTTTATAAAAAGTGCTTAATATCAAATAGAGCTTTTATATATGATTATTTTTATTTACACAGACATGTACAAAATCTGCGGCACTGGCATGTCGATGTTATCGATCAACCGTTATTATAAATTGAAATCTCATCAGGCAGAGTTAGAATCCGATCTTAACCTTAGATCATATTTGGAAAGAATGAAATGGGGGAAAAAAAGAAGAAGAAAAGAAATTCAAAATGTCAAAATTTGGGAAGTCACGTGGTTGGGACCGTTAAGAATCAAAATGTTAAAATCAAAATCCAAATCCAAATATAAAATATAAAATAAAATAAAATAAAATAAAATAAAATATAAAATATAAATCAGTGTCGCAGATTTTGTACATGTCTGTGTAAATAAAAATAATCATATATATATATATACATATATATATATATATATATATATATATATATATATATATATATATATATATATATATATATATATATATATATATATATATATATATGCATCATCTTCTCTTGCAGGCAAGTATTGTTGAATATAAGAGATAACTCATGTCCAGATATCCTTTGGTAGATCTTTTCAATAGTCCGAATCAGGATCTTAGTTTTGGAAGGGAATTGGCTGATGAATTTGCCATAGTTTTGATTTGTGTCCCAAGTACTTTCAGATCCATCCGGGTCCATCTTCAGGGGAATGAGGTTAATCAGGTACAGACCATGTGTATGTATTTTAAAAGGTTTTGGCGGGAATTATGTAATAAGTACGAAGCTATAGTTAGACATAATTCCCGCCAAAATCTTCTATAATACTAACACATAGTCTGTACATGATTAACCTCATTCCCCTGAAGATGGACCCGGATGGATCTGAAAGTACTGTGGACACAAATCTAAAGTATAGCAAATTCATCAGCCAATTCCCCTCCGAAACTAAGATCCTGATTCGGACTATTGAAAGTATCTACCAAAGGATATCTAGACATGAGTTGTCTCTTATATTCAACAATATATATATATATATATATATATATATATATATATATATATATATATATATATATATATATATATATATATATATAGTCTAAAAAAGCTTTGAGTTATTTTAAACAAAAAGACAGAAAAAAAGGAAAATGCAGTTTAAATTCCCACAGAAACTAACTAAATCCAAAATAGTGCAGACTTAACATTCGTTGGAAAATTCATAAATAAATAAAATATATAATAGTAAGTAAATAAAATAAAAAGGGGGATTAAGTATCTAACAGTGAAACAAAAACAGGAGACCTTAACGTAAGCATCTAATATTAACACGGGGATCATCAGCTGTTTACCATGTAACTGTTTTGGAGATTTAAAAACAGGACAGTTATATGCATGGCTCTCCAATGGTACAGATCAAACTACCATTTCCCCAATCAAGTGTCGAAATAATTCAGCTTAAAATGTTACTTATATATAAATAAATAAATAAATAAATAAATAAATAAATAAATAAATAAATAAATAAATAATAATAATAATAATAATAATAATAATAATAATAATAATAATAATAATCAAAATAATAATAATATACTACCCTTAAGACTACCGTGCGATATGGTAATTTGCATATCAAATAAAATTCTTTATAACAATAGTAATACCAGTAATAATAATAATAATAATAATAATAATAATAATAATAATAATAATAATAATAATAATAATAATAATAATAAAATGCTATCTAAACACTACACGCAAGAACCATTCTGCGATATGGTAGCTAGAATATATATATATATATATATATATATATATATATATATATATATATATATATATATATATATATATATATATAATAAGAGCTAAGTTTTTATTTAGTTATTTATTTTCTTTGTGTTGTTTCCACTTGATGGACGTTATTATGTGGAGGATTTGCCGATTCCTGACTTTTCTTGAAGACTTTTGTTGTAAAAAAATGACAGATTCCTCTGCTTAATATGGAAGGGATTTGTTGTATATGCTATACGTATCTCGCAAAAGAATATTGACATATGAGTTTGTTTTAGCTGTCATGGAAGACAATCGATTAACGATGACGGCGGAACTTTTCTAAACTGTACTCAAAGGAACTTTCCATTTTATAACTTTGAATTAGAGAGCTAAAAAGAGGTTTACATCGAAATATTAATTATATATATTATTTGGATTATTCGGACTACTGTTCTCATCTAGGATATTATTCTTACAAAGTTTCAGCTGATGCAACCTCCGTCCTTTGTTCATGTGCGTCTTATCGAACTCGGGAATCTGTATGTCGAAATCAGGATTCTGTACGCAATTACGAACTGAATCCTATTAAATCCATGGCGGTAGATTGTTCTCGTTTCGTCACGCATGACCGGGTAGAAGCCTTAAGTAATTGTTGTTATATTATTAGTACCGCCAGTTCTAATAATTTAGCCTTTAACCTCCGAAGTACTTCACTTAGAACTGATTACACTTAGCACTTTTATCCGTTGCGCGACAATTTCTTACTTCAACCCGGTTTTGGCTGACAGAACGAGAACAATCTTTATAAAATGCTTTAGTTCGAAATTCCATACAAACTCCAAACTTCACCAAGGCACACCGAAGAAGGTCGGTGGTTACATCGGCCGAAACGTTGTGATAATAATATCCAAGGTGAAAACAGTAATCCAAATAATAACAAAATTATCAATTCTCATCTAATAAATTCCGAAACTTAATTATATTCATGTTAAATACATACGCGTACAATAAGGCACAGGGTCATTAAGTCCGGAGTATTGGGTGTTAACTGCTCATTCATTTTTGTCTTAATTAGCTTGACCAGTCTCATCTCTGAGGAAAGTAGCATTAGTCATTTGCTGTATCCTCTTCCTTGCATAATACGTTAAGTTCTGTATCCTGTGGTCGCTGTTAGGTTCAAATGCCATTCACTCATTAGGGGAATAGAGTAAGTCATTGGTTGTTTCTTTTCCTTTCACAATCCGTTAAGATCTGTATCTGTAAATGCAGCTCCCTCTGAGGGGAATAAGGTTAATTATTTGCTGTATCCTCTTCCTTTCTTTTTTAAAAATTTTCTTATTTCTGTTTTCGTTAGCATAGGGACGGGGCATTCTTCCAAATTCCAGACAATCACCTGCTATTTAGAGGCTCCAACCGAGTGCTCTTTTAAGGATTTTGGCCGTTCCCTTAAGTGCAATTATTTGGATTTCTTTTGCACTTGGTTTTCCGGGAATACTTTCCAGATACTTTTTAAAATTTTCTTCATGAGGCCTTTAGCTCCTATTATAACTCGGATGATATTAATGTTTTTGAGGTTCCAGTTTCTCTTCGTATCATACATTAGGTCGTGGTATTTTGTCACCTTCTCCCTCTCTGCTCTGTTTAAGCCACTGTTATTTGGAACACTCACCTCAATCAGTGTTGCCTCTCTTTCTGCCTTATTTAATATGACTATGTCCGGTTCTACTGCTGCATTGTGGTCGTGATAAGCTTCAAATTTGTTCCCTTTTGTGCGGAATTCAGTTAGTCATTAATTGTCTCCCTTTCCTTTCACACTACGTTCGCATCCCGTCTTATGTTTTTGTCCCTATTTACCAACTTTCCCACGAAGGATACGCAATCTTCCATTATTACTTGGTAAAAAACTCACCTTCACGCATGAAATAAAAATGCCCGCCCGCCTGTTTATATTATATAAACACTATCGCTATTTGTTGCCTCTTGATTTCATTCGAAAAGTCATAAACTGCGGCAGACATTCTTTTTACATAATTGAAGATAAAAAGGTCTTTCTCAGCCTTTTGGCCAAGATCAAAGTGTAGTATCTGTTCCGATGGATACTGCACTCCATAGACTGGTATTGTCTTGGCCTTCGGGGCTTGATTTACGCCTGTCTATGGGTCTGTCCTGTGCAGTTCTAGAAGGTCCACTCTCAAGGCTTTGCCTCCCCTCTTTGGGGAGGAGTAAGTTTATTGCTTACTGCCTGAGGCGCCCCTACGGGGAATGCCGACGGGACTGCCCAGGCAATTTTTAATGGCCAGAGTGCTCACCTCTCGGGCGCTGGCTTTTCAAATCCCACTTTCCGACCTTGTGTCACATCTTACCTTGTGGGTAAGAGTTGAATAACTTCTATGTTGTCCTTATGAATATTATAGATTTAAAGTCTCAGTCCTTTTTTATTGAATCACTTTAATCAATTGCTGTTTATATCAACGAAACTTGCACGCACACACACACGCACACACACACACGCACACACACACACGCACACACACACACACACACATATATATATATATAGTAAGCTATGAAAATATATGTATGGCAATTAAGCTACACAGAGGCTCTCGCGTTTTATCTTCAGTACATGTAGAAATTTAGACGACCCGTGTAGATTATGTCTGAATGAAACATTTGACATCCTAAATTTTAAAGACCCCCGAAATCTATTAAACTGTAGAAGTGAGATAGCAAACAGCTGCCTGCACAGAAATAAATTTACCTTAGGTTAACAATACATAAATAAATAAATAAACAAATAAGAATAAAAATAACTAATCTAAACAAAAACCTAACAATTAAAAAAACTAAAACCTAAAATAGAAATACAAGGAACCACGTATTAAAATAAATCCATCCATTATATTGATACAACAAAGGAAACAGGATATAGGTCAATCTATAGAAAACAGAACAATAGAACAGGATATAGGAAGTAACACTAACCATACCTTTGTTCGTGGGATGCCCAACGATTGGCTGAGAGAACAACAAAGACTCTAGCTAGCCGTGTATATAAAAACACCCGGTAAAAATAACTCCATACATTTTAGCCTGAAGATCCCCCCCCCCGGGGATGAAATGCGGGAGCCTCGTTGTAGCTTAATTGCCATAAATATATTTTCATAGCTTACTATATATCTCTACTTACGTATCGAGCACTGTTGAAGTAAATACTGAAAATTAGCACATAAAAAAATATATCTACTTATAAAATTTTATGTGGATACATGAAATAGTAATATATATATATATATATATATATATATATATATATATATATATATATATATATATATATATAAGGAAATTGACAACATCTTTAAAAACATTTTTGAAGCGCGCATGAGAATGTATTTAAGTGAAATATTTTGAAAATCAACAATCGTGCAATTATTTAATTTTTTTTGCAAGCTTTCGTTGTAGAACAACTTTGTCAGGAGAGACTGTCTTATAGTTTTTTTCTTCTTACTCATTTTGATGGTATTAACCCCGAGCGGTCGAATCACGATATGAGCAGAAAGAGACGTCAAGTTCTAAAAGACGTTAGGATAAGTGTAGTCCTGGCGATGTTATGTGCAGATTGGCGCTTTTTAAGTAAGGAAACTGACAACATTATATATATATATATATATATATATATAAAGAAAAAAATCACATACACATCGTAGTTGTCGGCACTATAATTTATTTCGATCTTCTGACCTGTTTAAAATGCTAACAGGACAACTTCTAATATGTAGTTGTCCCATTAGCATTTTGAAGAGGCCAGGAGGTCGAAATAAATTATAGTGCTGACAGCTACAATGTGTGTGTGATTTTTTCTTCCTATATTTTATTCTTGCTCTGTTTTCTACATTGAATTTCATACTCGGATTTCGTACCAAAATTATTCATTTCAACCCCCCCCCCCACACACACACTATATATATATATATATATATATATATATATATATATATATATATATATATATATATATATATATATAACAGGGTTCACCCCAAACAAGGCAGGCCACCACTGTAGACGTAAGGGGCTACTGAGAAAAAAGAAAAGGGGAGAAGGTTGGGGGGGGGGGCAGTCTAAATTGGGATCTGCGCAGCGAGATGTCTGTTTACATTAGTTTTAAATTTCTGCATGTCAGTACTGTCGGGGAAACAGGGGGCAGGGAGGGAGTTCCAGAGGCCAGCACGAGGAAAGAAGCTATTTGAGTAGAGGGCTCTCCGGCATCTGGGGACCTCCACAGTGAATGAATGAGATTTAGTTGATTGTCGAGTTAGTCTAGTGAATTTACGTCGAATGGGCACCAGAGCAGCCAATTCATCGGAGCATTATCCATTGAAGTATTTGTAAAACAAACATAAGGATGCTACATTGCGGCGATGGGACAGGGACTGGAGCTTGGTTGACAGTGAGGGACCTATTAGGGTGGCGACTCTTTTTTGGACCTTGTCAAGGAGGGAGAGACTAGTAGATGATGCACCAGCCCAGATGTGGCAACAATACTCCATGCATGGGCGGATGGTGGCTTTGTATAGATACATGATAATGTCAGGTGTGAGGAGTTTACTAGCACGGTAGAGGGAGCCAACCTTCTTTGAGGCAACATTGGCAATGTGTTCAATGTATTTGTTCCAATTCATGTTACCTGTGAAGGTTAGGCCGAGGAATTTGAATGATGAACTCTCAGGTAGAGTGTTATTTGCCATGACAATCGGTGGTTGGAGAGGCTTCTTGTAGTTGTTGAAGGAAAGTAGCTTTGTCTTTGCGGCATTAAAAGTTACCAACCATTTATGACCCCAATCCACTACAGCCTGGAGGTCATTTTCTAAAGATTCAGCCATTGCCTCGGATATGATCGCGTTTGTTTTACCAACATGGCGAGAGTAAAGCGTGGTGTCAGCAAATAAACCAATCTCAGACTCTATGTCATCAGGGAGATTGTTTATATAGATCAGGAACAACAAAGGTCAAAGAGTAGATCCCTGGGGTACACCAGCATTAATGTCATGTTGCTTAGATGAACGGCTATCGAGGACAACCTAGATTTTTCTTTTGGTTAGGAAAGATCTAATTATATTAAGTTGTTGCCCAGTAATACCGTATGAGCGTATTTTCAGGAGAAGCCCTTTATGCCATAACTTGTCAAAGGCCGTGGATATATCAAGCGCTACTGCCCTAGCTTCACCTGCCTTGTCGAATGTATGATACATGCGTTCAGAGATGACCGTTAGGATTTCTGCAGTAGATCGTGCTTGTCTAAATCCATACTGGCAGTCAGATAGAAGTTTAGCATTAACCAAGTGCCGTACTATCGCTAGATTGATTAAGGATTCAAAGATTTTGACAAAGATCGGCAGTAGACTGATTTGGCGATAGTTCTAAGGATCGGTTCTATTCCCAGAACTCTTGTAGACAGGTACCACAGAGGCAATTTTCCAGCTATCGGGGAAGCAAGATTTAGCTCGGCATTTATTGAAGAGTTTGGAGAGGACAGGGGCCAATTCAGCAGAACATTTCTTTATTACTATTACAGGTATAAGATCAGGCCCACAAGCTTTAGAGGTGTCAAGGTTTTTTATGATGTCTCTGACCTGGGATGGGGTGATGACCAGGTTATCAAGTGTGACTTCGGTCCGCAAAGGGAATTCAGGGAGGGGGTGGCTATCTGAGTCTAAAGTAGAGTTAGAAGCGAAACGCTGGGCAAGTAGTTCAGCCTTATCAGTGGCCGTGCAAACGACACCATTTTGGTTTGATCGTGGGGGAATCGTTGATTGACCATTATTCATTACACTATTGTAGATTTTCCAGAAATCGCGAGTACCTAGTTTTTGTGACTGAATGCGTTTTTTTGTTAACTCATTATACCTTCTCCTTGCTTCACCTATCACGGCCTTGCAATCATTTCTTGACTCTATAAATTTATGCCTATTAGTAACTGACTTATGGCGGCCGAATTTACGGAATGCTTGTTGCCTCTCAGAAATGGCAGCTGCACATTCTGAAGTGAACCATTGAGAAGAGTGGGGCTTGCTAAATAATTTTCGCATGGGGACATAGGCTTCAATGCCTGCTTTGACCCATTCAGTTAATTCGTTTGCACACTGGTTTACAGGTAGTGAGAAGGTTTCCCTCCATGGGGCGTCACTGATGTGATCTCTGATCGATTCGAAATCAGCCTGCTCGTAGTATCTTGTTGTTTTGAGCAACGGTTCATCAGCTTTTGGACGACTTTTTAGGGTGATATGTATCATTAGCGCAATGTGATCAGCATTCCCGAGTGGGCTATGAGCTTTAGCCACACAAGCCTCGGGCATTGAGGTCAAGAAGAGGTCTAGAAGTGAGGCTTGCTGGTCTACTCGTTCGGGGATGCGGGTCGAAAAATCGACAGTCTGAGAGAGGGAGTGAGCTAGGGAGAAATTATACGTAGAGTCGCCGGCTGCATCAGTAAGGCTAGAGAATCCCAACCAGTCGCGGTGGTGGGCATTAAAGTCCCCAAATACATGTATCTGGGCATTCGAGTCAATTAAGAGTGCTCTATCTATGCTTTGAGAGACAAAGTTTAGCAGAGTACAGTCCTGGGTCGACGGGGAGCGGTATAAGAAATATAAATAACTGACGCTGTGATGTAAAGTCAATCTAAAGCACATGTAATCTTGGTCATCTGATTCTAGCCTATGTTCTCTAGTCAGGGGGAGGGTGTTCCGAACATAAACTCCTAGCCCGTGCATATGTTTGTCAGAGTCTTTACGGTAGAGTGGGAGGTAGTCAGTCATGTCAAAGTGGTGTGAGGAGATTGAGGATTTAAGGTTAGTTTTACTAAGAGCTAGGATATCCGGAGAGTTTGTCAGGAGAAAGGTTTCTACGTCGTTGATGTTGGTTCTAAGTCCCCGGATATTTGTGAATGCGAGCCTCAAGGGCGGAGGCGAAAGTGTTTTTTTGTTGGGTGTCTAGTTTAGGTTTGCTTTTATTTCTTTGTAATGACATGTTTGTTTTGATTATAGAGTGGGTTGGCCATGGTGGGTACTTGGTTTGTGCCAATAAGCTCACACAACCAGTCTATTAGTCACGACCTGGTCCATGGGGTTGTGGCCTCGGGAAAGCCCACCGGAGATAATTGCAGGGTCCCTTTCCATGCGCGACATGGCACATACAACTACCCACGGTATTATGCAACTGATGATGGAGCAGCCGTTCTTGGCGCTACCCAAGAGTTTGGGCTTCTTCCTATCAGTCGGAAGCAGCAGCCAGACAAGCTGGCTAACCTGTACCCTCAACCTGTCGGAGCAAGAGAGACCCAGACTGGTCATGTAAGTCTAAGTAACGAAATCATTTTCCCCAAGTTGCCCAAATAGAGAGAAAGAGGACGGCGTTAATTGTCCTCGTAAGGAAACAAGGCTAGGAACTGAGTGTTTAAAGGCGTCCCAGCGCTGTTACCTCTTCGCCTGACTAATAAACAAAGAAGGAGTGCGAGGGCCGGCGATAGGCAGAACCTATCTACTCCTTAAGCAATTGTAGGTTCGAGATTCCAACTCTAGGAAGGTTGTCGATCAGGACTAAGGATGAACGGTTTACTGCCACGGCGTAAGTAGCTGGTAGCAAGGTTTTTTGTCAGAGATTTCCTTCTCTTAGATGGATAGCCTTACGAGGTCTTACGGGTCCAACACTCCGAGAGGGGTAATGTTAGCCTGCGCCCGTGTACTAGTCGGGTATTTCCTAGCTCCTGCAGGTAAAAAAATTCATATATAATATATAACACACACATATATATATATATATATATATATATATATATATATATATATATATATATATATATATATATATATACACGCACATATGTAGATAGAATAAGTTCATTGTATACGAAAAAGGGATCAGAAAGTTGAAGATAGGTTTCCCTTTCGCAAGTAAGTACAAATAAGAGAATTAAGATAAAGACAGCCAAAAACTTCAGCCCAGCGTGGGATTAAGAATTTCTTCAGCGAGAAATCAATAGACAGTATATATCAATAATTAAACACATTAAAGTCAAACACAGGAATAAGAACATTCATGTAAGACACATTAGTATTTGGAGAATATTGGCAAGAAAAGAAAGACAAAATAAAGATTTTTGGCAAAAGCAAGGAAACAAGAACCTGGAAGAAAAGATTATTTAACCCAGGAAATAAAAGTAAATTAATTACTCAGCTTTTTTTTTTTGCTTTTTTTTTAAATGACACCCAATAATCATTCACTTGAAAATTTTGGTCTTCAATTCCCGGTCGGTGGCAACATATCAAATATGTCTTCGCTACAGCCTGATGGTTTGCCTGCTGAATTTGGCATATAGACGTTAATTTACTCTCCCATTCCTACGGCAATGTGTGGTGGTCACAACGGTACGCGCTCAAACTTCCGATTCAAATATGACTTTCGTATTGGGGTTCGAATCGTGTGACCGACAGAGATTGTCTCCTCCCATACTGATGATTGCAGGGTGGCATGGAACACATGTGTATATGGGTTAATTTAAAAATAATAATTATAAATAATTATATGTATATATATATATATATATATATATATATGTATGTGTAACTTTTCTATTCAAAGTCATAAGTTTTCAGTGAACAAGATCCAATTATCGCCGAGTGAAACAATGTATGGTGACTCATGTATGGTGACTCGTTAGTACAGAAAAAATATATACACATACGTAACGTTACATAAATGTAGATTAAAATACAAGAAAATAAGGCAGACGAGACTCTCAGTCATTGTTTTTGACGGGTATTATTCTAGTCATAACAATAATAATATATTTTCCTTATTCTGACGTTTCTACAAACTGTTGTCACGATCTGTACCGTACATAAACAACAATTCATTATTCCACTTCCGGTTACCTTGTCTGTCACGTGATCTATGGTGACAATATCGCCGCTCATAAAATAGATTGTTGCATCCGATGGCGAACATTGTCACTTTAGCATACTACTACTACTACTACTACTACTACTACTACTACTACTACTACTACTACTACTACTACTACTAAAATCAATAATATACTGTGGCACTAACGTCGACGCTACCGCAGACAGTGGCTCTGGAAGGCCAGAGTGGTTGGGAAGGTCGAGGAAGGATAGCACTATCCGAAGATCTCGACCGGAAGGGTACGGAGACTACTGGAATCGTGAGGAGACTTATTGTCACTCAGATCCCAGGAAAAACCACGGGCTGTAATCAGCGATCAATCACCGGTAGCGTGCGGTACGAGAACACTATACTCAGAAGTTGAGGAAGGGGATAGACAGCGGTCAGTAATATGTTGGTCAGTGCACACTAGCCACGTGTACACACCTATTTCGCTTGCAGACTAATAACATTAGTGCGACTAATAATGCAATTTTCTGCATCTTAATCGCTTAGGAAGTGAGACAATTGAAATAATAGTAAGCAAAATAACAACGAACGCTACAATCACCAATAAAAATAATTACATAAAAATACATGAAATATTTAGGTGATAAAAAATCGTACATATTTCTAGACGGAGCGTCTTGGTCCAGTGGTAGAACGCTGGACTATAGATATCAATATCGAAGGTTCGATCTCTGTCTAAGTTAGTCATGCTGATGACGGCTGTGAGCCAGAAACACGTGTCCATGGATTACTTTTATGTACGTATAAAATAAATATACATATTGACGGAAAAAATACGTCCTGTGAAGTTAAGGGCGACTAATAATATAATTTTCTGCATCTTAATCACTTAGGAAAGTGAGACAATCGAAATAATAGTAAGCAAAAAAACAACGAACGCTACAATTACCAATAAAAATACCTTATATATATATATATATATATATATATATATATATATATACACACACATTTTTCACTGTCATTTACTGCATCGATTGCAAACAGATTTTCCGCCTGGATATTTTTTTCGTTTTTGGACTACCACTCACCACCTGGATCACTTTTCAATCAACCTCTTGGATATCTTTCCTGAATATGTTTTCAATTTTATGACGTGGAAATGCAGAGTTAACTTATTTTGATTTACATGAATTATTTTCATCGTATAGCTTTAACAAAAAAGTATGTTTTGGGCTGATATATTTGATGTTTTATATACTTTTATGTATTTTTATATATATTTTTTATATATTTTCAAAGTTTAATTTCATTACTTGCAGTGATGCCACTGCGGTAATGGTCCTCTGAGGAGAAGAATTATCTTTGGAAACTCATGAGTTAAGGACTTTAAGGTAATTTGCCTCAACATTGAATTCTAATAAAATTTGATTCGCACTATATTTTATTATTTCACTTTATATAATGCTATATATATATATATACATATATACATATATGCATATATATATATACATGCATATATGTATATGCATTCATATATGTATATATGTATATACATACATGCATATATGTATATATGTATATACTTACACATATATATGTATATACATCCACACATATATATCTATACACATACATATATACATATATATACATAGATACACATATACATATATATGTATATACATACACATATAGATATACATATATGTATATACATACACATACACATATGTATATACATACATATATACATGTATATATATATATATGTATATACACATATATATGTGTATATACATATATATACACATATATGTGTGTATATACATATACATACATACACACATATATATGTGTATATGCATATATATATACATGTATATATATGTGTGTGTATGTATATATATGTGTATATATATATATATGTACACACATATACACATATATATATGTATATACATATATATATATATATATATATATATGCATACATATATATAGAGAGAGAGAGAAAGAGAGAAAGAGGGGAAGAGAGTAGTGGCGAAGAATGAAATGAACATGAAAAGCTTTGAGTGGGTACCATTAAGGCAGCAGTTGAATAGGGAGGGTGAGAGTATTAGTAAATTAGCCTTTGGGTGGGAGAGAGGAAAAAGGAGCTTAGGTTTTTGTCGTGGTGAGGTGTTGCATGGATTTAGAAATGCTGGGGGAACAGGAGAGAAGCGGTGAAGCCTGTGTGTTTAGCATGTAGGTAGCATAGTTTTAGAAAAAGATTTGAAGAAATGAAGATAACGCCACTACTGACTTCTCGCCACCTAAACACTCCTCCAGCGCTCACAGTAGCCACGGCTACTACTTTTCCTTGTCAGCCCATCATGTCAACTCAAAATTTCGATGTACTTGCATGATATTTTTCTTCAAATTACCATCCTGAGGAAGTTTTACAATAAAGACGAAAAGTTGATGAATATATAAAAAATATCTCTTGGGTTTTCCTTTTTCATTTCCCATATATATATATATATATATATATATATATATATATATATATATATATATATATATTATTTTACATATATATATATATATATATATATATATATATATATATATATATATATATATATATATTATTTAAATAAATTGCTTCTACTTTGTATTTTTCTAATCGGATTTTTTATATATCAGTTTATTCATCTACCTATCATCATTTTTATTATTTCACATTTTTCTAATTATGATATATTTTCTTCTTAAAAATAGAATTATATTTTCGAGTTATATCTGTATTTCTCGATATACCCCGGTTTATTCTATTATAGACCCATTTTTATCTTTTAATTATTTTAATTTTTCATTAATTTAAACTATTATCTAGTTTTCTATTTAAAAAATTCTTATTTTGTTTATTTTTTTATTTTATTCTTTTTTTTCGTTTATTATTGTATTTCTCAATTTTACTTTCTTATTTATCTTAGTTTATTTTATTTTGTTGTATTCTAACAGTATTATTATTATTATTATTATTATTATTATTATTATTATTATTATTATTTTTTTTTTTTTCTTCTTCTTCTTCTTCTTCTTCTTCTTTTTCTTCTTCTTCCATGATGTTAACATTTGGGGTTCTCATACATTATTATTATTATTATTATTATTATTATTATTATTATTATTATTATTATTATTATTATTATTATTATTATTATTATTATTATTATTATTATTATTATTATTATTATTGTTCAATGTAACTATTGTTCATATATTTCATTTATTTATTTATGTATTTTTACTCTTATGTATTTTTTCTCTTTCAAACACATATATGCCCACATATTCCTGATGTAGCCACCTGGTCAGTACCCCTCCACCTCCCTTTTCTCAGTCCTCAAAAATGTCACACCTCAACACAACAAAAATATCACCACCCTTTGACCATTTCAATTATATTCTTTCCCCTATTTTCAAAGTTGTCTTTACCTTTTCGAATCTTTTTCTCATCAGCCATAATTCTACCCACATTTTGAACACACAGTTTCCCCCTCCCTCCTCTTCCCCATGCCTCTCAAAATCCATGCCACACCTCACCACAACAAAAATCTCAGCCCCCCTTTCACCTCTCCCACCCTTGGGCCATTTCAATTATATTCTAACCCCTCCCCATTTCATAGCTGTCTCAATATTGTCTACTTAAAGCTTTTCATATTCATTTGAATCTTTCTCAACCATTGATTCTCACATCCTGGACTCTCTTGCTTTCATCGTAGCTACGACTGCTATATCCCTTCATCTCACCACCATGTCAACCCCAAACTTCTATGTACTTGCATGACATTTTGTTTTCAAACTATCATTCTGAGGAAGTCTTACAATAAAAACGAAACGTTGATGAATACATAAACAACTAGTTTTGGTTTTTCATTTTTCATTTCCCATATATATATATATATATATATATATATATATATATATATATATATATATATATATATATATATATATATATATATATATATATATATACTCATTATTAGTTCTTGTTTACTTAATTCTAATTTGTGTTCCCGCTCTTTTCAGGATTCTGATTTCTGCTATTTTCCAAGATACCCAGCTGATTGGTTTCTACATCCGATCGATAAAGTCCGCTATGAGAAAAGGGATTTAAGCGTTTCAGACGATCAAGCAATCGATGTTTTTATTTTTGATTTTTGAGGCCCTCGACCACAGCGCAAATCAGCCACCTGCCATTGGATACTCTTATTGCATGGGTTACTTGCAGTTACAAGGAAGTTCTGAAGAGTGAAATATTTTTTGTACAGCAACATTTCTGACGCATAAAACTTTTTTTGAACATTGACAAGGATAGTAGGTATGTCTGACGTCATTCATATTAAAGTTTTGTATCACAAGCTTCTACCGATGATTGGAGTGAAGTACCTGTACAGTCGGTGAATATATATATATATATATATATATATATATATATATATATATATATATATATATATATATATATATATATATATATATATATAGTTAGAAACATAGATAGATAGATAGCTATAGATACGTTTTACATATGTCGTTAAGTCAGATTCACTGAAACAAACGTCTTTGAAAGAATCAAAAGCCTAATAACGATTGCGTTTTTAATCAACTTGAGTTACAGAATAAAAACGTCTTTTAATTTCTCTTTCTTTCTACACACACACACACGCACACACACACACACACATATATATATATATATATATATATATATATATATATATATATATATATATATATATATGTATATATAATATGTGTTTTTTGTTTATTATCTATGTACGTATACGTTTCGTCCTTTTTAATCGGGACTCATCGGCATGAAGATATAACTATTCACTACTGGTCGCGTGATTCGAAACCCCGGTATTCTACAACTCAAATCCCGACACCTAGAACCTTTCGCCCATCGCTGGATAGCTTAATAAACAGTGATAATTTTAACACTTATTTCGGCGGCTTAACGTCATAAGAGCGTTCAACTTAATGAAATGAACGATGCATTTATAGCTAGCAACGTAATGCTGAGTTAATACTACACTTATAGTGCCCATCTAGATGGTTTTTAGGGGTTACAAATAATAAATATTTGTTTTTTGTTTATTATCTATGTACGTTTACGTTTCGTCCTTTTTAATCGGGACTCATCAGCATAGAGATATAACTATTCATGACTGGTCGCGTGATATATGTATGTATGTATATATGTATGTATATATGTATGTATATATATATGTATTATATATATATATGTATATATGTATGTATATATATATGTATGTATATATATGTATGTATATATATATGTATATATATGTATGTATATATATATGTATATATGTGTATATATATGCATGTATATATATACATATATATATGTATATATATCATGTATATATATGCATATATATATATGTATATATATGTATGTATACAGATATATGTATATATATGTATATATATATATGTATGTACATATATATATATATATGTATATATGTATGTACGTATATGTATGTATTCATATGTATATATATATGTATTTATATATATATATATGTATGTATATATATGTATATATTTATATGTATATATATGTATATATATATATATATTGTTAGGGATAACTAACGAAACGATTTATCTCCCTTGCATCATTCGGTAAGGTTAAGAGTTATCGCCCTTGTCGATAGAGTCTTGCCGAGAGAGAAAAGAAAACATTGACCACAGATCAGACTTATTTCATCTCGCGTTACAGCGGCAATTAACTCATTAATTTATTCTGTGTTCAGTTGTAATAAATTTGTTAAACATTTCTGTTGATATTTCATCCATTTTACTTTATCAAATAGTATTGAGTAAACCTAAATTACGAGGTTTACAAAAGTGGCGACGACGACGAGATAAACTTGCAATTTTTTTCAAAAGAAAAAAAATGGACAGCACAATTCAGCGATTGCTGGAACAACATTTACGGTTAATGGAATTATTTTCAGAGAGATTTTCCACACTTATATCGTCGATTTCAGAAACAAATCTTAGGACATCTACAGATTTCATTTCACAAACAATAACGGAATTTCGTTATGACCCAATGGCAAATTCGACGTTCGAAACATCGTTTGCGTCTAGTGAATCTAAAACATGATTCTACTATGGTACAACAAGCATCCATGGTAAATACAGTTAAAAAAAACGTCGGCCCACCTCACCGACTTCAAAATCAGTCCAGCCCCCAACAGCTTGTTGGAATTGTGGCAACTGGCACCTTCAAGACACACCGCTGTCGCAGTTGCAATCGACTCGGACATAAAGAGGGATTTTGCACACCTCCAGGATGAAAACCAACCCATAATAGGCAAACCTCACCTAACAGGCAACGACAGCAGAACAGTTTTTCAAAAACAAACAGTCTGATAGCAACTTTTCTCTCAAACCAAACATCAAAACGAAAATATGTTGCAGTACAATTGAATGGCCATCATATTCAACTGCAAATCGATACAGCATCATATATAACTATTATATCACAAAAACTATGGGAAGCTATAGGCCAGCCTTCATTGACACCAACAAGTCAGGTAGCACAGAGTGCTTCTGGAGATTGTGTTTACATCACGGGTCAATTACCCGCTACCGTTAAAATGAAAGGAAAAACGGTGTCAGGCACCGTATACATAACAAACTCATGCCATAATTTGCTGGGACTTGATTTTATCGAGTTACTAGGTCTTCTCGACATTCCACTCAATCAAATATGTGAGGTGGTGTCCACATCGTCACCTCAGAGCAATAAAGACGACCTCAGCAAGAAGAAACAGCAACGGCGGCGGCGGAACACTCGACCAACCACCAACCTTTCGGTTGGACCAACCTTTGGCTCCACTTCAACAGGAACTCCCACAATAATATCAACACCAATGATTACCACAGTGACTCCTAAAATCACCACAACATCAGGACCTACTTCAACAACATCAGTTCGATGTGAGTCTACTAAGGGTATGACTGATAAAACCTTCATACCTGATGACTACATTAGTAGAACACCAAACACACCAAACACACCAAACTCTCCAGTAAGTGATGGCAGACCAGATGGACCTGGATGGATTGTACCAACGGCGACTACATCTACTGACCCCAAACCTAGCATCACCGTAAAATTGACCGATGACCCTGAAGGGGTAGAGCTGCTCAATTCTTGTACAACGTCCAGGATCAGAAGATTTTGTAGAAATTCCTGATGGCACTAAAATCACTGGTCCATTCATCTCAACCACATTTGACAAAGTTATGGCAATTAATGTGATTTTGGAAGAAAAGGCAGTTGATCAGAATCCAGACTACAAAGTATGACTGGATATTGAAGCATGTTTCCATTTGCCAACATCTCCAATAACATCATCTACAGAGAAAATTACCACAGCAAGACCTCGACCAACCACCTCCTACATGAAGCAAGCACCAATTCACGATCGAGTCAATTACCCACCAGA
>OY744544.1:65010580-65043080 GCA_963556195.1 Sepiola atlantica
TTATTTGATTTAATAGGAATAATATGTTGAGATTATTGAATTATTTGATTTAATAGGAATCATATGTTGAGATTATTGAATTATTTGATTTAACAGGAATATGTTGAGATTATTGAATTATTTGATTTAATAGGAATAATATGTTGAGATTATTGAATTATTTGATTTAATAGGAATCATATGTTGAGATTATTGAATTATTTGATTTAATAGGAATCATATGTTGAGATTATTGAATTATTTGATTTAATACGAATAATATGTTGAGATTATTGAATTATTTGATTTAATAGGAATAATATGTTGAGATTATTGAATTATTTGATTTAATAGAAATAATATGTTGAGATTATTGAATTATTTGATTTAATAGGAATAATATGTTGAGATTATTGAATTATTTGATTTAATAGGAATAATATGTTGAGATTATTGAATTATTTGATTTAATAAGAATAATATGTTGAGATTATTGAATTATTTGATTTAATAGGAATAATATGTTGAGATTATTGAATTATTTTATTTAATAGGAATATGTTGAGATTATTGAATTATTTTATTTAATAGGAATAATATGTTGAGATTATTGAATTATTTGATTTAATAAGAATAATATGTTGAGATTATTGAATTATTTGATTTAATAGGAATAATATGTTGAGATTATTGAATTATTTGATTTAATAGGAATCATATGTTGAGATTATTGAATTATTTGATTTAATAGGAATAATATGTTGAGATTATTGAATTATTTGATTTAATAGGAATCATATGTTGAGATTATTGAATTATTTGATTTAATAGGAATAATATGTTGAGATTATTGAATTATTTGATTTAATAGGAATAATATGTTGTGATTATTTAATTATTTGATTTAATAGGAATAATATGTTGAGATTATTGAATTATTTGATTTAATAGGAATAATATGTTGAGATTATTGAATTATTTGATTTAATAGGAATAATATGTTGAGATTATTGAATTATTTGATTTAATAGGAATAATATGTTGAGATTATTGAATTATTTGATTTAATAGGAATAATATGTTGAGATTATTGAATTATTTGATTTAATAGGAATAATATGTTGAGATTATCGAATTATTTGATTTAATAGGAATAATATGTTGAGATTATTGAATTATTTGATTTAATAGGAATCATATGTTGAGATTATTGAATTATTTGATTTAATAGGAATCATATGTTGAGATTATTGAATTATTTGATTTAATAGGAATAATATGTTGAGATTATTGAATTATTTGATTTAATAGGAATAATATGTTGAGATTATTGAATTATTTGATTTAATAGGAATAATATGTTGAGATTATTGAATTATTTGATTTAATAGGAATAATATGTTGAGATTATTGAATTATTTGATTTAATAGGAATCATATGTTGAGATTATTGAATTATTTGATTTAATAGGAATATGTTGAGATTATTGAATTATTTGATTTAATAGGAATAATATGTTGAGATTATTGAATTATTTGATTTAATAGGAATCATATGTTGAGATTATTGAATTATTTGATTTAATAGGAATAATATGTTGAGATTATTGAATTATTTGATTTAATAGGAATAATATGTTGTGATTATTGAATTATTTGATTCAATAGGAATAATATGTTGAGATTATTGAATTATTTGATTTAATAGGAGTAATATGTTGAGATTATTGAATTATTTGATTTAATAGGAATAATATGTTGAGATTATTGAATTATTTGATTTAATAGGAATAATATGTTGAGATTATTGAATTATTTGATTTAATAGGAATCATATGTTGAGATTATTGAATTATTTGATTTAATAGGAATATGTTGAGATTATTGAATTATTTGATTTAATAGGAATAATATGTTGATATTATTAAATTATTTGATTTAATAGGAATAATATGTTGAGATTATTGAATTATTTGATTTAATACGAATAATATGTTGAGATTATTGAATTATTTGATTCAATAGGAATAATATGTTGAGATTATTGAATTATTTGATTTAATAAGAATAATATGTTGAGATTATTGAATTATTTGATTTAATAGGAATAATATGTTGATATTATTGAATTATTTGATTTAATAGGAATAATATGTTGAGATTATTGAATTATTTGATTTAATAGGAATCATATGTTGAGATTATTGAATTATTTGATTTAATATGAATATGTTGTGATTATTGAATTATTTGATTTAATAGGAATAATATGTTGAGATTATTAAATTATTTGATTTAATAGGAATAATATGTTGAGATTATTGAATTATTTGATTTAATAGGAATAATATGTTGAGATTATTGAATTATTTGATTTAATAGGAATCATATGTTGAGATTATTGAATTATTTGATTTAATAGGAATAATATGTTGAGATTATTGAATTATTTGATTTAATAGGAATAATATGTTGTGATTATTGAATTATTTGATTTAATAGGAATAATATGTTGAGATTATTGAATTATTTGATTTAATAGGAATAATATGTTGAGATTATTGAATTATTTGATTTAATAGAAATAATATGTTGAGATTATTGAATTATTTGATTTAATAGGAATCATATGTTGAGATTATTGAATTATTTGATTTAATAGGAATATGTTGAGATTATTGAATTATTTGATTTAATAGGAATAATATGTTGAGATTATTGAATTATTTGATTTAATAGGAATCATATGTTGAGATTATTGAATTATTTGATTTAATAAGAAATAATATGTTGAGATTATTGAATTATTTGATTTAATAGGAATAATATGTTGAGATTATTGAATTATTTGATTTAATAGGAATCATATGTTGAGATTATTGAATTATTTGATTTAATAGGAATCATATGTTGAGATTATTGAATTATTTGATTTAATACGAATAATATGTTGTGATTATTGAATTATTTGATTTAATAGGAATAATATGTTGAGATTATTGAATTATTTGATTTAATAGGAATCATATGTTGAGATTATTGAATTATTTGATTTAACAGGAATAATATGTTGTGATTATTGAATTTTTGATGTAATAGGAATCATATGTTGAGATTATTGAATTATTTGATTTAATAGGAATCATATGTTGAGATTATTGAATTATTTGATTTAATAGGAATCATATGTTGAGATTATTAAATTATTTGATTTAATACGAATAATATGTTGAGATTATTGAATTATTTGATTTAATAGGAATAATATGTTGAGATTATTGAATTATTTGATTTAATAGGAATAATATGTTGAGATTATTGAATTATTTGATTTAATAGGAATAATATGTTGAGATTATTGAATTATTTGATTTAATAGGAATAATATGATGTGATTATAGAATTTTTGATTTAATAGGAATAATATGTTGTTATTAGTGAATTATTTGATTTCATGGGAATAATATGTTGATATTATTGAATTATTTGATTTAATAGGAATAATATGTTGAGATTATTGAATTATTTGATTTAATAGGAATAATATGTTGAGATTATTGAATTATTTGATTTAATAGGAATAATATGTTGAGATTATTGAATTATTTGATTTAATAGGAATAATATGTTGAGATTATTGAATTATTTGATTTAATAGGAATAATATGTTGTGATTATTGAATTATTTGATTTAATAGGAATAATATGTTGAGATTATTGAATTATTTGATTTAATAGGAATCATATGTTGAGATTATTCAATTATTTGATTTAATAGGAATATGTTGAGATTATTGAATTATTTGATTTAATAGGAATAATATGTTGAGATTATTGAATTATTTGATTTAATAGGAATCATATGTTGAGATTATTGAATTATTTGATTTAATAGGAATAATATGTTGAGATTATTGAATTATTTGATTTAATAGGAATAATATGTTGTGATTATTGAATTATTTGATTTCATGGGAATAATATGTTGTGATTATTGAATTATTTGATTTAATAAGAATAATATGTTGTGATTATTGAATTATTTGATTTAATAAGAATAATATGTTGTGATTATTAAATTATTTGATTTAATAAGAATAATATGTTGTGATTATTAAATTATTTGATTTAATAGGAATAATATGTTGAGATTATTGAATTATTTGATTTAATAGGAATCATATGTTGAGATTATTGAATTATTTGATTTAATATGAATATGTTGAGATTATTGAATTATTTGATGTAATAGGAATCATATGTTGAGATTATTGAATTATTTGATTTAATAGGAATAATATGTTGAGATAATTGAATTATTTGATTTAATAGGAATCATATGTTGAGATTATTGAATTATTTGATTTAATAGGAATCATATGTTGAGATTATTGAATTATTTGATTTAATAGGAATAATATGTTGCGATTATTGAATTATTTGATTTAATAGGAATAATATGATGTGATTATAGAATTTTGATTTAATAGGAATAATATGTTGTTATTATTGAATTATTTGATTTCATGGGAATAATATGTTGTGATAATTGAATTATTTGATTTAATAAGAATAATATGTTGTGATTATTAAATTATTTGATTTAATAAGAATAATATGTTGTGATTATTAAATTATTTGATTTAATAGGAATAATATGTTGAGATTATTGAATTATTTGATTTAATAGGAATAATATGTTGAGATTATTGAATTATTTGATTTAATAGGAATAATATGTTGTGATTATTGAATTATTTGATTTAATAGGAATAATATGTTGTGATTATTTAATTATTTGATTTAATAGGAATAATATGTTGAGATTATTGAATAATTTGATTTAATAGGAATGATATGTTGAGATTATTTAATTATTTGATTTAATAGGAATAATATGTTGTTATTATTGAATTTTTATTTAATAGGAATAATATGTTGTGATTATTGCATTTTTGATTTAATAGGAATAATATGTTGAGATTATTCAATTATTTGATTTAATAGGAATAATATGTTGTGATTATTCAATTATTTGATTTAATAGGAATAATATGTTGTGATTATTGAATTATTTGATTTAATAGGAATAATATGTTGAGATTATTGAATTATTTGATTTAATAGGAATAATATGTTGAGATTATTGAATTATTTGATTTAATAGGAATAATATGTTGTGATTATTGAATTTTTGATGTAATAGGAATCATATGTTGAGATTATTGAATTATTTGATTTAATAGGAATAATATGTTGTGATTATTGAATTTTTGATGTAATAGGAATCATATGTTGAGATTATTGAATTATTTGATTTAATAGGAATAATATGTTGAGATAATTGAATTATTTGATTTAATAGGAATCATATGTTGAGATTATTGAATTATTTGATTTAATAGGAATCATATGTTGAGATTATTGAATTATTTGATTTAATAGGAATAATATGTTGAGATTATTGAATTATTTGATTTAATAGGAATAATATGATGTGATTATAGAATTTTTGATTTAATAGGAATAATATGTTGTTATTATTGAATTATTTGATTTCATGGGAATAATATGTTGTGATAATTGAATTATTTGATTTAATAAGAATAATATGTTGTGATTATTAAATTATTTGATTTAATAAGAATAATATGTTGTGATTATTAAATTATTTGATTTAATAGGAATAATATGTTGAGATTATTGAATTATTTGATTTAATAGGAATAATATGTTGAGATTATTGAATTATTTGATTTAATAGGAATAATATGTTGTGATTATTGAATTATTTGATTTAATAGGAATAATATGTTGTGATTATTTAATTATTTGATTTAATAGGAATAATATGTTGAGATTATTGAATAATTTGATTTAATAGGAATGATATGTTGAGATTATTGAATTATTTGATTTAATAGGAATAATATGTTGTTATTATTGAATTTTTATTTAATAGGAATAATATGTTGTGATTATTGCATTTTTGATTTAATAGGAATAATATGTTGAGATTATTCAATTATTTGATTTAATAGGAATAATATGTTGTGATTATTGAATTTTTGATTTAATAGGAATAATATGTTGAGATTATTGAATTATTGGATTTAATAGGAATAATATGTTGAGATAATTTAAATATTAAATTTAATAGGAATAATATGTTGAGATTATTGAATTATTTGATTTAATAGGAATAATATGTTGAATTTATTAAATTTACGAATTTAATTTAGTATAATTTAATATTCATTGCATTTTTATTATTTATCAATCAGTATTAAATTTACTGTCAGCATGTGAGAATTTATTAACAAAATATTAACTAGTATTTTTTATTTTAACGTACGATAGAGTTTGTTTTAAAGTCATTAATTTATTATTTTATTTATTTTATTATTTTATTTATTGTATTAGTTTATTTATTTATTATTATATTATTTTATTTATTTATTATTTTATTTATTTTATTATTTTATTTATTATATTATTTATTTTATTATCTTATTTATTTTATTATTTTATTATTTTATTTATTGTATTATTTTATTTATTTATTATTTTATTATTTTATTTATTTATTATTTTATTTATTTTATTATTTTATTTATTTAGTACATTATTTATTTATTACATTATTTATTTTATTATTTTATTTATTTTATTATTTTATTTATTTTATTATTTTGTTTATTTTATTATTTTATTTATTTATTATATTATTTATTAATTATTTTATTTATTTTATTTATTTTATTAGTTTATTTATTAATTATTTGATTTATTTATTATTTCATTAATTTATTATTTTATTTATTTATTATATGACTTCGGGCAACATTTATGTTCAGTAATGATTTCAATGAAAAAATAATTCCGTTAAAACTCCTAGACTATATACTAAGAAGCTCCAAACTAGATTCTCTTCAATATTTTATTAGATATACCCCAACAATGTTCTTTTCATTATTTAATCACTAGTTATATTTATGAATGACATGTTCTACATAAGTGCCATTTTAAATTTAATTCGGTAACTTTTTAGCCCCGAATATATTACTCTACTAGAAAAAAAACCCACATCTATTTGTGTGGATAAGTGTGAGAACAAAATAATTCGTGTTCTGAGGATAAGTGTCTTTGCAAACCAAAAGGGATTCGTTCATTTACTAAGTTAGTTTAGTTGACAATTAAGCGCTATGGAATATTCACAGGACGGAACAACTCTGACCGAAATCTTCTCAGTCAACTGAGGGTCTATTAAAGTTTCCCCTTTGTATACGCGCGAGATTCTCTGCAGTGGATCCCAAATAATAACGTGATAATTTCACAAAGAAGCTTTTGATTGGCTCAAAAATATACAACCGGAAGTCTGCGCCGAGCAATATGCATGCAAATAATTTTAGACACTATTACCGTACTACAAAGGGTAAACTTCCACCATTACAGTCCAATCAGGAGATTCAGCGTATTAATCTTTTACAAGGTCATATCTTCTGAAAGAAATCGTAGCAATATGCATAATCAAATGATTATCGTGGGCCCTGGTTTTTCGTAAGCAGTCTTGTCTCATATTTAAAAAGCCGATCTTTGATTTTCATTTCGATCTGTCCATACATCGTGACATGAGAGTTTGGCCATCAGTTGGTCAGTCAATCTGCAGTTTGAAATAGCATCTTAACCACTAAACGCAGATAGAATAGGAAGAGATAAAAATGGATCCGAGGGGAAGAGGGATAAATAAAGACGTGGCCAGAAATAGGTTACTTTGGAAGTTAATTTCTTAAAGCCGTCCAACATATGCCAGCCAGGTTATTTAAGTTTTTGTACATTTTTGCCGTAAGGTCACAACACATATCTTCCTGAAAGAAATCGTAATATGCATAATCAAATGAGGAAGAAGGCAATTAGCTGAGCTAGTGAGGAAGGTTTAGTCAACAAGTGCTATGAAATATTCACAGGACAGAATAGCCGTGACTAATTTTTGCCTTTATATACGTTTGAGAGTTTCTGAAGTGGATCCCAAATAATAACGTGATAATTTCACAAAGAAGCTTCTGATTGGCTCAAAAATATACATCTACATTTATTAATCCAACCGGAAGTCTGCGCCGAGCAATATGCATGCACATGATTTTAGATTACAATGGTTGACTACAATGGTTGATACAATGAGTGCCTAAAATGGTAGACTACAATGGTAGACTAAAATGGTAGACTGCAATGATAGACTAAAATGGTAGCATAAAATGGGAGACTACAATGGTAGACTAAAATGGTAGACTGCAATGATAGACTAAAATGGTAGCATAAAATGGTAGACTACAATGGTAGACTAAAATGGTAGACTGCAATGATAGACTAAAATGGTAGACTGCAATGGTAGACTAAAATGGTAGACTAAAATGGTAGACTGCAATGATAGACTAAAATGGTAGACTGCAATGGTAGACTAAAATGGTAGACTAAAATGGTAGACTGCAATGATAGACTAAAATGGTAGACTACAATGGTAGACTAAAATGGTAGACTGCAATGATAGACTAAAATGGTAGACTGCAATGGTAGACTAAAATGGTAGACTAAAATGGTAGACTGCAATGATAGACTAAAATGGTAGACTGCAATGGTAGACTAAAATGGTAGACTAAAATGGTAGACTGCAATGATAGACTAAAATGGTAGACTACAATGGTAGACTAAAATGGTAGACTGCAATGATAGACTAAAATGGTAGACTGCAATGGTAGACTAAAATGGTAGACTAAAATGGTAGACTGCAATGATAGACTAAAATGGTAGACTGCAATGGTAGACTAAAATGGTAGACTGCAATGGTAGACTAAAATGGTAGACTGCAATGGTAGACTAAAATGGTTGGATACAATATGGTATATTAGGTCTTTATAAAAATCTTATTAATTAAAAAAAATCGTGTATCGATTAAATCACGTGATCATATAAAATAATAAAAAATGAGAGGACGTTCAGGAATGAAATATACTGCAAGAATTTAAAACAGTGAAACGAAATACGATCTCAAATCTATACAGACATTTTCATATTGATTTGAGCTGATTTATCGATACTTTTTTGTGATTGAAGTTTTTCTGAATTATTTGCATTAGTTTAACCGATTCTGTTTTTTTTGTTCTCACAGGAGGAACCATTTGAAGGTTGCCAACGTCTCCAAACAAAGTTATGCCGTAGCTTTGTCAGAACTTGAACCCGGCTCACTGACCTCACCGGTAACCATTGCAAAACGGATATTAAAAATAGACGACGTCATGAAATGAAATGCGTTTCAGGAATTTAAAGTAGTTAAAAGAAATACGAACTCTAATCGATATAAAACATTCATATTGATTTTAACGGATTCATCGATATTTTGGTATGGATCTGCGAGTTACGACTTTCTGATTTATTTGTATTATTTTCATCGATTCTATTTTATTTTTTAAATCAGATTCTCACAGCAGGGACCACTTGAAGGTTTGTAAGCAACCTAAAAAAGATGTTATTCAGTTGCTCTAACAGAATTTGAGCACTGATCTAACCGTCTATTCCGGCAAGCGTTGCAAACCCTAACCCAAACCCTAACCCTAACCCAAACCCAAACCCTAACCCTAACCCTAACCTAAACCCTAACCCTAACCCTAACCCTAACCTTAACCCTAACCCTAACCCTAACCCTAACCCTAACCTAAACCCTAACCGTAACCCTAACCCTAACCCTAACTCATTGCAAAACAAATATCAAAATTAGAGAGCACGTTCTGAGAGTAAATGAATTGCAGCAATTTAAAACAGTATAATTAAATACGAACTCTAATCGATGCAAGAAAATTCCTATTGATTTTAACAGATTTATCGATATTTTCATATGTACCTGCGTGTTAAAATTTCCTTACTTATTTGTATTTGTTTCGACAATTCTTTTTTTTTTTTTTATTAAGTCCGGTTCTCACAGGAGGGGCCACTTGAATGTTTGAAAACATCTTCAAACAAAGTGTTACAGTAGCTCTGACTGTATTTGAAACCGGATCACCGATCTCACGGACCACTCCGGTAATCATTGCAAAACGAATCTTTATATTTATTTAATCTACAAATTATACATGATAACCTTTGAATTACTATTTCGACGATAAAAGACCCGTACAAAATAGAAAATATTGTAATTAATAAAAAACAATCACCGTAGCAATTAACCCTAAACCCTAACCCTAATCCTAACCCTAACCCTAACCCTAGCAATTACTGAAAGGAGCATTAATAACAAATCCCATTGCAAAACTATTTTAAAGATATTCCTGTTGCTTTGAAGGATTTAGTTTTGATTTATATTGACTTGGCTTTAAACGCCGACTAAATCCAAGGATTAAGTCCACAAAGTTTGGATTATCATTTTGCTCCGTGGTTGAATAATCCCTTCTAAAACATCCATCCGAGATCTAAATCCCTAACGCAAAAAAATGAATTCTGAAAAGTCATTTTTGTACAAATAAGTGTAAGACCAATAAAACGGACGCCATCTTTGTTTTTCATCGAACGTTTTTCAAACCGGAAGTTAATCCCCATTCGTCTGCAAAGCCTTGTTTCACTGTGAGAAATTCCCTTAAGCCTCTTCAACCGTCAACACGGAACAACCACCCTGCATTCATCCCCAATCATCCTACACAAAATCAAAAGCCTGGATCTTTAATTTTCTTTGGGATTTCTTATTCGTCTGCTTTTCATTTTTGTTATTTTTTTTCTTTTATTACTAAATGTTTTTCTTTTCTTATTTGATTTGTTACGATCCCTCGAGAGAGAAAGAGCATCGCATTAATTTGTAAAAAAAGTCTCGTGAACAGGGCGCAATTCTCGCGAGATTTAATCGCGGAAAACAAAGAAAGAAAGAAAGAAGAATCAGAGGCATTTAAGCCAGAAAATCGAACATCTCGTCTTATTGATTGGAAACTATTTAGCGGGCTGGCTTCCATTTAACGCTGACACCTTTTAAGAGATTTATATTTCCACACACACACACACACACACACACACACACACACACACACACACACACACACACACACACACACGTAAGTGTGTGTATGGAAGACACACATACATTGGCATAACAGTTTATGTATACCTAATACACATATCTTCCAATATAGTCACATACATCGCAATCTTTACACACCTGCTTATCTGTCTATCAATCTTTCTGTGTCATATCTATCTATCTATCTATCTATCTATCTATCTATCTATCTATCTATCTATCTATCTCTGATTATATCTATCTATCTATTTATCTCAGTTTTTAAAATCTATCTATCTATCTATCTATCTCAGTTTTTCTATCTATCTATCTATCTATCTATCTATCTCAGTTTTTCTATCTATCTATCTATCTATCTATCTATCTATCTATCTATCTATCTATCTATCTATCTATCTATCTATCTCAGTTTTTCTATCTATCTATCTATCTATCTATCTATCTATCTATCTATCTATCTATCTATCTATCTATCTATCTATCTCTGATTATATCTATCCATCCATCTATCTATCTATCTATCTATCTATCTATCTATCTATCTATCTCAGTTTTTTAAATCTATCTATCTATCTATCTATCTATCTATCTATCTATCTCAGTTTTTCTATCTATCTATCTATCTATCTATCTATCTATCTATCTATCTATCTATCTATCTATCTATCTATCTCGTAGTTTTACGCATAATAAATACATGATCCGTCATTCCTGATTGCAGTGTCTGGCAAACGTAGTCATTGTCACAAAATCAGCATCAGTATAAATATCCCCTAAGCATTGTCTCATGGTTTACTAAATACAAAAAAGAAAAGTATTTATATTCTTTTTAACATACAAGTCGTGATTGCACGTGCGATACCCTGTCCCCATCAACCGCCGAACAGGGGCGATTACACAGTTTAGGTGGCTAAGACGGTACTGGGACGATTAGCGCCACCAGCATCCCTTGCCACCGGACAGGGTATAAAAACAATAAAATATATGTATGAACGTATACTAGATGTAAGTACTATACGATTCCTTATGTATGAGGCTCGAACGAAAGGAACCTTGAAGGCCACACATTCCGGTTCACATATCTTTCTTCTACTTATGCGGTTGCGCGATTGTTGTTACAATTCATACCTTGACCCCAGTTTCCGAACCCTGGAAGACCCCACCTATGTCTTTATCCACGCACGAGTCCCCACTCGGAAGCGACTGACCAGAATGGACACAAGCAAGGAACCGCCCCCGTTTAAACCCCTGAACTTCACAGACGCTGCCCTCGGATACGACGCGCTCGGAAACGACAGCTACACAAATTACATGGAGAGCCGAATCGCCGGGATCATCAATCTGTATTATCCGCCGATCCTGATCCTTTTCGGAACGGTCTGCAATATCCTCGTGGTGATCGTGATGACGAGTAAATACTTCTCTTCTTTGTCTACCTCGGTGTTCATGGTAGCGGGCGCCCTGGGCGATGCGCTATGTTTCGTTATAGCCCTGCCAGCCCACTGGGTGTACGTTAATTTCCCGCACGCAATCGCGAGAACAAGAGACGCTCATTACATGTGCAAATTTTTTAATTTTTTCGGTTGGGGTAGCAGCGATTTTGGTATTATCTTGACGGCGGCCATGACAGCAGATCGGGCTGTGGCCATTCTTTTCCCGTTCCAAGCGAACAGGCTGTGCACGGCACGGAGGGCGAAGATCATCGTCTGCATCCTCCTGGGAAGCGTCAGCTTAAAGGAGGCCCATTTTCTGTTCGTCTCCGACATCGTCCCGCGCTTTCGGAAAGACCGCCTGTGCACGGTCGAAGAACCCAGCGAGAGTTACTCGTTCTTCTGGAGGGACATATGGCCCTGGATTCACACGGTCTTCCTGCTCGCCTCATTCTGCACAATCATCGCCAGCAACGTTGTCATCATCTACTACTATCGCAAATCGAAACGGTTGCCGGTCAACCGGGAGATCCGGAGCGTGTCGGAGACGTCTCGCTCCCGACAGATCAGCATCATGCTCCTGGTCGAGTCGTTCGCCATCATCCTACTCACGTTCCCCTTCTGCATGCACACGGCCTTCACGTCGCACAAGCAGTACGCCCTGGAGACGCCGAAGGAGAAGGCCGAAAACCTGCTCGTCTTCTCCGTGGTCTTCTACCTGCTCTACACCAACAAATGTGCCACGTTCTGCCTCTATTGCATAACCGGTTCGAGGTTCCGAGACGCCCTCTGCGACATCCTCTGCCTGGGACGCTGTGTCCGGCGGGCGAAAAAACTGAAGAAGGTCAAATGCGTTTCTCACTCCAATTACACGATGAACCATTTAGGGGCGCAAGCGTCGAGCCATTTTTGAGGGTTTTTTTTTTTTTTCCCAAATCAATCAAATAATTTTCACCGAAATAAGACCCCTTTTACTTAAGCCTGAAGAATTAGAAGACCCTGTACCAGAGGAAATAGATACATAAATTGGTAGGTAAGTAAGTTGATAGAAGGGAATAAGATATTAAAAGATCCTTTGCGAAGGAAACTAGATCAGAGTGTAGTATCTGTTCCGATGGATGCTACACTGTATACCGGTACCGTTATGGCCTTGATACCGCCGGTCTCAGTAGCACTTTACCTTCTCTTTAGTAAAGTAAATTCGTATGAATCAACATGTTGTTGGCATTTTTTGTAGGAGGGACCTAGTGAAGGTTGCCAACATCCTTAAATGTTGGCATTTTTGTAGCATTTAGGCTCGCAAGTGTCCATCACTTTTTTTCGGGTTTTCTCTCAACTATTCGAATAATTTTACCTAATAAAATGCTTCCTTGCTAAGGTGAGGACCTAGGATGAGTGAAGTAATACGGTGAAAAGAGTGACACCCTCCCTTACATCTCGGTGAAAATCGAACCTTCAGGTAGTCTTCGACTACGCTCGTTTAAGCAATCAATTTAGCATAATGATTAGAGCGTTCGCTAAATATCCGGGGTGCGGGGTTCAATCCCCAGTCAAATCATGCGTCGAATTGAAATTGATGCTTCTTTGCTAACTACCCGGAATAATCAGGTAAGAATCAAGGGTAATTCTCTACCTTACATTCCTCTGCAGTAGCCAATGAAAAAGGGAGTCTTCGGGTCGCCCTCGACTACGGTCGTTTAACAAGTCCATTTGGTATAATGGTTCGAGTGTTCGCTAAAGAGCAGGGGGTTCAATCACCAATGACATCATACGTCGAATGGTGCATGATGCCCTCATTCCTAAACACTCAGTATTATAAGGTGAGGATCAAGAGTGACCCCCTCCCCTACATCGTTGTGTAATTAGCCAATGAAAAGAGAACCGTCAGGTCGCCCTCGGCTGCAGTTGATACTTTATATATATATTTATTTATTTATTTATTATTGTATTTATTATTTTATTTATTATTTTATTTTATTATTATTATTGTTGTTATTATTATTTTTTATTATTATTAGTGTTATTATTATTATTTATTATTTTTTATTTATTATTATATATTATAATCATTTAATTATTATTATTATTATTATTATTATTATTTATTATTATTTATTATTGATACTTTATTTATTTATTTATTATTTTATTTATTATTTTATTTATTATTTTATTTTATTATTATTATTTTTGTTATTATTATTTTATATTATTTTTTATTTGTTATTATATATTATAATAATTATATTATTATTATTATAATTATTATTATTATTATTATTTATTATTATTTATTATTTATTTTATTATTATTATTGTTTTTATTTTTATTATTATTAGTGTTATTATTCTTCTTATTATTTATTATTATTTATTATTTATTTTATTATTGTTTTTATTATCATTTTTTATTATTATTAGTGTTATTATTATTATTTATTAGTATTTTTTATTTATTATTATATATTATTATCATTATATTATTATTATGATTTATTATTATTTATTATTTATTCTATTATTATTATTGTTTTTAATTTTATTATTATTAGTGTCATTATTATTATTATTATTATTTATTATTATTTTTTATTCATCATTATATATTATTATCATTATATTATTATTATTATTATTATTATTATTATTATTTATTATTATTTATTTTATTATTATTATTGTTTTTATTATCATTTTTAATTACTATTAGTGTTATTATTATTTATTATTATTTTTCATTTATTATTATATATTATTATCATTATATTATTATTTATTATTATTTATTATTTATTTTATTCATTATTTGTTTTATTTATTATTTATTTTATTTTATTTACTTAAACCTACACTTTAAGAATAAAACGATACTTTATTCGAGGAAATTAGATAGATAAGTCAATTGATAAGTAAGTTGATAGGCGGACAAATTGAAAGGTATCACAGTAAAAAAAATGGCGTTTCTACGACTAATGTGACTAAATACTAAACTTTGAGTTCCACACGAAAAAGCATCACAGAATTTTGGATAGGAAAAAAATCCCTGGCATTTTTTCAAGGAAAGGCCACAAGAAATATAACTGAATTTTAAACCAAGAAAGAAGAAAAATAATAAAAAGAACATTTCACTTTCTCTCTTTCTCTTTCACACGACATATTGGAATTTTGCTGCGTTTCTTATTCGAATTACACGATGGATTATTTGACGCTACGAAATGGAAAACAAATATACAAACAAAAAATAAAAAAAACAAAAACAACTGAATTTTAAACTGGTAGAAGAAAAATAAATGAAATATTTATTTTTGCTCTTTCTCTTTCACACGCCATTGTATATCATTTCATATTATGTGCATTACATATCAACATTTGACACGCTGTAATAGAAAAGCAAAAAGCAAAAAAAAACAACAAAAAACAAAGCCCTGTGCGTTATGACTAAATACTAAATCTTGAGTTCCATACGAAAAAGTATCACATAATTTTGGTAAAAAAAAAAAATCCCTTGAATTTCCGAGTTTTGCCAAAAACTAACGGTCAATATTTTTCGAGGCAACCAAGATCATTTTTTTCTTTAAAAAATGTTATTTTTCTGTGATTTAAATTTTATGTTTTTGATATTTTATTTTTGTTTATTTCTCCCATTAAAACATTTGAAATATTTTAATTGTTTTATATTTTTTCATTCATTGTCTTTCGTTTATGAAACAAAAAAAAATGAATATAAGAATTTGCGACAATGTTGAAAAGGTGGTCTGTCTTCTCGAATTATCTTTCGGGATTTTTGTATTCATAATTTTGGCATTTGATCAATTTTGGAATGTTATTGAATCGTATCTTTGATTTCTCTTAAAGGAGGTGAAAGTCATTTTTTTCAAGGAATCTATTATTTGAGAGGTAGATACATTTTTTAACAACATTTTGCGGTTTGGTGCATGATAGTATTGTTAGATCTTGGACGGGCAAATCAACTAGTATATAAAATAGGTAGTTGAAAATAACTAAAAATAGAAACATCTGAGAGTTCAGCCGGGGTCAACTTGTTCATCCCGATTTGAACCTCGCAGAAAATTTGTGTTAATCTTCTATACGCTCATGCGTCTAGATCAGGGTTTTCCAACCAGTGTTCGTGGAACCCTGGGGTTCCTTAAGAGCTTGCCAAGGATTCCTTCAAGATATACTCTCTATTTATCTACAAAGCCACCATCCGCCCATGCGTGAAGTATTGTTGCCACATCTTGGCTGGTGCACCAGCCACGTCCCCCCCCCTCTTAGACAAGGTCCAAAAAGAGTCGCCAAATTAATAGGTCCCTCACTATCCACCAAGCTCCAGCCCCTGTTCCATCGCCGCAATGTTGCATCCTTGTGTTTGTTTTACAAATACTTCAACCGATTGTGCTCCGATGAACTAGCTGCTCTAGTGCCCCCTCGACGTAAATTCACTAGACCAACGCGACAATCAGCTAAATACCATCCGTTCACTGTGGAGGTCCACAGATACCGGAGAGCCTTCTACTTCAATAGCTTCTTACCTCGTGCTGCCGGCCTCTGGAAGTCCCTCCCTGCTCCCTGTTTCCCCCGGTTGTACCGACATGCAGAGGTTTAAAACTAATGTAAACAGACATCTCGCTACACAGCTCCTAACTTAGGATGACACCCAAAAGCTACACCCTAATTCTCAGTAGTTTCTTACGTCTACAGTGGCGGCCTGCCTTGTTTGGGGGTGAAATATGTTAAATAAAACAATTTAAAAAAATACTGATAAAAATATAGGCTGAGATGATTATGCCTCTGCACATATGTTCAAATGCATTTTTCCGTTTTTGGGGTTTTTTTTTCGACTTTAAATTATGCATTTGGTTTCCAAAAGACAATCGCAAATGTCACATTGAAGAAACACATTTGATTCTGGACCAATATATTTTTGTTCGCATTATTTTGATCGATATTGCCTTTTCAATAAATTAATTTCAGTTATATTCGAATCGTGAATAAACTGGAAAAAGAACCCAGTTATTATGTGGTTGAACTAGTTGTCAAGAAAAATGTGTTGATTATATATATTCAAAAAAAATTTTTCAATAAATTTGAAAAAGACATTTTCTTTTTTTAACCTAAAATGGTTATAAAAAGAAACAAAATATTGCTTGCATTATAAAGGAGAAATAAATTAATATGATTGTAAAATATTTTCTTATTATTGGAAGGGTGCCACGAAAGTAAAAAGGTTGGGAAACACTGGTCTAGAGGTAAAGAAAAGTTTCGACGACCCACCTTGATCCAACCATTGAACTGGTCGTCGCTGATTCTTATAAGATACCCACTTTTCATCGCACGTGCAATGACTCTCTTGTTTCAATTTTTTTTTAGATAAGCATTGATAATTTGGAATATTTGAACTACTATTCTCATCTTAATTGTTATTTTCACAACGTTTCGACCGATGTAAGCCCCGATCTTCTGCAGACGCATATTTAAGAACTTGAGAATTTTCAAGTCGTACTTGGGAATAAATATATATATATATATATATATATATATATATATATATATATATATATATATATATATATATATATATATATATTTATATTTCCTGTGAAACTGCTTTTTTTGCTGCGGTCTATATCTGGCAGCCATTTTTTTGTATTATTCTCTACACAGTCGGAGAAGAATAAAATATTATTCTTCTTCTGGTCTAATTATTTTTGAAAAAGGGATGTCTTTTCCCGAAATATCAAATAGTGATTTTTAATCACCCGGATATCACACGAACAGCTAAAACACTCTTGCTGTTATGTAAGAAAAAAAAAAAAATTAAATAAATAAAAGGAAAAAAAAGGAAAAATAAATAGTAAGTCTTATATCGTATTCGATTTATTTTTATTGTTTTTGTTCCTTTCCTTTCAACTTGCATCTTACCCGGAATTGCATTGCCCACAGCCTTTCAAAAACTTACTACTACTATACCCAGCAATGCTTCAAGCAAACTACCATTCTCTACTATATATATATATATATATATATATAATTATTTTTATTTATACAGACATGTACAAAAAGCCGCTACACTGGTATGTCGATGTAATCGATCAATAGTTATTAGAAACTAAGATCGCATCAGGGGGAAAAATTTTTGATCCTTCACTCAGATGTTCATATTGGGAAAGAATGAAAAAAATAGAAAAAGAAAAGCCAAATTAAAAACCGGAAGTTCACATGGTCAAATTTAAAACACACACACACACACACGCACACATATATATATATATATATATATATATATATATATATATATATATATACCTAGCTATGTACAAATAGCGTCGCTAACCCGTAGTGCCTAGAGTGGCAACTATGGCAAAAACCCTTGAGTTACAGCCCCGACCTTCTGCAGACGCATAATTTAGAACTTGAGAATTTTCGTACTTGGGAATCATTATATATATATATATATATATATATATATATATATATATATATATATATATATATATATATATATATATATATATATATAACTTCTTTGTAAAATGGTAGGAAAAATCCCAGCAGAGTGCTCGATTAATTAAGAATTAAAGTTAAAAATTAAGAGCATAATATTTATTTATTCTGGTACAGAAAAATTAGTACAACATTCGTACCGTCGGTTTCAAGCACCGAAGGTCTTACCCATCCGGCTCTCTTCAGCTGCTGTTGTCATCTGTTTTGGAAATGTGAGGTCACATGACACTCTCGTTGGGACGCGTTATTTGCTCAGTGTGTTGTGTGTGTTTGTTTAAATTTAAATTTAGTGTAATAAGACCGTTGAGATTTAAAACACGAGGAAATTCAAGATTAAAGGGAATAAAAAGGGAATAAAAAATAAAAAATATATGAAAATATATATAAAAAAATATATTAAAAAATATATATAACATCAAAAGTTCAGAGCAAGGAGCTTCATATCCTTAATCCATGGATTTTCAAAGATAAACTCTTCTCATCAGAGGATAGGGAAAAAGCCGATAATGTAGTTGTAAATATCATCGGTAACATTTAACTTTGAAAATTTGACATGAAATAAAACAAAATAAAATAAAAACAAAATAAGGGCCAAAAGGTAAAGAGTCTTATGTTGAGATGCGAGCGTAAAGTCAGGGTGGATGATTTCCCAAAAACACGTCGAAACAAAAATAAAGAATAAATATAAATAACGTATGAAACCAGTAACAACATTTCAAAATGCTTAACGTAATACAATTCACCCTGTGACGCTAATTCTGGCGTCTCTGAATTTAAATTGTCAACGTTTCTTTTGGAACTGAAGTCGTCTTTTTTTTAACGTCTAACTGACTTCACGTGCGCGTTCTCGGTTTCTTTTTGAAATTCTCTTCTTTTCGCCAGCTTTTTTGTTCAGTTGCTTTTTGTTACCTGAAGATGATTCGACAAACGATCGAAAACTTTAGTGATACATATGGAACATGCATTAATATTTTTGATTTCGACACAAAAAAGAAAAAAATATGGGGATAAAATGCACGATAAATCATAAAATGAAATACAGTGAAGACAAGATGTGTGAAAAACACAAAAGGGAAACAAATTAAATATAGGAATGAATAATCAAAAAGAGATTTTACCGGTTTCGTTCGGATCAACAGACGTCTTAAGGAAAAGTGAAGAGATTCGTTGATCTGAACGAAACCGGTAAAATCTCTCGTCTTTTTGATGATTCATTCCTGTATTTAATTTGTTTTTCCTCTTGTCATTTTCACACACACACACACACACACACACACACACACACACATATATATATATATATATATATATATATATATATATATATATATATATATATATAGATAGATAGATAGATAGATAGATAGATTAGCATGGTGTAGATGAAAGGATTTCAGATATTTTACTGCTGACTATCGTTTAAATGAAGGATGTCCCTGTAGTGGAATATAAAATAAGAAAGTCTAAGTGCAGATAACTCTGATTCGACTGAAGCTGAGGTTATCTCCCTTTAAGCACTGAGCATGTGTCATCCACCGATGCTGACGCGTAGAAGCCTTAAACGTGTCCACCAGGTCGGAGATGACTTCCAGCTTTATTTGAATATCAAATATGTATATACGGCAAAAGTTAGGTGTATCGTATGTTGGGTTCTGACACGAAACAAGATTTCGAGCGATTAGTGTTAAAGTTTCACTAGCAAGAATAATCCTCGTCTTTTTTGTCTAAATGTAAATATCTTCGAAACTACAATAGCTGAGTTTATGGAAATATCCGTACTGCGTTATTTTCGTCTTTTTTTGCATACTTTATATAAACGTAGATATCTTTGAAAGTACAAAGGTTGAGTTTTTTAAAATTTGCATATCGATTGCTACAATAGCATTAAAATGTGACTAAAAGTTGCATCGAAAATAGCCTAAATTTGTAGTTATTAAAAATAGAAAAGAACAGCTGTCATTTTTTGTTCCGCTTACGGGTGCTTCTACAAAATTTGAATCGAACCAAACCAACTTTTAGTCTGGACTAAACCTAAAAGTTAAGTTATAGTTAGTTTATGTTTATGTTAGGGTTAGGGTTATGGCTAGGTTAGGTTATGGTTAGGGTTAGGGTTAGAGTTCGGATTAAGTTTATGTTAGGGTTATGGTTATGGTTAGAGTTAGGGTTAGGGTTAGGGTTAGTTTAGGTTTATGTTAGAGTTATGGTTATGATTAGGTTAGGGTTAGGGTTAGTTTAGGTTTATGTTAGGGTTAGGTTATTTTAGGGTTAGTGTATGTCTATGTTAGAGTTAGGTTTATGTTAAGGTTTAGGTTAGGGTTAGGGTAAGGGTTAGGGTTAGGTTTATGTTAGGGTTAGGGTTGGGTTAGGTTATGGTTTGGTTAGGGTTAGTTTAGGTTTATGTAAGGTTAGGGTTAGGTTAGAGAAAGTTTATGTTTATGTTAGGGTTAAGGTTAGTTTATGTTAGGGTTAGGGTAAAGTTAGGATTAGTTTAGGTTTATGTTAGGGTTAAGATTAGTTTATGTTAGGATTAGGGTTAGGTTAGGTAATGTACAGAGCAATAATATTAATTGAATGACATAATAAAATGAGAAATTAATCAGATTTTGTTAAAGTTCTAAAACAAGGAGTGATATTGCGTCCTTGACTCATGAGTTGTCAAAGAAAATCTTCTCCTCAGAGGACCATTACCGCAATGACATTGCTGCAGGTAATAAAAATTAAGCTTTGAATATATATATATATACATATATATACATATATATATACATATATATATATATATATATATATATATATATATATGTATATATATATATGTATATATATATGTATATATATATATAGTAAGCTATTAAAATATATTTATCGCAATTAAGCTACACAGAGGCTCTCGCTTTTCATCCCTGAGAGAATCTTCAGGCTAATATATATATATATATATATATATATATATATATATATATATATGTATATATATATATATTACCAGCAAATCAGTCCGGTAAAGAGGTCTCTTGTAGGTTCTTCTTTGTTAGGATTTGAAACCGACGGTACCGATGTTGTTTTGATCTGTAATGCAGACATAAACAATATTACACTCCATTTTTAAAAAAATTTCTTAATAATCTTGCAGCGAGTATTTTGCTAGTTAAATATTAAATCGCGATTTCATCATATAAAGACTTTGCGTTAGTGGCTATTATTGTAGGCCCCTTTAATGCGAAATTCACTAATTTTATAAGGAAGCCAAAATTAATACCGTTCATTTTGCTTTATTTTCGTTATTCGAAACTAATTTCTCTTATCGTGTTGACGTATCTAAAGAAATCCTATACAACAAGTCGCTTACTTGTTCGACTACCCAGAGTTTCAGATTTCCAATTTTTCTTTGATTAATATATATATATATATATATATATATATATATATATATATATATATATATATATATATATATATATATATATATATATATATATATAGTGTGTGTGTTAGAGTGAAATAAATTCCAGAAGGAAATCCGAGTATGAGAGCTCAATGTAATAAACAGAGTAAGAATAAAATAAAAGAATCACATAATCACCGGTGCGATAATTTATTTCGACCCTCCGGCCTTTTGAAGCACCTAAACGAGGAGATTACATGTTTGAAAATGAAAAAAAAGAGAGATTTACACTCACTATTCAATACACATATAGGGAGAGGGGGAAATTGTGCGATTTATAACGGAATGCATATAGTGAGGGGGAAAGAGAGTGACAACATATTTAATACATATGTGAAGAGAGGGGGAGATTGACCGATTTATAACGGAAGACGTATATTGAGGGGGTAGACGGTGATAACACACACACACATATATATATATATATATATATATATATATATATATATATATATATATATATATATATATATATATATATATGGGAAATGAAAAACCAAAAGATGTTTTTTTATGTATTCATCAACGTTTCGTCTTTATTTGTGATACTTCCTCAGGATGATAATTTAAAGAAAAATGTCATGAAGATATTGGGTTTACATGATGAGTTAATGAGAAGAAGTAGTAGCCACTACTGGGAGCGCAGGACCGAGGTCTGGGCTGAGAGAAGTCGGTGGCAGGAGATGAAATTAATGTGGATGGCTGTGAGGGAAAAAGTGGAGGGGTGGGAGTGAATGAAATTAATGTGGATGGCTGTGAGTGAAAAAGTGGAGGGGTGGGGAATATATATATATATATATATATATATATGTATCGAGAGAGGGGGAGATTGTACGATTTATAAAGTGAATAAGCACCATAGACAAATAACGTATTATATAATATGTCTGATGTTATTTATTACTTTTCAAAATAGAAATAACGTTGAAGTGTAGTATCTGTTATACTGTACTTAATCTGTTATCTCGTCGGTGAGTGAAGGAGAATTCCTTACAGGCTGCGGCAATTTTAATTTTTGTCCCTATCGGGGCTGACCCTGTATGGGAAGATGTATTTTCCCCCAAATTAAAAACCGCCCTTGTGTCTAACTCTGCTCTTGTGGGGAGGCAAGTAAATCGGAACTACATCAATGGTAAGGGTGCTGAATATTAAACAGTTCAGAAATCGTTAAGAAAATATCTTATATCAATAGAGGGCAGAGTTTGGGGCAAACATAAAAATTACTGGAAGGATTTCTCCTTCTACGAACGGGTATGTATATAAAAACGTTATTATTTCAGCTAAACTGCAGGAGTAACAAGGAAAAACATCGAGTATAAGATACTACAGTTTAAAATAAATTCTATTTTAAAAATTAAGAAATAAAAAACAAAAATAGTTTTAAATAAATTCTATTTTGAAAATTAAAACAAAAAGAAAAAACAGTTGAAAATAAATTCTATTTAAAAAATTAAGAAATTAAAAAAACAAAAAATAGTTTAAAATAAATTCTATATTAAAAATTAAAAAAAAACAAAAACAGTTAAAAATAAAAAAAACAAAAAGTAAGAAATGTGTAAATCGAGTATTGAATAAATAAAAAAATAAAAAATAAAATAAAAGTTGAAAATAAATTCTATTTTGAAAATAAAAAATAAAATAAAAAACAAAAAGTAAGAAATGTGTAAATCGAGTATTGAATAAATAAAAAAATAAAAATAAAAGTTGAAAATAAATTCTATTTTGAAAATAAAAAATAAAATAAAAAACAAAAAGTAAGAAATGTGTAAATCGAGTATTGAATAAAAAAAAATAAAATAAAAGTTGAAAATAAATTCTATTTTGAAAATAAAAATAAAATAAAAAACAAAAAGTAAGAAATGTGTAAATCGAGTATTGAATAAATAATAAAAAAATAAATAAATAAAAGTTGAAAATAAATTCTATTTTGAAAATAAAAAATAAAATAAAAAATCAAAAAGTAATAAATGTGTAAATCGAGTATTGAATAAATAATAAAAAAAAAATAAAAGTTGAAAATAAATTCTATTTTGAAAATAAAAAATAAAATAAAAAAACAAAAAGTAAGAAATGTGTAAATCGAGTATTGAATAAATAAAAAAAATAAAAGTAAAAGTTGAAAATAAATTCTATTTTGAAAATAAAAAATAAAATAAAAAACAAAAAGTAAGAAATGTGTAAATCGAGTATTGAATAAATAAAAAAAATTAAAAAAAAAAAAAAGTTGAAAATAAATTCTATTTTGAAAATAAAAAATAAAATAAAAAACAAAAAGTAAGAAATGTGTAAATCGAGTATTGAATAAATTAAAAAATAAATAAAAATAAATAAAAGTAAAAAAATAAATAAAAAAAAATTTAAAAAAATAAAAGTAAAAGTAAAAAAAATAAATAAATAAAAAAATAAAAAATAAAAAATAAAAGTAATCCTTTTTTTGTTTTTAAATGGTTGCTATTGATTGCTTAATTTTAGTCACGTACGCAAATACTTTGTTGTGCTTAATGGCGGCGATACCAAACGATACAAACTCCCACTCCATTTTTTGTTAAGTGTTCACATTGTGTTTTTAATTTTGTACAAATAATATGGAAGGAAGTTTTAAAATAATAAAATAAGTTAATTTTTAGGTTTATATATATTAGTTTAAAAGTATATAACAAAATAAATGGTAAATATTATCGTATTTGATCGAAAATTCAATTGTTTTGTTTTCACGTAAAAAAATGGAAAAATAACTGCTTTGAAAAAAAGCAAATAATTATTTTATTGTTAAGGCATAAATAAAAATATTAAAAGAGTGAGTAATGTCTTATAAAAAGAAATATGTTTCAAAATGTATCTGCGAAAATGGTAAAAGTAAATTGAAAAGTCCATTGTCCAAAAATGTACTTGCCTGTCAGCATGGGTGTTGGCGAATGTGTTCGTTTAAAGAGAATGTGTTTATTGAATAACGTGTAAATAACATGCAGCAAGAATTCCAGAATAGAAATTCCAGAAATTAAGTCTCACGACAGCACGAAGAAAGGACACTTTATTGAGATGTTGACGTTGTCTTCTCTTCTGCCAGCGGCGGGTTAGGGTTCCGAGCTACAGATCATTTGTCGCCCTTATCCCTTGAATTTATCGTCATTCTCTACACGTTGTGTTCGCCTCACAAGTTTCCCTTTCTCTCTTCTTCTATATTAGTCATATGAAGTGACGCCCGCTTCTGGTACACCGAATGTCGAGCGGCATCCAAGTACACTAGCTGACACCAACTGAACCCTATTTCCTGTTATACTCAACTAACAAAAATTATTCTCGACCAACGATTAACATTACTAATTGAAGTAATAATATAGTTTCAGCTTCAGACAGATACCAACTCTCCATCATCATCATCATCATCATCATCATCATCATCATCATCATCATCATCATCATCATCATCATGATCACCACCACCACCATCATCATCATCATCATCATCATCATCATCATCATCATCATCATCATCATCATCATCATCATCATCATCATTGATTTATTTCTATAGTTCGTGCGTGTCTTTATGTGTGTGTGTGTAAATTGAAGTTATATTTGTAAGCCATACAATAAATCTGTTTATTAACAAGTCGATAAAGTTACAGGTTTTCCAAGGATCAATTTCGCGCCAAGTGTGGCCTAAACAAACGGTCCGGTTGTCGACAATGGTGTCTATTTTAAGATGGCGGGAGAGCGAGAGAAACACACTCTTCGTTGTAGATTGATGAAAAGTGAGGCCGCTTAAGAGATTGTGAAAAAAAACAATCAAAGGCAAACCGATGGAAATATCCGATTTAAAAGATGGATTTTCGCCGGGGTTTCGTAAACAAAATGTCGTCGAAGCTTATCAGCTGTCGAGTTTAGCGTTGACGAAACATGGCGCTGTGAGCATTCTGCGGTCCTAATAAGCACGGACTCGGCGATGAGGTTACAGGGTAACGTGTCATCGCCGAAACTATAAAAAAGGGGCGTATAATCCATCAATGAAGTATCGACAAAAGACATTTTAAAAAAAAGGGGACATAAGTCTTCAGAAGTTTTTTTGTTCTTTCTTGACTTTGCAGTTTTAAACAAATTCGAGCGTGAAATATTAAATTATTATTCGTTAAAAAATGGATGTTATTATTTTTTTCTAAAAATTTGTTTATTCATATTTTTTTCTTGTTTTGAAACTTCAAATAATTAAATAAAGTCGAAAATATTTATTTTCTATTTTTTCAATCATTCGAAATGTATTCGATCAAATTAGCTAAAAAAGCCATCTTTAAAATATATGTTAGGCTCTGTTTATTGTATGAAGGACATTCATCTTATATATTGTTGCAAGTTTGAACCTAAGATCCTTAATGAAAAACTTCTTTCAAATAATCTTTATTTAAAAAGCTTCCTCTAAGAAAACCTTCAAATGATATATGTATATAACACATCACTCAATAAATCCCAAGCCTAACTAATCAAACACAATTTAGGCAATTTTTTACTTTATTCATCAACATAGTCTCCTTAATTCATCGAACGACCTAATTAACAAATGTATCGGAATACTGGCTACTTTTACTTGAGAATTCTCTCCTAATATCTTCCTTTTAAATTGTTTTGAATTGCCCGTCCAAAACAAAGCATTTTTATTTCATTTGCGTAATTATCCCGTTTGTTTTTGTATAACAAGGCTACCCGGCGTTGCTCTGGGCCAAAGTATAACATATTTCTAATAAAACTTCTATCTATCTACCCCTCTCTATCTGTTTCTCTTTCTTCCTCCAGCTTCCCAAGCCCCCTCTTTCTCCTCCTCCCAGCCTATTCCGTTCTAGCTGGACACACGCAAACACATAAAAAACTATCTAGAAAACGGAGCCGTTAAAACTCACATAGTGATATGGGACACAAGGGAGAAAGTAGCAACCCTAGTTGAAGTCAGTGTCCCTAACGATGCTGGCTTAAACAAAGCTGAAAGGGAAAAGATTACGAAATACCAAGATCTTATGTACGACATGAAAAGAAACTGGAATCTTAGAAAAATCTCCATCATACCAGTAATTATAGGAGCAACAGGACTAATAGAAAAGGAATTTCAAAAACTATCTGGCGAATATACTCGGTGAACCAAGTGCAAGAGAGATACAAACAATTGCAATTAAAAGGACGGTTAGAATCTTAAAAAGATCTTTTGGCTAGAGTGTCTGAAATAGCCAGTGAATGTCTGGCATCCGGTAGGATGCCTCATCTCCAGCAAAAACAAAAAGATAAGAAAAAACTCTCTTTGATATAATAGATTCCCCAAGGAATATGTCGACATTGTCTTTTCTAAATTAGTGAAGAAAATGGCTGAAAAACCGACCCCTACTGACTAAACCTGACCCAGTTGTCCTCCAAAGAATTAGTATTTTTTTAAATTTGAGATATTATTCAACCAGGGCAATGCCGATCAAGAATATACCAACTTTGTAGGTGTTTGTTTTTTTTAGTTTTTGACTTTTAGCTTGATATACATACACACATACACGCAGACAACGGCCCTTTTATATTTGATTAAATGAGTCTGAGAATATTTTGTCTTATAATTTTTTTCAATATTTTCGAACTTATCCTGTTATGATTATCCAGAGTGTTCTACGGATATTCATTACACACACCCACACCCACACCCACACAAACACCCACACCCACACCCATATATATAATACAGAATTGAATGAAAAAAATGTAATTATATATATATATATATATATATATATATATATATATATATATATATATATATATATATATATATATATATATATATAAGTCAGTTTATATTATATTCCAATAACCATGGTTTTATTCTATTATTTTTATTTTTTCACATTTCTCAAAAATATAACATTTCTGTGAGATATATATTTTTACGGTCCGTTTCATTTGTCTTGTGCCAAACAACATTTTTATGTCAACACCGTCTCTGCAACACTACAAAATCACCAGAAAAAAATCACAAAGAGTAAAAAGTTATTGGATTAAAGTGTCTTGAAATCACCTACAATATACAGTAGTTTCATTTTAGGGTGAAAACAAACTTATATTTTGCTCTGTTATCAATAATTGACAAGCATTGAGCTGAATCTTCAAAGGAGACTACAAAGTAAAAGGAACTGATTGTATATTGTAATACATATATTGTCATTAATAATTATATATATATATATATATATATATATATATATATATATATATATATATATATAAACTTAAAAAAATTGGTTTCGGAATGTAAAACACATAAAACAAATTAAAGATACTGAAAGCGATCTACATAAAAAACACAATCACCCAAAATTAAATCAGTGGCAACATTTTAAAATGCTTAACGTAATGCGATTTTATTCTGTGATGCCACTCCGGCGTCGCTGAATTTTACTCGTCGACGTCTTTCGTGGAACAATGCGAAAATGGTCTCTGCGCGTTTCTCCGCCGTCTTTTACAAATTTTTCTTCTTTCTCCAGCTTTTTTGTTCATTTGCTTTTGACACCTGAGGATGATCAGACGAAGAATCGCGAACGTTCGTGATACTTATGAGATATTTATTATTTATTTTTTTTAATGCAAAAAAAAAACATCAGAAAAAGTAAAAAAATAAAAAAAGGTATAATTAAATGGATGAATTCTGTTATTTCTAACAATATTTGCATAAATGAGAAAATGCTGCCTAAATGCAATATATATATATATATATATATATATATATATATATATATATATATATATATATATATATATATATATATATATATGTGTGTGTGTGTGTGTGTGTGTGTGTGTGTGAGTGTGTGTGAGTGTGTTTGTGAGGTCAATGTAGTTTGCTTTAAGCATTGTTTACTGTGTATATAAAGGTAATTTATAGAAGGCAATACAATTCAGAGGTGCAACGAATAAACACGAACGTAAGTATATTAATTTCAAATCCATCTCATTTTCTGCCGAATAGTACTTACCGACAACAGTTTTCCTATGCACGTTAGAGTTAAAAAAAGACAATAAGAAACAAAACATCTGAAACTGAAAATTTAAAAGAAGAATGAAAAACGTATCAATATAAAAAAGAAGAAATGAGAAAAAGAAAACGTCTCATTATGGAAATAGAGTAGACTCCGTTTCTTTATCACTTGAAATGATTATGACCTTCAGTTTTTACGCGCTGGCATTTGTAAGACGAGCCGAATATATATATATATATATATATATATATATATATATATATATATATATATATATATATATATATATATATATATATATAATGTCACCAAGTCGTAAATGTAGAAATATTATTTTAATAAAAACAAACAAAAAAACCCAATAAGATCCCTTTCGATTGCCTTAGTTAAATATAAGATGTTAATTCCTACTCGCTCTGTAATGGGTGTTCAGATTGGCTGCGACCACCACTCTCTCTGGTTGTATTTGAATTGTCAAGGGTGAATTCAGTTTTATGTCAGTCTCAAAAATGTAATTGTCTAATTTGATACTTGAATAAAACCGCAAGGTTGAAATAAATTATTGCATCGACAATCATGTAATTTCGTGTTATTATATTTTACGTTATTCTTGCTCTGTTTACCACATTGAGCTCTCTTACCCGGATTTCTTCCTGTAATTATTCTATTATAACACAAATATATATATATATATATATATATATATATATATATATATATATATATATATATATATATATATATATATATATATATAAAGGTTATTTATAGAAGATAATACAATAGAGAGGTGTAACGGATGAACAGCAAGTTCATCGGAGCACATGCCATTTAAGTACTTGTAAAACAAGCGCAAGGATGCAACATTTCGGCTATGGGACAGGGGCTGTAGAATGGTGGATAGTGATGTACCTATTAGATTAGATACTCTTTTTTGGACCTTGTCTAAGAGGGAGAGATCGGTAAATGGTGCACTAACCCAGATGTGACAACAGTACTCAATGCATGGGCGGATGGTGGCTTTGTAGAAAAAAGTTCGTAAAGATCCGTCGTTTGTCGTTCACGATTAGTAATGTTTTGTTTGTAAAGCATCAGGTATAGCCTTAATATTTATTCATTTATTAATTTATCATTTACTTTTATTTATTTATTTATTTTTTATCTTATTCGGCATTAAATGTTGAAGTAAGTATTATTCTTATATAGCGAATCTTGTTATGTCATAATCCGACTTATTATTATAATTATCACAAAGTCGTTAAACTCAGCCTAATATTTGTTCTTTTATAGGCGTCGAGTATAGCGTCAATATTTATTTAAAAAATTATTAATTCATTATTTTATTTTATTTTTCCTTATTCGGCGTTCAATTTTTAAGTTAGTATAAACCCTACATTATTATTAAGCCTAAATATTGTGAAGCCTAGTTTTAATTATTATCATTACGAAGTGAATATTTTCGGCCTAAGTTTATTGGGGTTTAAGTACTTATTCAAGCGTTATAATTATTTTTATTTTCTTTGCTATAATGGATATTCTGTTTTAAAAGTATTCTTTTTATTCATTTAAATATTTATTGTTAATTTTTGTCCGGTTTTTATAGATTGTGAAGTGAGAAATTTAAAAACCCTTTAAAATATCTCAAACACCTATTCTTAAAATTTCATAAACATTGGTGGTATCTGGATTTAGTGAAAATGGTGTTGTCTAAATTTGATGAAAATAGTGGTATGTGAATTTGATAAAAATGGTGGTGTCAGAATTTGATGAAAATGGTGGAAGCTAAATTTGATGAAAATTGTGGTGTCTGAATTTGGTGAAAATGGTGGTGTCTGAATTTAATGAAAATGGTGGTGTCTGAATTTGATGAAAATGGTAATATCTGAATTTGATGAACATTGTGTTGTCTGAATTTAATTATAATGGTGGTGTCTGAATTTGATTATAATGGTGTTGTCTAAATTTGATCAAAATGGTGGTGTCTGAATTTGATGAAAATAATGTTGTCTGAGTTGGATAAAAATGGTGGTATCGGAATTTGGTGAAAATTGTGTTGTCTGAATTTGATGAAAATTATGGTATCTGAATTTGATGAAAATGGTGTGTCTGAATTTGAGTAAAATAATATTGTCTGAATTTGATAAAAATGGTGTTGTCTGAATTTGGTGAAAATGGTGGTGCCTGAATTTGACGAAAATAATGTTGTCTGACTTTGATAAAAATGGTGGTATCTGAATTTGATGAAAGTGGTATTGTCTGATTTTGATAAAAATGGTGTTGTCTAAATTTGATTAAAATGGGGTTGTCTGAATTTGATGAACATAATATTATCTAAATTTGATGAAAATGGTGTTGTCTGAATTTAATGAAAATAATATTGTCTGAATTTGATAAAAATGTTGTTGTCTTAATTTGATGAAAATGGTGGTGTCTGAATTTGATGAAAATGATGTTGTCTGAGTTGGATAAAAATGGTTGTATCTGAATTTGATTATAATGTTGTTGTCTAAATTTGATGAAAATTGTGTTGTTTAAATTTGATGAAAATTGTGTTGTCTGAATTTAATTATAATGGTGTTGTCTGAATTTAATTATAATGGTGTTGTCTAAATTTGATGAAAATGGTACTGTTTAGATTGGATTGAAATGGTGTTATCAGAATTTGATGAAAGGAGCGGTGTCTGAAGTTGATAAAAATGGTGGTGTATGAATTTGATAAAAATTGTTGTGTGAAAATTTGGTGAAAATAGTGTTGACTCAATTTGATAAAAATGGTGGTAGCTTCATTTGATGGCAATTGTGGTGTCTAAATTTGGTGAAAATGGTGTTGTCTGAATACTATGAAAATGGTGTTGTCTGAATTTAATGAAAATAATATTGTCTGAATTTTATAAAAAATGTTGTTGTCTGAATCTGGTGAAAATTGTATAGTCTCAATTTGATGAAAATTGTGTTGTCTGAATTTGATGAAAATGGTGTTGTCTGAATTTGATAAAAATGGTGTTGTCTGAATTTGATGAAAATGGTGGTATCTGCATTTAATGAAAATGGTGTTGTCTGAATTTGATGAAAATGGTGTTGTCTGAAT
>OY744544.1:65055580-65058080 GCA_963556195.1 Sepiola atlantica
AAAAATATGATAAGTCAATGAAAATAATTAGACCTGCAAATGGAAGCAAATCATAATCTTCGGTTGTTCAGAACAAGGACATTTAGTGAATAACAATATTTATTTTTCTTATCTTTCATTCCTTAAGCCAGGCTTTTCAAAGATTAAAATCTTATCATCAGATGAGGTTAATGATGGATAAGTTGATAGATGAGGACTATCAATATTCGAAATTTGAAAAAGTTTTAAAAGTCAAACAGGTATTTTCCAGTGTATAGGAGTGTCACTAAAAACGGTATCCAAGTAGTATGGGGTTCAGATGTATTGGTAAATCCAGAAGAATCCGTGTAAAGATCCAACGACGACGATTCCACCCAAGTCTGTAGTCTGTGGAGGGAGGATCAGATAAAATGTGTTATCTGTAGTTGGTTGGGATTGTGAGGATGGGGATGTATTAGTGTTGGTAAGAAAATATATGGATATATATCTGGTGAGGGGGGTCGTTATCCTGCATAGACATAATAAATTATGATAATAATTTAATAGGAAGGATCCTGAGGCGGTTGATAGGTCTTGTGTTTTCCATATGATGGGATGTGTGTTATATTTATATACGGACATGAGGGTGGAGGTTTTCAGTGAGTTATGTGTGTCCATGTGGCTGACTTCAGTATTGACGTTCATGAAATTTATGAAAAGGTTATTAATGGCTGTCCGGATCTTAAATTTTTCTGTGGTGCATAGTTGGCAATTGGTGTAGGTGGGGGTCATAAGAGTTTTGTTTCTCGATGGTTTCACCATTTAATTTTGTAGGGTTTATTGGAATCTTTGCGTTTCCATATTGTCCAATTTTCCTCGGTATTTGAAAATATTATTGTGGCCGTGAAACCTCTGTTTGAATGTTCTTTGTGTCATTCCGATGTAAATCTTTTTATCCGGCGTTTACACCTGATATGAGTTTGGCTTAGTACACTATGGATCTGATTGTGTAACTTCTTCCTAGTGGGCAACCGTAAACCTCATTTGCATGAGCTGTAGAGGCTGTGGTTTCTGAGGCTAGTGAGAATCATACGGAGAGTAACATGAATAACCTGTTTTGACTGTATTTCTATTCTGCGAAGCTGATTTGATAGTGGAAAGTGTTTATCTATTAATTGAAAGGAAATTGTTTACCTATGTTAGCTTTAACACTGAGGGAGTATGTTCTGTGTCTATTGGTCTGTGTTGTCTGGTAGGTTGGGTTGGTGTGTAAGTAATTGTTTTTGTATAGCCGCTTTCGCGGAGGGCTTTGTTGTAATATGGGGCGGCTTGTTAAAAAATCTACATATTACAAAAGTAGTATATATACTATACATACATATATATATATATATATATATATATATATATAATTATTTTTAATAAATAAATATTTTTTATATCCATAGACATATATATGTTTCGCGTTTTTATTTTACGCTCTTCAGTATGAAATTACATAACCGTATCGCCAGACAAACAATTTAAACCCCGAATCCACGTATTATGCACGTAACCATTCCGCCGAAACTACGAGCACGCTTTTAATGCAAGAGAAATACGTCTTGTATTCTTTACATGTAAACACAAGTACTGTGATTCTGAAAAGAGGTTATATATATATATATATATATATATATATATATATATATATATATATATATATACTTTTAGATATTGTTCGTTCTTTTTTTTAAGCATTGAATGAAAAGTAATAAAATGACGATAGAAGCCCTTTTAACAATGCGTGACAAATTTATTTATTTTTTATTTTTTTCGAATTAATGTTGGAGGAAACCTCCATCATCAGAGATATATTTTAACTCTTTCTTTTTATAAAATAAACAAACATTTACTTTTGTTTATAGAGGTAAGACGTCCTGGGTTGGTGTGACGTTATCCGCTAAGATGTAATAGGCGGATTTGAGGAGAAGAACGGAAAAGCCAGAGCATGCCGGGAGGTTAATTATTTGAGATATTGTTCGTTCTTTTTTTTATAAGCATTGAATGAAAAAGTAATAAAATGACGATAGAAGCCCTTTTATTTTTTTCGAATTAATTTCGGAGGAGATGATGGAGGTCTCCTTCGAAATTCATTGGAAAAAAAGAAAAAAGAAATAAATTTGTCACGCATTGTAAAAAGGGCTTTTATAAAAAAAAAAGAGTTAAAATATATCTCTGATGATGGAGGTCTCCTCCGAAATTAATTGGAAAAAAAAAAAAAAAAAAATTTGTCACGCATTGTAAAAAGGGCTTCTATCGTCATAATTTTTTTTCAAGGTTTTCGAGGCGTCAAACAATCTTTCAGGTTTCAGGCGGCAGTCCATATAATATTTCACCGATTGTTCGTAATTCGGACATTTTTCTAGCGCGTTCGACCTTCTTGGTCGTGATCAGGAAGAGGTGTTTAAATTATAAATGAGAAGACTTATTGTTTTTATAGAAATCTTGGACGGTAAATGAAGGAAAAGAGAGGGGTGTTGTTGAATTGATTATTATTGTA
>OY744544.1:65068080-65093080 GCA_963556195.1 Sepiola atlantica
TTGTCTTGAAAAGATCAAGGCTATAGGTTGGAAGAAAAGTGTAGTATCTGTTCCGATGGATACCACACCCCATAAACTGGTATCGTCTTGGCCTTCGGGGCTTGATTCCGCCGGTCTGTGGGTTTGTCCTGTGCAGTTCTAGGATGGCCACCCTCCCAGGCCTTGCCTCCCCTCTTTGGGGAGGAGTAAGTTTATTGCTTACTGCCTGAGGCGCCCCTACCGGCGAATGCTGACGGGGCTGCCCAGGTAATTTTTAATGGCCAGAGTGCCCACATTCTCGGGCGCTGGCTTTTCAAGTCCCACTTTCCCGACCCAACCTTGGTCACATCTTACCTTGTGAGAGTAAGATAAAACTGGCCTTGTGCCTAACCTCCTGGGGAGGTAAATATTTATAGGTAGGAGGAAAACAGTCCGCAGGGAGAGAGTTCCACAAGCCTACAATTTGGTGAAAAGAAACTACTGGAATAGGAAGCTGTTTTACAATGAGGTATGAAAACAGCGAATTGATGGAGACCACTAGACCAACGAATCAAACGAGCTGGAACAAAAGAAGCAGGGAATACATCACATAATTCTGAAGAACACATGCCATTATAGTATTCATAGAAAAGACTGAGACTAGCAAGATCACGTCTGTGAGGAAGAGAGTGTGTAGAGAAGAAGACAGAGTGGGGGCCAATAAAATTACAGATACGTTTCTGCACCTTATCAAGAACCCTCAAATCGGACAGAGATTCACCAGCCTAAATATGACTACGGTACTCCATGCATGGTTTGGTTGTAGATTTTTAGAGATAGAGAAAAGCCTGAGGTGTGACAAAGTGTTTGGAACCATAGAGAGAACCGACTTTACGAGAAGCAGAAAGAGCAATTTTTTTATATATACGCAATAGTTTCGTCGATAGTAAAACGTCTGATGTCGCTGGATGCTGAGAACAGATACTACACTTTGAATAATTTATTTGCACAAAATATAAATAAATACATTTAATTCAAATTGGCCACAAGGCCATCAAAAGTATTGGGAATTGGGGGTCGTTGATAATCCTTGGTCTATAGTGACAAAAGTGTCTACCCTACTTTTAACTAAGATTATCTCAGTCACCAAAATACCACATATACACTAGGAAGGGCGCCCTTCTTAAGATATCCCCAATTGGTTTTACATTTTTATCTTTCATAAATATGGTTATATGTACAGAAATTTATTGTAATAAAACAGGGTGTATGGAAAGAACAAAAAACAAAACATTTAATTTGTAAAATCCTCCCAACGCTTTCTAAGTATAAAACAAGACGGTCGTTCTCTAAATAGGAGTGGGATCTAAGTGGGAGAAAAACAAGGAGCACGAAGTTGGGAGAGTGGGTGGTGTCCTTTCAAGATAAATGCAATTTGAGAGAGACCGAGGACTAAAAAGAATTAAAAGTGGGGAGTGGGATCTTGGAGGATTTCTATTACCTACTTCTATGGGGATAACCCATTCACTCATCTAGCTAATAGAAGGGCTAGTGTCCAATCGGACCAGCAACCGCGTGCGCCATGCTCAGACAGGGAACACGTACTCATACTTGACTCCTTTTCGCACACACAAGCTCGCTACTTGTATCCACTTTTTATCAAAAACCGAGGAATGCAATCTTTTTCTATAACATCTGATATTGACCTTCAGCTGGTGCTTGAAGAAATTGGTCAGATCCTTATCGGCAAAAAATTACACCCCCTTGTCATCTCTCAGACGATACGTCCATGCCACCATTTGCCTTACGGGCAGGATGATGAGAAACACAATTTGTCCGTCATCGTCCCACGGCGGTCGGACGGTGTCGATTACGTAGGATAGGTTTAGCAGCAGCAGCAGCTGCTCGGGATCAATACGAGCCGTTACCTCGGTGAAATATCCACAGTACCGTCGGAGTTCACGGCATTGGAAGAAAGCGTGATAAGGCGTTCTTCTTCGAGCGTGTCGCAGCGGGGACACTCGAGCGATACTATGTTGTATGGCATTAAGAGGTAACAAATCCTCAGGTCAGAGAGAACTCAGAATTGTTTAGATGACTCGTCCCTGCATTCTAAGCGGATCTCATCTTCCAACCACTCGAACCGCTCGACGAACGGATCGTCAGCTGCCCCTACTCACTAATACTATGTGAAATTATCTTATAGAAAACCGAGAAAGGTCACTGGATCGAGGAAGTTTTTTGAGCGCGGCTCAATACTCTCTGAAGAACTGCGATTTGACCCTCGACCTACGACCACTCTCGACCTAGTAGTCGAGGGTGAAGCCGGTAAAAGCGCTATTGACCGCGGGGTTCCACGCAGATTCCTCTGTCAATGTTTGACTCAGGAAAGCTAGTCTCTCAGCGTCTCGGTGAGACATCGTCCAACATCCCCAAGCCTCTCTCACACAAACGTTGAAAACAGACCTGTCTCTAAACACAGTGTCTTTTCCTGTTCCAGAGAAGCGAGGGCAGAAGGCGATGGAGGACATTTAGGCATTCACAGGCAGGGGAAGTACGGCCAATCGGTAAAGGATAAGAGGAAAAACGTAAGTTGATCACGCCTCAGCTCTCCCCTTTAAGGAGAGTTTCCTTCGAACTCAATTGTTAACCGACCGTTTCAACATTTAATTGTACCTCCGACCAATTCCCCTCGAGCTGGAGGTTGAGTCTGAACCACACGCCAAGGATTCGAATCGGGCCATCTATCCAGCAGTAAGGAGTCGGAAGAGTGATGTCACCGCTCCAGGCACCCAACCGCAAACCGGTTGACTTGCTGCAGTTGATTTTGGCCCCTGTGATCGTTTTGTAACGCGTTAGCGCCTCTGTCACCCTCTCGATGTCTCTGAAGCACGACACAAGAACGGCTGTGTCATCGGCGAACGCGGAAACCCTGGCTCATGCTCCGCCAAGCAAAGCGATTTCCCGTAGGACTATACTTGCCTCCCCGCTCCTTAGCTTGTGTACTAGTCAATCTAGCGAAATGGTGTAGAGCATGGGTGATAGCGGACAGCCCTGATGCACGACGGTCGTCGGATAGCGAAAGATTTCGAACGCTTTCCGTTTACCTACACTACTGTTGTTGGCGAGCAATACAGAACGAAATTTGCGGAAGTTCGGTTTAAAACCGGCGGTCTCTAAAACAGATGCCAAGAAGCGATGGTCGACCCTGTCGAAATTTTTAGACTGATCTAAGTTTATCAGCGCGACTTCTGTATCGTCTTCTATCCCCTCTAGGATCGTAAGAGTCAGATGCAAGTTGTTTTGAATCGATCTCTTCTTCACAGAGTATTGAGTTAGATCTAAGTTTGTATTGATTTACTCCCCTCCAGGAGTTAGTCACAAGGCCAGTTTTTTTTATCTTACTCCCACAAGTATGATGTGACCCAAGGTCGGGTCGGGAAAGTGGGGTTTAAAAATTGCCTGGGCAGCCCCGTCGGCATTCCCCGGTAGGGGCGCCCCAGGCAGTAAGCAATAAACTTACTCCTCCCCAAAGAGGGGAGGCGAAGCATGGGAGGGTGGACCTCCTAGAACTGCACAGGACAGACCCATAGACCGGCGTAAATCAAGCCCCGAAGGCCAAGACAATACCAGTCTATGGGGGGCAGTATCCATCGGAACAGATACTACACTTTGATCTTAGCCAAAAGTAGTTCTAATCGAGTTCGATCAATTCTCTTATAACACCCTGCAACCGCTTCTATAAGATATTGGCCAAAATCTTTAACTCTGTGTTTAGCAGAGTTATGGGACTGTAATCTTATACCTCCCCACCATGCCTGTCCCACTTCTTCAGCAATGTGATCACTCCCTTCGTGACTTAGTCTGGGATAGAACCCTCGTCAAACAAATGGTTGAACACACCCGTCAGCATCGGTATAAACATGTGCGACAGCCTCAAATAAAATTTGTAGGGCAGACCATCAAGTCCCGCCGATTTTTTTTGCAGGCGACCTGCTGCAACGCAGCCAAGACCTCGCCCTCCGTAACCCTGCCTTCAAAACCAACTTCTCTAGCCGCATCGAAGCGATGAGAGTCAGCCAAATAGTTGCCAAATTCCTGGACCGAGAGGTATGACAGTTGGATGAAGCACTCTTCGAAGTGCTCCCTAAAATCCCTCGCAGATCTCTTGAGTCGACTCCAAGGCACGTCCATCTGGGTGCTTGACGTTTCCGATGTACCTATCCTAGTCACGCAAAGAAACTTTCTTACGCCCATCCGTGTCTGAGTTCACGGCTTCATTAGAAACTTTCCTTAGCCTAGTCCTAACTACTTGCCCCTCGTAACGCTTAATAACCTCGCGTCGGAGGTCCTGCTTAGCTAGTTCTATGCTTTCAGTATCTTCCAGCCATCGACCTAGTGAGATTCTGTTCTAAATGCTTCTTGGTCTTGGCCTTATCTAGTGCGAGGCGCTGAGCGTATTTGACGGAGAAGTTTCTGATCTTAGTTTTCAAGCTAACCCATCACTTACTCCCTGTAACCGCCCCCACTAAAGCCTGCTGAATAAGTAGTTGTAGCTTTTCCTGGAAGTCTCATATCTCCAGCAAGGAGGTAATCAACTTCCAGTACCCGGCTAGTTTAGGTCTATTTCTTCATTTCAACTGGGCCATAACTAGTTTATTGTCCGATCAACCTACCCACTTGAACGTAGGACACGATATGAGTCTACCTCGCCTCTTCTAACATCCTGTCCAAATAAGTATTCGGGTAGGAAGGTACGCTATTTGTCCATGTCCACGTCTCCCACTCCGGCGGATGATCGATACGAAACTAGTCAATCAGATCGCATCTCGCCGTCAGGTCAGTCAGGCTGGTCTCACATCTCTTCGTTCCTTTAGCCACCCTCTCTCGATCGGTACGTGGCACATGAACCGCAACGACCCGAAACACGTAATCTTTTACGGCAATATCCGCCACGACCAGTTTACCCCCCCCTTCCTCCCCGCATCCCTATAGATAACAACGACCGTCGCAGACAGGGCGAATTTCACCCTTCCTCCGGGGATTCCCATATGCTGAAAAGATGTTGAAGTCTCTGGTCAGCATCTAACAATCTCTACACAAAACAGAGTACGTCTTCTGGGTAGCAGCTAGATCCACTCACAGGGACAAGAGATCTCTCTGGACGTGAATCGCCCGGCTTGAAGACTCCACCCCCCTCGCATTCAAACTAGCAACCACAGAGTCATGGACTTACCTTAAGCAGTGTCGCACCCGGTTCTGAAAGGACGCCGTCGAAAGGACGCCGACACTATGCGCCATGTTCAATGTGTCCAACTCTCGCGAAAGGTCATATAACGAAGGGTCTTTGACACTTTGATCTTAGCCAAAATGCCAAAGAACTATAAATAACTATTATAACGAGGCATTTTTAAATGAATGAAAAAACAAACAAACCCTGATTTAATCTATTATTGTATCACCTTTTACTGGATTAGGGTTAGGGTTAGGGTAATCAAGTATGAGTTCTTTTGTCATAAGACCGTCCTTCAATGAATTACCTCCTACTTTTAAAGGGAGGTAGGGCTAATCCTCTATCGCATTACATCCTCCTTTGGGTGGGGGGTAATGTGGTATCTGGTCTGTTGTCAGGAGACCATCTTCCCAGGGACTACCTTCTCCTTCTTTTGATGTTATGCACAAATTGGCCCTTTTTGAATAAGGAAATTGACAACATCTTTGAGGCACGCATGAAAATGTATTTAAGTGAAAAAATGTTGAAAATCAACAATCGTGCAATTTAAATGAAAAATTCATTTATTTAATTTTTTTTTGCAAGTTTTCGTTGTAGAACAACTTTGTCAGGGGAGACGTCTTATAGTTTTTTTCTTCTTTCCTTCCTCCTTATTTTGATGGTATTAACCACGAGGGGTCGAATCACGATATGAGCAGAAAGAGACCCCTCGGGGTTAATACCATCAAAATGAGGAGGAAGAAAAGAAGAAGAAAAAAACTGTAAGACAGTCTCGCCTGACAAAGATGTTCTACAACGAAAGCTTGCAAAAAAATGTAAATAAATAAATGATTTCTTCATTTAAATTGCACAATGGTTTGATTTTCAAAAATATTTCACTTAAATACATTTTCATGCGTGCCTCAAAGATGTTGTCAATTTACTTATATATATATATATATATACATATATGTATACATATATTTATATATATATATATATATATATATATATATATATATATATATATATATATATGTGTATGTGTGTGTGATTATCTTAACTCGCATTTAATCATAAAAATGCTCTATTCCCAACATCAAGCATACATTTATCGTATTAAGATTTTTTAAATGATACTTTTGAAAATATATTCATAAAATACGTTTTATATATACATTCACTACATATATACATACATACATACGTTATATATACATTCATTATTCACATAGACAACCTCTGACTCTTCGCTCACAAGTCATCTATGTTGTCGGCTTCAATGAATGACTTCATCTTTTTTCTTACTTCATCATTTATGACGTCATGAAGTCTCTACTTCCGATGCCTTCCACACATTCTTTCATGGATGACGTCACAAGACAAAACGTCATCCATTTACGACGCTATAAAGGATGTTGCCGTTGTCTTCCACCTGTTTTAGTAGATGACATCTTTTTTGTGACGTGATCCTGTTTTGATGTGTGTTTGTCCCCGTGCACACTCCAGTGTGCACGGGGACAAACACACATACAAAATAACAAACAGACAAGACTGCTCTACCTCTACAGAGCTTGTTTCAAATGAATCTTTCAGACCTTGTGTCACATCTTCCCGCCGTGGGAGGAAAATGAATAAAAACAAAAGATTTTAGAAATATATCGGTGTTCTTTGTTGCGTTCGTCTGTCTGTTACACTCTAGTTTGAAATAACACTTTCATCGGTCGGTCGCGGTTAAAATGTAATTTTCCTTTGTCTGTGACGCGTAAGTTGGAATTGTAATTTTCATCGTTCTGTTAAGCTTAAGTTTAATATAGAGTTTTATACGTGTGTCACGCTTAAGTTTGAAATAGAATTATTTTCGTGTGTCACGCTTAAGTTTAAAATAGCATTTTTTACGTGTGTCACGCTTGAGTTAAAAATAGATCTTTTACGTGTGTCACGCTTAAGTTTGAAATAGATTTTTTACGTGTGTCACGCTTAAGTTTAAAATAGATTTTTTTACGTGTGTCACGCTTAAGTTTGAAATATAATTTTTTTCGTGTGTCACGCTTAAGTTTAAAATAGATTTTTTTACGTGTGTCACGCTTGAGTTAAAAATAGATCTTTTACGTGTGTCACGCTTAAGTTTGAAATAGATTTTTTACGTGTGTCACGCTTAAGTTTAAAATAGATTTTTTTACGTGTGTCACGCTTAAGTTTGAAATATAATTTTTTTCGTGTGTCACGCTTAAGTTTGAAATAGCATTTTTTTCGTGTGTCACGCTTCAGTTTGAAATGGCATTTTTTTACGTGTGTCACGCTTAAGTTTGAAATAGATTTTTTACGTGTGTCACGCTTAAGTTTGAAATAGATTTTTTACGTGTGTCACGTTTAAGTTTAAAATAGATTTTTTACGTGTGTCACGCTTAAGTTTGAAATATAATTTTTTTCGTGTGTCACGGTTAAGTTTGAAATAGCATTTTTTTATGTGTGTCACGCTTAAGTTTGAAATAGATTTTTTACGTGTGTCCCGTTTAAGTTTGAAATAGATTTTTTTCGTGTGTCACGCTTAAGTTTGAAATATAATTTTTTTCGTGTGTCACGCTTAAGTTTGAAATAGATTTTTTACGTGTGTCACGCTTAAGTTTGAAATATAATTTTTTTCGTGTGTCACGGTTAAGTTTTAAGTAGCATTTTTTTTGTGTGTAACACTTAAGTTTTAAATGGCATTTTTTTAGTGTGTCACGCTTAAGTTTGAAATAGCATTTTTTTCGTGTGTCACGCTTAAGTTTGAAATAGATTTTTTTCGTGTTTTACGCTTAAGTTTGAAATATAATTTTTTTACGTGTGTCACGCTTAAGTTTGAAATAGAATTTTTCGTGTTTCACGCTTAAGTTTAAAATAGATTGTTTACGTGTGTCACGCTTAAGTTTAAAATAGATTTTTTTCGTGTTTCACGCTTAAGTTTAAAATAGATTTTTTACGTGTGTCACGCTTAAGTTTAAAATAGATTTTTTTCGTGTGTCACGCTTAAGTTTGAAATAGATTTTTTACGTGTGTCACGCTTAAGTTTGAAATATATTTTTTTGCGTGTGTCACGGTTAAGTTTTAAATAGCATTTTTTTGTGTGTAACACTTAAGTTTTAAATAGATTTTTTTAGTGTGTCATGCTTAAGTTTGAAATAGATATTTTTCGTGTTTCACGCTTAAGTTTGAAATAGCATTTTTTTACGTGTGTCACGCTTAAGTTTGAAATAGATTTTTTTCGTGTTTCACGCTTAAGTTTGAAATAGATTTTTTACGTGTGTCACGCTTAAGTTTAAAATAGATTTTTTTCGTGTTTCACGCTTAAGTTTAAAATAGATTTTTTTCGTGTTTCACGCTTAAGTTTAAAATAGATTTTTTACGTGTGTCACGCTTAAGTTTAAAATAGATTTTTTTCGTGTGTCACGCTTAAGTTTGAAATAGATTGTTTACGTGTGTCACGCTTAAGTTTAAAATAGATTTTTTACGTGTGTCACGCTTAAGTTTCAAATATATTTTTTTTCGTGTGTCACGGTTAAGTTTTAAATAGCATTTTCTTTGTGTGTAACACTTAAGTTTTAAATAGCATTTTTTTAGTGTGTCACGCTTAAGTATGAAATAGATTTTTTACGTGTGTCCCGCTTAAGTTTGAAATAGATTTTTTACGTGTGTCACACTTAAGTTTAAAATAGATTTTTTTACGTGTGTCACGCTTAAGTTTGAAATATAATTTTTTTAGTGTGTCACGGTTAAGTTTTAAATAGCATTTTTTTACGTGTGTCACGCTTAAGTTTAAAATAGATTATTTTCGTGTTTCACGCTTAAGTTTGAAATAGATTTTTTACGTGTGTCACGCTTAAGTTTGAAATAGATTTTTTTCGTGTGTCACGCTTAAGTTCGAAATAGATTTTTTACGTGTGTCACGCTTAAGTTTAAAATAGATTTTTTACGTGTGTCACGCTTAAGTTTGAAATATATTTTTTTTTGTGTGTCACGGTTAAGTTGTAAATAGCATTTTTTTGTGTGTAACACTTAAGTTTTAAATAGCATTTTTTTAGTGTGTCACGCTTAAGTTGAAATAGATATTTTTACGTGTCACGCTTAAGTTTGAAATAGCATTTTTTTTAGTGTGTCACGCTTAAGTTTAAAATAGCATTTTTTTCGTGTGTCACGCTTAAGTTTGAAATAGCATTTTTTTCGTGTGTCACGCTTAAGTTTGAAATAGAATTTTTTCGTGCGTCACGCTTAAGTTTGAAATAGCATTTTCGCCATTCTTTAAATAGTATTTTAATTTGTTTAGCACATTTAAGTTTTAAATTGCATTCTCGCCGCTTTGTTAAGCTTAAGTGTGAAATAGAATTTTCGAATGTGTTTAGCTTAGGTTTGAAATTTCAATTTTAGATTCGTTCACGCATCTAAGAGATATTTTCCGTCCGTTGGTCTGTCACGAGTAGCATTTTAGTTGGTCTGTCACGCTTAAGGTGAACATTGAATTATTCTTGGTGTATCACGCTTAAGTTTGGCTAACGTTCAGCCCATTTTTTTCTCTTGTTGGAGTGAACGTTTTTCTTCTCAAGGAAGCTTCTCGCTTCGCTAAGCTCCCAGGACTGACTTTCACTCCTGATTTAAAATGTAAGACGTATATCGAATCTGTTTCTAACGTTTCTGAAAACAAAATGGTTGGATCATTCTACATGTTCAGAAAGTACTTGACTCTTGATACAATCCTCTCGCCATATAAACATCAGAAAATATACTTTAACTGCCACATCTAAGGAGGTGGCGCTCAGAAAATTCTTACTTGCCTTGGCTTAATTCAAAAACGACTTCACAATCTAGCGAGCGATTGTCTCTTCTGTTCTCAACAGTCTCTTTCTCAAAGAAGAGATGTTACTAGTCTTTCTCTACTCTAAAGAGATAGAGAGCAGAAGGAGACTAATTTAGGATTTTGCCTCTTTATTAAAATCATTTAATGGAAGGTGATTGACCGAGCTCCAACCTCTGGTTTTTACTTGTTACCATCACTACATACCACGAAATTGCTTTCCTGCAGGCTGCAACATTGTTGTCTTTAATTTCAATGTCAACAATTATTTGCCATAAACCGTTCCCATAAGTAATCAAACCTTGTTCATTTTCATTCATCATTTTCAATCCTCTCATAATATTCTTCATCATTCAACTGACAACCCATCCATCTCCTTAATTTTTATCCTCGAGTGGCGTTTAGCCTTGATAAGTGGGGACCCATAAGTGGGGACGCGTTAATGAATAAATAAGAAATAGTATTTTTTGGTGGTTTGCCAGAATTACATTTGGGATATCAAATTTAGATGCGTCCACGCAACTCTCCAAGAGTCTCCGTCCGTCTGTCTGTCTGTCCTTCGCTCTGTCACGTATAATTCTGAAAGAGTACAGATTGAATTAGCTTAAGTTTAGAGAACTTATTCTCGTTTTGTAGTGGTCGTATGTGTGCGTACATATCTACATAGTTCATACGTATGGTAAGCAAGCAATTAAATAGTAGGGTAGACTGGGCTCTCGAGTATTTGTTGTGCCAACCTGCTTAGAAGAAGGAAAACTCTGAAATAACACCAGTCTTTCTCTTCTTATCGCGGCACTGTTTCCAATTGTCATAGACTTCCCCTTGCCATTAAATTGCCGGTTCAGGAGCGGTGCGGCTAGGAATTGCGCAACCCTTGCTTCATTATACAGTCCCTGCAAGCAACCTTAAAGGAGTATCAATTGTGTCTCGAGATTTAAAGGTGGCCTTCTCTAATTAAGGCCTCGGTTTGCTGTCATACGATGAACACCTTATTTCGACCACACATGTTGTCAAGAAAGTTTTGTTACGTTCGTGATACCATTGGAGCACAGGGTGGAGCAGGTGCTAGAGTTATTGCAAGAGGTAGGAGTGGATAGAGTAAGTTAAAGGAACTTCTGTCATTACTAACCAGCTGAGCGTTACCACTGCGACCAAGAGAAGAGTCTATCAGGAATGCGTGCGCTATGTGATGATGCATGGAAGTGAAATCTGGCCAGTGAGGGTTGAGGACATGCGTTTCATGGAAAAAAATGATATGAGAATTATACGACGGATACGTAATATGAGTATTAAAGTCAGGCTTTGATCTGATGACCTCAGAGAAATATTAAATATGGACAGTATAGGGAGCTATGTGCAAAATAGGAGACTTTGATGGTATGGCCACGTTGAAAGAATGGATGAGGGTTATTGGGTTAGTAGATGTAGAGCAGTTGAGGTAGCAGGGTCAGATCATAGGGGAAAACCAAGGAAAACATGGGAAGAAGCGACAAAGGATGGATTTGAGAGAAAGAGGGATAAATAAAGATCTCGTCATGTATATGTTAGTTTGGAAGTCAATTTCTTAAAGACATCCAACAAAAGGTCAGCACGTAAAACAAACGTTAAATCAATGATGATGATGATGATGATGATGATGATGATGATGATGATGATGATGATGATGATGATGATGATGATGATGATGATGATGATGATGATGATGATGATGATGATGAAGATGATGATGATGATGATGATGATGAATATGAATATGATGATGATGATGATGATGATGATGATGATGATGATGATGATGATGATGATGATGACGACGACGACGACGTGAACAAGCTTACACATGATAAATATCGTTTCTTTCTGTAAATTTTGGTGGATAGATTATAATTGTCAGAGACTGACGGTGCATTTAAATGTTTCATCTTGCGCAAATTCATGAAGACTAAGGTGCACCAAAAAAAAACAAAAAAAAAACAACAACAACAAAAATAACAGACCGATAACAAAATGTGCACTGAAAGACGTGTCTGTATGCCCAACAAAGACCCCCAGATCACACACAAAAAAAGGCGCACGGTGCCGAAAAGAAAACACTTTTTTTTGTCTAGAAGTCTCACAGCCCAGCTGCCATGCAGAGAAAAACACATGAAATGTCGTCTACCCCAGGGGAAATGCGGGTGGTTCGTAGCGCATGTACTGCGTGGGTGGCAGAGGGATTTCCTTCTTGACGAAACACAACCGGATGAGAATTTTCTTAAAAATGTGTAATGTTCTGTAAAAAGCAATTGTTTTTATTAGTCAGTTTTAAAAACAAACAAAAATGAAATAATTTTTACAAAAGGGGAACAATTTTTTAAAACTCTTAAATGACGTGAAAAAATTGGTTCCACAAACGATCCCATCGCAAAAGGGTAAAAAAAACATGAGAAAATTCTTTTATATACAAAACATCAGAAAAATCATATTTTAATCAGTGTAGAGTATTTGTGGTAAACACATTTGGGTGGTCCTTGATATGCACATTCCGTGGTGAGGCCCTTATTTGAGAGCGTTTAAGAGTGTGGAAGAACCCTTTAGTTCCAAGGTTGACTCCACCCCTAATTGTAGTTTCCCATCTATAAATTGGCTTCAGACTCATCGAACCCTAACCCCAACACTAACCTTAACCCTAACGCTAACCCTAAACCTAACGCTAACCCTAATCCTGACCCTAACCCTAACCCCAACTCTAACCCTAACACTAACCCCGACTCTAACCCCAATCCTAACCCCAACCCTACCCCTAACCCTAACCTTAACCCTAACCATAACCGTAACCACAACGCTAACCCTAACCCTAAACCTAACCGTTACCTTAACCCCAATCCAAACCCAAACCCTTACCCTACCCCTAACCTTAACTCCAACCCCAACTCTAACCCTAACCCTAACCTTAACCCTAAACCCAAACCCAAACCCGAACCCTAACCTTAAACCCAACCCCAACTCCTACTCTAACTCTAACCCTAACCCTAACCCTAACCCTAACCTTAATCCTAACCCTAACCTAACTCTAACCCTAACCATAACTTTAACCCCACCCTACCCCAACCCTAAACCCAACCCTAACCCTAACCCTTACCCTAACCATAAATCCAACCTCAACTCGAACCCTTACCATAACCCTAACCATAACCCAAACCCCAACCTCAACCCCAACCCCAACCCCAACCCTAACCCTAACCCTAACTTTAACCCTAACCCTAACCCTAACCTTAACCCAACCACAACCACAACCTTAATCCCAACCCCAACCCTAACACCAACCCTAACTTTAACCCTAACCCTAACGCCAACCCTAACCTTAACCTTAACCCTAACCTCAACCCTAAGTCTAACCCCAACCCCAATCTTAACCCTAACCTTAACCGTAACCAAAACCAATTTAAAAAAAATTAAAAATACTCGAAGCTATCTACATAGAAACACAACAACCTAAAATTAACAACATCACATATGAAACTAGTGGTAGCATTTTAAATTGCTTAATGTAATGCGATTTTGTTCTGTGATGCCATCCAGGGTTGCTGAATTTAAATTGTCAACGTCTTCCCTGGAACAATGTGAAAAACGTTCTCTGCGCGTTTCTTCGCCGTCTTCTTTAAAAATATTGTCTTTCTCCAGTTTTTTTTGTGCATTTTCTTTCAACACCTGAGGATGATTCGACGAAAATCTGAAAACGTTCGTGATACCTATAGGACATTTATTGATTTCTTTGATTTTAATACAAAAAAAAAAAACATCAGAATAATTGATAAAATTAAAAAGGTATAATTAAACAGACTAATTCTGTTACTTTTAACAAGGCTTGCATAAATGAGAAAATACTGGCTAAATACACTCACACACACAATATATATATATATATATATATATATATATATATATATATATATATATATATATACATATATATATATATATATATATATATATATATATATATATAACATTGAATTTAAAGGTAAATTATGTATCTTTAAATAATAATCTATTGTGACAATAGAAATATCATTATATTGGATAGAGCAATACATTCAGAAAATGAATGATGAAAATAAACGTTGTGCAATTACAATATTTATTAAGTCATCAGAAGTTCAAAAACAAGGAGGGATCTCATTATCCTTAATCTATGGATTTTCAAAGAAAAATTCTTTTCATCAGAGGATAAAAATCGATAATGTAAGAGGCGAAAAAAAACGGAATATCCAGTCTGGAAGATCTAAAATATTGCGTTTTTTCGCCTCTTTGCAAAATACAAATAATCGAAACAACTTTATGGTTTTAGTGCTCTCAGCCTAACCTACGCGGTCAGCTCCCAAACCCCCGCTGGAGGGAGCAAAACGCCGAACGTCCGCTAATCTCAACCTCAAGTTTCGTTCTCTTTTTTTCGATTCTCTCTCGATCGGTGACGTAAATCTTTAGAAGGGGGTTTCCTGAAATACCTCACACTACAAACAATTAAATGTTTGTATTTTTATTTTCGTCGTCAATCATAATCTACGCACATTCCTTACCTACATCTCGGGTAAAATTCTTAGTTACTATCCTGCTTTTTCTATCACGCAGGATAATCTCGTTATATTATGTCACTTTTTGCTTTTCTGCGCCACTTTCGTGAACACGCTCGTTAAATTTTTAATTTTAATTTCGTTTTCTTTATTACTTATATTTACTCCAAACAAGGCAATTACCACTGGAACTAGGGGCCAGATTAATACGTGCATCCCAAGTATGGCTTTCTTGCAGCAATATGTTTGTTCACATTACATTTAAATTTCCGCATGTTGGTACAGTCAATCATAGTTGTATTGCAAAGGCATTCGACTCTTAAACCTCTTGGTCTTTTTTTCTCATCAAATCATTCCTGGAGTTCATATATTAGATTCATTGCTCTTTCTGCTTTTCGTAAAGTCGGTTCGCTCTATCGCTCCAAACACTTTCTAACACCTGAGGGTATTCTCTATCTCTACGAATCTACTATCAGGCTATTTGTGGAGTACTGTTGTCATATTTTGTCTGCCCCACTTGAAGGTTCTTGATAAAGTGCAGAAACGTATCTAGAATTGGCCCCGCTCTATCTTCTTCTCTGCACTCTCTATCTCTCATAGACGTTTTAATATTATGAGGGTTGATAAGAATAAGGACAAAATATAACATGAGAATTTATGTGTCTCTTACTGTCAAGCTAACAATATTAATATCTATATTGTGTCAAAGTCTCTATGTGATCTTCGAACATAGGAGAGTTTCTTAGTTATGAACGAGTGCAAAGGGAGGTAATTTGGATGACACCACATCCGTCCTTCAGTTCATAAAGAGAGTTTCTTCGGTAGCCGAACTTTCCGACCACTGCTGGTGTAAACTGCTGGTCTGGGACTTCCAGAGTTGACAGGTGGAACATTCCGGTGCACAGTGAACCGGGTGTCTGGCTCGGTGAGTTGTTCTGCTGAACTGTCATAATCACTATATTCGGGAATATCTCTGGGTATGTTTGGTAATGTTAAAATTTCAGTGGGTGTACCTACTTGAGGAAACTTGGTATGCTCACTTCTATTGCTGTGAGGTCTTTCATAATTCTCATTTGTATTTGTCTGCATGGGAGGTGATGGAGATGGCAGTTCGAATGTGTCCATTAACAGATCAAACGGAATGATTGTTCTGTTGTCAACTAAGTTGTCTCTAGTGTATCTGGGATGTAACTGGATTTTGTGTGGTGCTCAGAATTGACTCCCGACTTACACATCATACAAGAATTGTCCATTTATTTTGCGGATGATGCATGGTACCCAGTGTTTCTCGCTTTATATCAATCCTTGTCACTGGAATTGTTTGCATACGATCTGTGAGCGTGCGTTGAAAATCGTCCTTAATGCTGATGAAAGCGATGAAAGTGTCGTCGTCTGGAACTGATTGTGCACTGATGAGTCGTGACAAGGCATCAGCTTGGCCGAATTCTGTTGTCCGGCGGTACTGTATATCGAAATCGTACCCCAGTAGAATGATTGCCCACCGTTGTAATCGGCTGGCTGAATATACTGGAATACCCTTTTTGAGCCAAATGTTGAAAGTAGTGGCTTGTGGTCTGTCAGAAGTGTAAAGTGACGCCCGAACAACATCTTATGGAATTTCTTCACAGACAAAATCAGTGCCAGTGCTTCTTTTTCCACTTGACTGTAATTGCGTTCAGCGGGTGTCAGGGATCTGGCTGCATACATGGATAAAGTGTGGGCGTGGGCTCAAATCCCACTTCTGACGCCATGTAATATTATTAGGGTTGATGAGAATAAGGACAAAATATAATGTGAGAACTAATGTGCCCCTTACGGTCAAGCTAACAATATTTATATCTATATTGTGTGAAAGTCTCTATGTGATCTTCCACCATAGGAAGGTTTCTTAGCTACGAACGAGTTCAAAGGGAGGTAATTTGGATTACACTGTAGGCGTGATGTTGTTAGTCTCAGTCTTTTCTATAAATACTATTATGTCATGTTCTTTAGAATTGTCTGAACTATTCTTTGCTTCCTTTGTTCCAGCTCGTTTGACTCGTTGATCTAGTGGTCTTCATCAATTCGCTGTTTTGATACCTCATTGTAATACAGCTTCCTATTCCAGTAGCTTCTTTCCAATAACTGCAGGCTTGTTGAGCTCTCTTCCTGCTGACTGTTTTCCTCCTACCTATAACCTTGGTCTTTTCAAGACTAAGGCCAATAGGCATATTCTGTCTTTGCGATAATTATATTTCGTTCTTGTTACCTGTTAACATCAAGTGGCTTCATGCCTTGTCTGGAGCGATTTCTATAAATAAAATAAAAGGTGACGTCTACGCACATCACTTACCTGCATCTTATGACCATCTCGTTTATAATTCTGATTTCTACTGAAAAGATTGGATGTGGTCGTTTGAGGATCTTGTGGACGAGCCCAAGCCGAGAAATGACAAATTGAAAATCAATTATAAAAATACGAAAAACGCATCTTAGACCGAACAAAAACTGAAAGTTTCGGGAACCATTGCAGTAAGCAGACATACATCGTTGGTGGTCCGAGGAACAAATGTTTTTCCCAGTGGCTACGGACGGGGTTGGAGATGGGGGATTATTTAACAACATTTCAATAGCAGTCTATCTCCTATTCTTTCTTTCTTTCTTTCTTTCTTTTGACAAAACAATAGGTTTCCTATATCTTCTCGACAACAAGATAAAAAAGGGGGGGGGGGGGGAGATGAAATAAAAATGAAAACGAATTTGTCTTCTCCCCTTACAGAGTTGCGGTTTCAAACCTCCAGAGTGCTTACAAAGTGAAAATGAAGTGTTTTGTTGCTTTCCTGTCGCCGATGTGAAGAAGGTAAAGGAGAAGAAGAACCGGAAGAGGAGGAAGAAGACAAGAAAGAAAACAGAAGAAGAAGAATTTGAAGAAGAAGAATAAACGGAAGCTTTTGAAGAAGGAAAAAAACGAAGAAGGAGAAGAAGAAGAAGAAGAAGAAGAAGAAATGGAAGCATTTGAAGAAGAAGAAAAAGAAGAAGAAGAAGAAATGGAAGCATTTGAAGAAGAAGAAAAAGAAGAAGAAGAAGAAGAAATGGAAGCATTTGAAGAAGAAGAAAAAGAAGAAGAAAAAGAAGAAGAAATGGAAGCATTTGAAGAAGAAGAAAAACGAAGAAAAAGAAGAGGAAACAGCAAAAGAGTATTGATTTACTCCTCTCCAGGAGTTAGGCACAAGGCCAGTTTTTATCTTACTCCCACAAGTAAGATGCGACCCTAGGTCGGGTCGGGAAAGTTGGGTTTAAAAATTGCCTGGGCAGCCCCATCGGCATTCCCCGATCGGGGCGCCTCAGGCAGTAAGCAATAAACTTACTCCTCCCCAAAGAGGGGAGGCGAAGCCTGGGAGGGTGGACCTCCTAGAACTGCACAGGACAGACCCATAGACCGGCGTAAATCAAGCCCAGAAGGCCAAGACAATACCAGTCTCTGGGGTGTAGTATCCATCGGAACAGATACTACACTTTGATCTTAGCCAAGAATAATAAACAAGAAAACGAAGTGGAAAAAAGAGAAAAGAAAGAAAAAGAGGAAGAAGAACAAATTGAAGAAAAAGAAAAGGAAGAGAAAGAATAAGGGAAGGAAATGAGAAGAAGAAGAAGAAGAAAAAGAGGAGGAAAAAAGAGGAAGAGGGAGAAGAGGAAGAGTAGAGAAGAATAAAAATAAACAAGAAAAAAGAAGTGGAAAGAAAAAGAGGAAGAAGAAAAGGAATATGAAGAAAAAATGGAAGAAATAAAAAGAAGAAGAAGAAGAAGAAGAAGAAGAAGAGAAAGAAGAGAAAGAGAAATAAGTGGATGAGGAAGAAGAAGAGAGGGAAAAGAGAATAAGAACAAATTGAAGAAGAAGAAGAAGAAGAGAAAGAATAAGGGGAAAAAATGAGAACAAGAAGATGAAAAAGATAAATGAAAAGAAGTTTAAGAAGAGGAGGATAAAAGAGAGGAATAAGAAGAATAGGAAGAGGAAGAAACAGAAAAGAAAAATGAAGTGAAATTAGAAGAAGAAAAAGAAGAAGAAGCTGAAGAAGAAGAGAAAGGAAAGAATAGACGAAGAATATAAAAAAGTGGAAAAGACAAAGAAGAGGAGAAAGAAGAAGAGGAAGAAGAAGAGGTGGAAGGAAAGACGAGGAGGAAAAAAGAAGAAGAGAAAAGAAGAAAGAAGAAATAGATTGAAAAGAAGAAGAGAAAGAAAAAGAAGAAGAAGAAAAGAGAAGAAGAAGAAGAAGAAGAAGAAGAAGAAGAGAAAGAAAAGAGAGGATGAAGAATAGGAAAAAGAGGAAGAGAAAGAAAAGAGAAGGAGAAGAAGAAAAAAATGGAAGAAGAAAAATAGGAAGAAAGAAGAACAGGAAATGTGATCAAGGTTAAATCCATATCTTCTTTGCTGGCCGCCATGCGATCCTTCCCGACTAAGTACAGTTGTTGGCACGTGCATGATAAAAAAGATCGGAGGTATCTGAATTCTCAGAAAAGATTCCCACGCACATTTTGCATGAAAATTAGAATTAAGTATATCCCACATTACGACCCCTTACGCTTAGCAGCTCTGTTCCAAAATTCATAATGATCGGTTAAATAGTTTAAAAGTGAATGTCGTACATAAAATATAGAGACATATACACAGACCTAACTTTTATTAAATCAAGATATATCTTTTATTTATATAGCTCCGATTTTTCAATATAGCTCAATTATTTATATAGCTTCGATTTTTCTATATAGCTCAATTATTTAGATAGCTTCGAATTTTAAGTATAGCTAAATTATTTATATACTTTCGATTTTTCTATATGGCTCAATTACTTATATACCTTCGATTTTCCAATATAGCTCAATTATTTATATAGCTCCGAATTTTCAATATAGCTCAATTATTTATATACCTTAGATTTTTCTATATAGCTCAATTATTTATATACCTTCGATTTTTCTATATAGCTCAATTATTTATATAGCTTCGATTTTTCTATATAGCTCAATTATTTATATAGCTCCGATTTATCAATATAGCTCAATTATTTATATAGCTCCGATTTTTCTATATAGCTCAATTATTTATATAGCTCCGATTTTTCTATATAGCTCAATTATTTATATAGCTCCGAATTTTCAATATTTTCAGGGTGATTGTACAATCACAGAGCCACAGAAGACCCAGATACACTGAATGCTCCTCCAGCAACCAACACTGATAACCCACCCCATCCTTCGTGAAGAAGTAGAAGCAGCAGTAACATCGATGAAAAAAGGGAAGTCAGATGAGGTTGACAATATTTCAGCAGGACTAGTAAAGGCAAGAGGAGAGGATCTAGCAGACATAAGAATGGCCTACCCAATCGCTGATCATCACTCTAAAAAAAAGGCAATCGACAGCAGTGTCCAAACTATCACACCAGCAGCCCCATGAGCCACTCCAGTAAATTCATATTTAGGATCACATTGAACCACAGGCTGAAACCACAGGCAGAAGAGAAGACCATCGCCGAAGAGCAAGCAAGCTTCAGAGAACGACGTAGCAGATTTTCTATATAGCTCAATTATTTATATACCTTCGATTTTTCTATATAGCTCAATTATTTATATACCTTCGATTTTTCTATATAGCTCAATTATTTATATAACTTCGATTTTTCTATATAGCTCAATTATTTATATACCTTCGATTTTTCAATATAGCTCAATTATTTATATACCTTCGATTTTTCTATATAGCTCAATTATTTATATACCTTCGATTTTTCAATATAGCTCAATTATTTATATACCTTCGATTTTTCTATATAGCTCAATTATTTATATACCTTCGATGTTTCTATATAGCTCAATTATTTATATACCTTCGATTTTTCTATATAGCTCAATTATTTATATACCTTCGATTTTTCAATATAGCTCAATTATTTATATACCTTCGATTTTTCTATATAGCTCAATTATTTATATACCTTCGATTTTTCAATATAGCTCAATTATTTATATACCTTCGATTTTTCTATATAGCTCAATTATTGATATACCTTCGATTTTTCAATATAGCTCAATTATTTATATACCTTCGATTTTTCTATATAGCTCAATTATTTATATACCTTCGATTTTTCTATATAGCTCAATTATTTATATACCTTCGATTTTTCTATATAGCTCAATTATTTATATACCTTCGATGTTTCTATATAGCTCAATTATTTATATACCTTCGATTTTTCTATATAGCTCAATTATTTATATACCTTCGATTTTTCAATATAGCTCAATTATTTATATACCTTCGATTTTTCTATATAGCTCAATTATTTATATACCTTCGATTTTTCTATATAGCTCAATTATTTATATACCTTCGATGTTTCTATATAGCTCAATTATTTATATACCTTCGATTTTTCTATATAGCTCAATTATTTATATACCTTCGATTTTTCAATATAGCTCAATTATTTATATACCTTCGATTTTTCTATATAGCTCAATTATTTATATACCTTCGATGTTTCTATATAGCTCAATTATTTATATACCTTCGATTTTTCTATATAGCTCAATTATTTATATACCTTCGATGTTTCTATATAGCTCAATTATTTATATACCTTCGATTTTTCAATATAGCTCAATTATTTATATACCTTCGATTTTTCTATATAGCTCAATTATTTATATACCTTCGATGTTTCTATATAGCTCAATTATTTATATACCTTCGATTTTTCTATATAGCTCAATTATTTATATAGCTCCGAATTTTCAATATAGCTCAATTATTTATATACCTTCGATTTTTCTATATAGCTCAATTATTTATATAGCTCCGATTTTTCTATATAGCTCAATTATTTATATACCTTCGATGTTTCTATATAGCTCAATTATTTATATACCTTCGATGTTTCTATATAGCTCAATTATTTATATACCTTCGATTTTTCAATATAGCTCAATTATTTATATACCTTCGATTTTTCTATATAGCTCAATTATTTATATAGCTCCGATTTTTCAATATAGCTCAATTATTTATATACCTTCGATGTTTCTATATAGCTCAATTATTTATATACCTTCGATTTTTCAATATAGCTCAATTATTTATATACCTTAGATTTTTCTATATAGCTCAATTATTTATATAGCTTCGATTTTTCAATATAGCTCAATTATTTATATACCTTAGATTTTTCTATATAGCTCAATTATTTATATAGCTTCGATTTTTCTATATAGCTCAATTATTTATATAGCTCCGATTTTTCTATATAGCTCAATTATTTATATAGCTCCGATTTTTCTATATAGCTCAATTATTTATATAGCTCCGATTTTTCAATATAGCTCAATTATTTATATACCTTCGATGTTTCTATATAGCTCAATTATTTATATACCTTCGATTTTTCAATATAGCTCAATTATTTATATACCTTAGATTTTTCTATATAGCTCAATTATTTATATAGCTTCGATTTTTCAATATAGCTCAATTATTTATATACCTTCGATTTTTCTATATAGCTCAATTATTTATATAGCTTCGATTTTTCTATATAGCTCAATTATTTATATAGCTCCGATTTTTCTATATAGCTCAATTATTTATATAGCTCCGATTTTTCTATATAGCTCAATTATTTATATAGCTCCGATTTTTCTATATAGCTCAATTATTTATATAGCTCCGAATTTTCAATATAGCTCAATTATTTATATAGAGGAAGCAACGCTAAATAGGGCTGTCAATCAGGAAACGAAAAGGAGAATGGAAAGGGCAACAGAAAAGTGGATGGGAGAACAGCGGCAAGACATCGAAATCAGCCTGGAAAAGGATTAGGTTAGGGTTATGATTATGGTTATGGTTAGGTTAGGTTTAGTTCGGTAAGGTTAGGTTAACTTAGGTTAGGATAGGTTTGGTTAGGTTAGGTTAGGTTAGGTTAGGTTAGGTTAGGATAGGTTTGGTTAGGTTAGGTTAGGTTAGAGTTAGGGTTAGGGTTAGGGTTAGGGTTAGGGTTAGGGTTATGGTTATGGTTATGGTTATGGTTATGGTTATGGTTATGGTTAGGGTTAGGGTTAGGGTTGTGGTTAGGGTTATGGTTATGGTTATTGTTAGGTTCGGTTCGGTTCGGTGCGGTTAGGTTTGGTTAGGTTAGGTTAGGTTAGGTTAGGTTTGGTTAGGTTAGGATAGGTTTGGTTAGGTTAGGTTAGGTTAAGTTAGAGTTATGGCTAGGTTTATGGTTAGGGTTATGGTTATGGTTAGGGTAAGGGTTATGGTTAGGGTTAGTGTTAGAGTTAGAGTTAGGGTTATGATTATGGTTATGGTTATGGTTATGGTTATGGTTATGGTTAGGGTCATGTCTTAGGGTTAGGGTTAGGGTTAGGGTTAGGGTTTTGGTTTTGGTTTTGGTTATGGTTATGGTTATGGTTATGGGTAGGGTTATGGTTAGGGTTAGGGTTAGGGTTAGGGTTAGGGTTATGGTTATGGTTATTGTCATTGTTAGGGTTATGGTTAGGGTTAGGGTTAGGGTAAGGGTTATGGTTAGGGTTAGGGTTATGGTTATGGTTATGGTTATTGTTATGGTTATGGTTAGGGTTAGGGTTAGGGTTAGGGTTATGGTTATGGTTATGGTTATGGTTTTGGTTATGGTTATGGTTATGGTTATGGTTATGGTTTTGGTTAGGAAGGCATACCGGTTAGTGAAAAACTTGACTAACCCAAAACAAGGGCGAACTAACACCACCAAAGACAAAGATGGGAACTGTCTGACAGAGGTGCAGGATATATTGAAGAGCTGGACATATTACTGCTCTGGATTGTACAATCATAGAGCCACAGAAGACCCAGATACACTGAATGCTCCTCCATCAACCAACACTGATAACCCACCCCATCCTTCGCGAAGAAGTAGAAGCAGCAGTAACATCGCTGAAAAAAAGGAAAGTCAGATGAGGTTGACAATATTTCAGCAAGGCTAGTACAGGCAAGAGGAGAGGATCTAGCAGACATAAGAATGGCTGACCCAAACACTGATCATCACTCTAAAAAAAAAGGCAATCTACAGCAGTTTCCAAATTATCACACCAGCAGCCCCATGAGCCACTCCAGTAAATTCATATTTAGGATCACATTGAACAGGCTGAAACCACAGGCAGAAGAGAAGACCATCGCCGAAGAGCAAGCAAGCTTCAGAGAACGACGTAGCAGATTTTCGATCTCACGATGCTGTACGAGAAATGTCTCCAACGCCATGAAGACCATTATCACGTGTTTGTGAACGTCAATTAAGCGTATGATCGAGTTTGGTACGCAGCTTTGTCGGCGACCATGAGATTGTATGGCCTCAATGCCAACCTGATCACGGTCATAGAGAACCCCTGCGACAAAACAAGTAGCGCAGTTCACTTCATGCATTGGGGAGTGGTTCAGGACGACAGTCGTAGTCAGGCAGATAATCTATTACAATATTTTCTTCTCGAAATGCTTACTGTGTATACGAAGAGAATTTTCTGGTCAATTCATTTATTTCCTTGGGCGTAACACTATCACTGTGAGAACTACCAACATAGTTCACCCCAAAAAAGGCAGTACGCCACTGTAGACGTAAGGGGTTACTGAGAAAAAGGGTGAGAGGTTTTTTGTTTTTTTTTTCTTTATGGGGTTGGGGCAACCTTAATTGGGAGCTGTGCAGCGAGATGTCTGTTAACATTAGTTCTAAACTTCTGCATGTCAGTACCGTCAGGAAACCAGGGAGCAGGGAGGGAGTTCCAGAGTCCAGCAGCATGAGGAAAGAAGCTTTTGGAGTGGAAAGCTTTTCGGCATCTAGGGACCTCCACAGTGAACGGATGGGATTTGGAGATTGTCGGGTTGGTTTAGTGAATTTGCGTCGTGGGGGCACAAGGAAGCAACATTGCGGCGGTGGGATAGGGGCTGGAGCTTGGTGGATAGTGAGGGACCTATTAAGTTGGCGACTCTTTTTTGGACCTTGTCTAAGAGGGAATAACTAGTGGATGATGCAGCAGCCCAGATGTGGCAACAATACTCCATGCATGGGCGGATGGTGGCTACTTCGCATATTTCATTCGAACCATAACCCTAACCCTAACAATTAACCTAATGGGCCCGTGAAGAGTGTGAGGCTTCAGCTGTACCATTTATATAAAAGAGATATATTTCTAAAAGGAACATCTTTTTAAAGAATCATGGCTGACCCACTAGAAGAACACAAAGGAACAGTCAACATCGTCGGCAAGCCAATCACGACCTTACGTTTTGCCAACGACATCGAATGAATAAAATCTATGCAACCTAGTATAAAGCCGACACCAGACTTGGAGATCAGCGTAGAAAAGACCAAAGTGATGACCTACAGCAGCAGTGGCATAATCAAGGCCATCAAACTCAGACATGAGAAGCTGTCAACAGCTTCACGT
>OY744544.1:65095580-65153080 GCA_963556195.1 Sepiola atlantica
TATACGTGACAGACCAATGATCATGCTATTTGGAACTTATACGTGACAGACCAATGATCATGCTATTTGGAACTTATACGTGACAGACCAATGATCATGCTATTTTGAACTTATACGTGACAAACCAATGATCATGCTATTTGGAACTTATACGTGACAAACCAATGATCATGCTATTTTGAACTTATACGTGACAGACCAATGATCATGCTATTTGGAACGTATACGTGACAGACCAATGATCATGCTATTTGGAACTTATACGTGACAGACCAATGATTATGCTATTTGGAACGTATACGTGACAGACCAATGATCATGTTATTTGGAACGTATACGTGACAGACCAATGATCATGCTATTTGGAACGTATACGTGACAGACCAATGATCATGCTATTTGGAACTTATACGTGACAGACCAATGATCATGCTATTTGGAACTTATACGTGACAGACCAATGATCATGCTATTTGGAACTTATACGTGACAAACCAATGATCATGCTATTTGGAACTTATAAGTGACAAACCAATGATCATGCTATTTGGAACTTATACGTGACAAACCAATGATCATGCTATTTGAAACTTATACGTGACAGACCAATGATCATGCTATTTGAAACTTATACGTGACAAACCAATGATCATGCTATTTGGAACTTATACGTGACAGACCAATGATCATGCTATTTCAAACTTATACGTGACAGACCAATGATCATGCTATTTCAAACTTATACGTGACAGACCAATGATCATGCTATTTGGAACTTAAGTGTGACAGACCAATGATCATGCTATTTGAAACTTATACGTGACAGACCAATGATCATGCTATTTCAAACTTATACGTGACAGACCAATGATCATGCTATTTGAAACTTAAGCGTGACAGACCCACGAAAATAATATGTGAATCTTAAGCATGGAAGATATACGCAAATACTATTTAAAACTTAAATGTGACAGACCAATGAACATGCTATTTTTTTGTCTAAAGTGTTTTTCTTTCTTTTTTATTTTCTTTCTTTCTTTTCTTTATTTCTTTCTTTCTTTTTCCTTTTTTCTTTCCTACTTACGTTTTTTTTTTGTATTTTTTTATCTTACATTCATTCTTTTTTCAATCCTTCTGATTTGTATTTCTTTTCTTCTTCTTTATATATTTCTTTCTTTCGTATTTCTTCCTTTCTTCTTTTCTTCTTTTTGTTTTTTTACATTTCTTTCCTTTGTTTGTCTTTCTTTCTTTTTTTCTTTTTTCTTTTTTCTTTTGTATTTCTTTCTTTTGTATTTTCTTTCGTTTTTTTATATATGTTTTTTATGTTTCTTTCTCTTATATTTCTTTTTTTGTATTTTTTCTTTTTCTTTCTTATTATTTTTTTAATATATTTTTTCTTTTGTTTTTTTCTTTTTCTTTCTCCTTTTTTATAAGAAATATAAAAAAGGAAAAATAAAAATAAAAACAAAAAAAAATAAAAAAATATATTTTTGTATTTTTGAGCCTTTTTCTTTTCTTTCTTTTTTATATTTTTTCTTTTTCTTTCTTTCTTTCTTTCTTTTATATTTTATTTCTTTTGTATTTTTCCTTATTTTTTAAATTTCTTTCTTTCATTTCTATTTCTTCTTTTTTCTTTTCATATTTCCTTTTTTCTTCTTTATTTTTCTTCTTTTTTTATCTCTTTCTTATTTGTATATATTTCCTTTTATATTTCTTTCATTCTTCTTTTGATATTTCTTTTTTACTTTTATATTTGTTTATTTTTGTATTTTTCTTTCTTTTTTTACTTTTTTCTTTTGTATTTCGTTTCATTCTTTGGTTTTTGTTTCCTGTTTTATATTTCTTTTTTTAAATATATTTTTTCCGTTTTTATTTCTTTGCTTTGGTTATTTTTTCTTTCTTTTGTTTTTCTTTTCCATCAATTTTGTATTTCCTTTTTTTTCTTGTTACACGTTTTCATTCTTTTGTATTTCTTTCTTCCTTTCTTTCTTTTGTATTATTTCACACGTTTTTTCTTTGTCTTACATTTTCTCTTTTTTTCTTTTTGTATTTTTTTGTGTTTCTTCCTTTTTCTTTTCTTTTTTTTATATTTCTTCCTTTTTATACTATGTTTTCTTTCGTTTTTCTTGCCTTTTTGCTTTGGTATTTCTTTTTTCTTCTTCTTTTTATATTTCTCTTTTTCTTTTATATTTCTTTCTTTCTTTGTTTCTTTCGTATTTATTTATTATTTTTACTACCTCTTACACTTTTCTTTATTGTACTTTATTTTATTAGTTTTCCTTCTTTTCGTTCCGACTCCTTATTTTCATTCTAATTTCTTCTTTATATAAGAGACTGAGACTAACAATATCACGTCTGTGAGAGAGAAGGTACAGAGAATAAAAATGGGGTGGTCAAACCAAATTACAGATACGCTTCTGCACCTTATCAAGTACCCTCAAATGGGACAGAGATCACCAGCCCAAATATGACAACAGTACTCCATACATGGTCTGATAGTAGATTTATAGAGATAGATAATAGCCTCAGGTGTGAGAAAGTGCTTTGAACGATAGAGAGAACCGACTTTACGAGAAGTAGGGTATCCCAAATACTTGTTTTATTGTATACTTTAGTTAATCGGATCGAGTCTATTTGTAGTTTACTGTTTTTGTATGCTACATTGCTCGGGCTCATCTTAGTGTAGGTGTATCTTGTCTTAAGTGTGCCTTCGGTAGCACCTATGTAAAAAGTTTTTGTATACTACATTGCTCTGGCTCATCATAGTGTAGGTGTATCTTGTCTTAAGTGTGCCCTCGGTAGCACCTATGTAAAAAGTTTTTGTATGCTACATTGCTCGGGCTCATCATAGTGTAGGTGTATCTTGTCTTAAGTGTGCCTTCGGTAGCATGTATGTAAAAAGTTTTTGTATGCTACATTGCTCGGGCTCATCATAGTGTAGGTGTATCTTGTCTTAAGTGTGCCCTCGGTAGCACCTATGTAAAAAGTTTTTGTATGCTACATTACTCTGGCTCATCATAGTGTAGGTGTATCTTGTCTTAAGTGTGCCTTCGGTAGGACCTATGTAAAAAGTTTTTGTATGCTACATTGCTCTGGCTCATCATAGTGTAGGTGTATCTTGTCTTAAGTGTGCCTTCGGTAGGACCTATGTAAAAAGTTTTTGTATGCTACATTGCTCGGGATCATCATAGTGTAGTTGTATCTTGTCTTAAGTGTGCCATCCGTAGCACCCTTGTAAAAAGTGGGAAAACGGATTATCTGTTTGTCCCACTTTTTGTTTTTACAAAATCTTTCTGCAGATATCTAAATGAATAAATGCGAAAATTGGGTCCATTTCTCGCACTCACGGTTAAGTAAAAAAAAACATATTTCAAGTTAATGCAACATGGTCTGATAGTAGATTTGCAGAGATAAAGAATAGCCTCAGGTGTGAGAAAGTGTTTGGAGCGATAGAGAGAAACGACTTTACGAGAAGCAGAAAGAGCAATGAATCTAATGTATGAACCTTAAGAAAGATCTGATGAGAGAGAAAGACAAATAAGTTTCAGAGTACATTTCTCCTCAAGAGCAGAGCCATCCATGAGAATCTAAGGAATAAAAGGGACACGCCTACGATTAATAGACATGATCTGAGTCATAAGAGGATTAAACGAAACAAGCCATTTTGTACCCTAATTCACAACTGAACCAAGGTCAACTTATAAATCAACTGCAATACCCTTATTGTGTCCTTAAGTCCTCACATTTCATGAGCGAAGTTTCCGAAAAAGGAGAAAGAATTGCTGAATCTATCCATATAACATTTATCGTTGGCTGGGTTTTGACCTTAAAGTTTTATTTATTTATTTTTGCCCATTACCTGAAGTGGCTTCATGCCTTGTCTGGAGCGATTTCCATTTAAATATACTAATAAAAACAGTACTCCATACAGGGTCTGATAGTAAATTTGTAGAGATAGAGAATATCCTCAGGTGTGAGAAAGTGTTTTCTTTTCTTTTCTTTCCGATCACCATCTTGTTTTATTCATTCTTCCTTTCTTTCTTCTTTCCTTTTTTTCTTCTTTTTCTTTCTTTCTTTTTTCTTTCTTTCTTTCTTTCTTTTTTCCCTGACATAACTTTCCTTTTTCTCTTTTCTTTTTTTCTTTTTTTCTTTCTTTCTTTATTTTTCTTTCTTTCTTTCTTTTCTTTCTTTCTTTCTTTCTTTCTTTTTCCCTGACATAACTTTTCTTTTTCTCTTTTCGTCTTTTACTTTTTTTCTTTCTTTCTTTCTTTCTTTTTTTTTCTTTCTTTCTTTCTTTTTCCCTGACATAACTTTCCTTTTTCTCTTTTCTTTTTTTCTTTCTTTCTTTCTTTCTGTTTTTTTCTTTCTTTCTGTTTTTTTCTTTCTTTCTTTCTTTCTTTTTCCCTGACATAACTTTTCTTTTTCTCTTTTCTTCTTTTACTTTTTTCTTTCTTTCTTTTATTCTCTCTGGCCTAATGGTTAGAGTGTTCGCTAACGATCCGGGAGACTAGGGTTCAATCTTCGATCGAGGCATAACAACAACTTAGAAAAGGGTACTTGCAAAACACTCAACATAATAAAGTACGGATCAAGGGTAAGTGGAGTAATCCTGGAAAAGAAGTAGCGCCATCCCTTACCCATCTGTGTAGTAGTTAATGAAAAGGGAGCCTTCGGGTCGCCTTCGACTATGGTCAGCCACTTCTTGCTTTACATTTACATTTTTCTTTCTTTCTTCCCTTTCTTCATTTCTATTCTTTTCTGTAATATTTAATTTTTCTTTCTCTTTGTTCAGACTCTCTTCCCTTTCCTTTTTCTTTCTTTCTTCTTTTAATTCCCCTACACCATCAACCTTACCGTACTTCACCCTCGCCATCTGACCTGCTGAATAGGTTAAATATGAGATAAAACAACAACCCAAAAGACTCCCCACTGTGCTAAATGATTTTGGAGTTCTCCTCCTCCCCACTAAAGACGAACAGCACCTGGTATTATTTCAATGTTTTGACGACAAATGCCCAAATGAAACGAACCAAAATTCTCGGATTGGAATCCTGAAAGTCTATTTCCAGACCTTTTGTTTCGGATACGAACTTTACGACCCTGACGAACCCAGGGCGTGTAGAATGGGTCCCATGGATGTGTTCCAAAACGTTCGTAGAACAACAAAAACACTTAAAAAGGTTTTCACCAACGAAATTAATCCGAAAATTCCTTTCTTGAAATGATTTGGTTCCCTCTAAAACAAACCATATATGCTACCAGAATTATACTCCCCAAAATTTGTATCCTTCTAAAAACTACACTTATATGCTAACAGAATTATACTCCCCAAAATTTGTATCCTTCTAAAAACAATACTTATATGCTACCAGAACTATACTCCCCAAAATGTGTATCCTTCTAAAAACAAAAGTTATATGCTACCAGAATTATACTCCCCAAAATTTGTATCCTTCTAAAAACAAACGTTATATGCTACCAGAATTATACTCCCCAAAATTTGTATCCTTCAAAAAACAAAAATGATATGCTATCACAATTATTATACCCAAAATTTGTATCCTTCTAAAAACAAAACTTATATGCTACCAGAATTATACTCCCCAATATTTGTATCTTTCTAAAAACCAAACTTATATGCTACCAGAATTATACTCCCCTAATATTTGTATTCTTCTGAAAACAAACCTTATATGCTACCAGAATTATACTCCCCCAAATTTGTATCCTTCTAAAAACAAACCTTATATGCTACCAGAATTATACTCCCCCAAATTTGTATCCTTCTAAAAACAAAACTTATATGCTACCAGAATTATACTCCCCAAAATTTGTATACTTCTAAAACCAAAACTTATATGCTACCAGAATAATACTCCCCAAAATTTGTATCTTTCTAAAAACAAAACTTATATGCTACCAGAATTATACTCCCCAAAATTTGTATCCTTCTAAAAACAAAACTTATATGCTACCAGAATTATACTCCCCAAAATTGGTATCCTTCTAAAAACAAAACTTATATGCTACCAGAATTATACTCCCCAAAATTTGTATCCTTCTATAAACAAAACTTATATGCTACCAGAATTAAACTCCTCAAAATGTACTTCTTTCTAAAAACAAACCTTATATGCTACCAGAATTATACTTCCCAAAATTTGTGTCCTACTAAATACAAACTTTATATTCTACATGAATTATACTCCCCAAAATTTGTATCGTTCTAAAAACAAAACTTATATGCTACCAGAATTATACTCCCCAAAATTTGTATCATTCTAAAAACAAAACTTATATGCTACCAGAATTATACTCCCCAAAATTTGTATGCTTCTAAAAACAAAACTTATATGCTACCAGAATTATACTCCTGACATTTGTATCCTTCTAAAAACAAAACTTATATGCTACCAGAATTATACTCCCCAAAATTTGTATCCTTCTAAAAACAAAACTTATATGCTATCAGAATTATACTCCCAACATTTGTATCCTTCTTAAAACAAACCTTATATGCTACCACAATTATACTCTCCAAAATTTGTATCGTTCTAAAAACAAAACTTATATGCTACCAGAATTATACTCCCCAAAATTGGTATCCTTCTAAAAACAAAACTTATATGCTACCAGAATTATACTCCCCAAAATTTGTATCTTTCTATAAACAAAACTTATATGCTACCAGAATTAAACTCCTCAAAATTTACTTCTTTCTAAAAACAAACCTTATATGCTACCAGAATTATACTTTCCAAAATTTGTGTCCTACTAAAAACAAACTTTATATTCTACATGAATTATACTCCCCAAAAGTTGTATCCTTCTATAAACAAAACTTATATGCTACCAGAATTATACTCCTAACATTTGTATCCTTCTAAAAACAAAACTTATATGCTACCAGAATTATACTCCCCAAAATTTGTATCCTTCTAAAAACAAAACTTATATGCTATCAGAATTATACTCCCAACATTTGTATCCTTCTTAAAACAAACCTTATATGCTACCACAATTATACTCTCCAAAATTTGTATCGTTCTAAAAACAAAACTTATATGCTACCAGAATTATACTCCCCAAAATTTGTATCCTTCTAAAAACAAAACTTATATGCTACCGGAATTATACTCCCCAAAATTTGTATCCTTCTAAAAACTAAACTCATATGCTACCAGAATTATACTCCCCAAAATGTGTGTCTTTCAAAAAAACAAAACTTATATGCTACCAGAATTATACTCCCCCAAATTTGTATCCTTCTAAAAACAAACCTTATATGCTACCAGAATTATACTCCCCCAAATTTGTATCCTTCTAAAAACAAACCTATATGCTACCAGAATTATACTCCCCAAAATTTGTATCCTTCTAAAAACAAAACATATATGCTACCAGAATTATACTCCCCAAAATTTGTATCCTTCTAAAAACAAAACATATATGCTACCAGAATTATACTCCCCAAAATTTGTATCCTTCTAGAAACAAAAATTAAATGCTACCAGAATTATACTCCCCAAAATGTGTATCCTTCATAAAACTAAACTTATATGCTACCAGAATTATACTCCCCAAAATGTGTATCCTTCTAAAAACTAAACTTTTATGCTACCAGAATTATACTCCCCAAAATTTGTATCCTTCTAAAAACAAAACTTATATGCTACCAGAATTATACTCCCCAAAATTTGTATCCTTCTAAAAACAAAACATATATGCTACCAGAATACTACTCCCCAAAATGTGTATCCTTCTAAAAACAAACCTTATCTGCTACCAGAATTATACTCCCCAAAATTTGTATCCTTCTAAAAACAAAACTTATATGCTACCAGAATTATACTCCCCAAAATATGTATCCTTCTAAAAACAAAACATATATGCTACCAGAATTATACTCCCCAAAATTTGTATCCTTCTAAAAACAAAACTTATATGCTACCAGAATTATACTCCCCAAAATTTGTATCCTTCTAGAAACAAAAATTAAATGCTACCAGAATTATACTCCCCAAAATGTGTATCCTTCATAAAACTAAACTTATATGCTACCAGAATTATACTCCCCAAAATGTGTATCCTTCTAAAAACTAAACTTATATGCTACCAGAATTATACTCCCCAAAATGTGTGTCTTTCAAAAAAACAAAACTTATATGCTACCAGAATTATACTTCCCAAAATTTGTATCCTTCTAAAAACAAAACTTATATGCTACCAGAATTATACTCCCCCAAATTTGTATCCTTCTAAAAACAAAACTTATATGCTACCAGAATTATACTCCCCAAAATTTGTATCCTTCTAAAAACAAAACATATATGCTACCAGAATTATACTCCCCAAAATTTGTATCCTTCTAGAAACAATCATTAAATGCTACCAGAATTATACTCCCCAAAATGTGTATCCTTCTAAAAACTAAACTTATATCCGACCAGAATTATACTCCCCAAAATGTGTGTTTTTCAAAAAAACAAACCTTATATGCTACCAGAATTATACTCCCCAAAATTTGTATCCTTCTAAAAACAAAACTTATATGCTACCAGAATTATACTCCCCGAAATTTTTATCTTTCTAAAAACTAACGTTATATGCTACCAGAATTATACTCTCCAAAATTTGTATCCTTCTAAAAACAAAACTTATATGCTACCAGAATTATACTCCCCAAAATTTGTATTTTTCTAAAAACAAAACTTATATGCTACCAAAATTATACTCCCCGAAATTTGTATCCTTCTAAAAACAAACGTTATATGCTACCAGAATTATACTCCCCAAAATTTGTATCCTTCTAAAAACAAAACTTATATGCTACCAGAATTATACTCCCCGAAATTTGTATTTTTCTAAAAACAAACGTTATATGCTACCACAATTATACTCCCCAAAATATGTGTCTTTCAAAAAAACAAAACTTATATGCTACCAGAATTATACTCCCCAAAAGTTGTATCCTTCTGTAAACAAAACTTATATGCTACCAGAATTATACTCCTAACATTTGTATCCTTCTAAAAACAAAACTTATATGCTACCAGAATTATACTCCCCAAAATTTGTATCCTTCTAAAAACAAAACTTATATGCTATCAGAATTATACTCCCAACATTTGTATCCTTCTTAAAACAAACCTTATATGCTACCACAATTATACTCTCCAAAATTTGTATCGTTCTAAAAACAAAACTTATATGCTACCAGAATTATACTCCCCAAAATTTGTATGCTTCTAAAAACAAAACTTATATGCTACCAGAATTATACTCCTCAAAATTTGTATCCTTCTAAAACCAAAACTTATATGTTACCAGAATTATACCTTCCAAAATTTGTATCCTTCTAAAAACAACACTTATATGCTACCAGAACTATACTCCCAAAAATGTGTATCCCTCTAAAAATAATACTTATATGCTACCAGAATTATAATCCACAAAATTTGTTTCCTTCTTAAAACAAAACTTATATGCTACCAGAATTATACTCCACAATATTTGTATCCTTCTAAAAACAAAACTTATATCCTACCAGAATTATACTCCCCAAAATTTGTATCCTTCTAAAAACAACACTTATATGCTACCAGAATTATACTCCCCAAAATTTGTATCGTTCTAAAAACTACACTTATATGCTACCAGAATTATACTCCCCAAAATTTGCATCGTTCTAAAAACAACACTAATATGCTACCAGAATTATACTCCCCTAAAATTTGTATCCTTCTGAAAACTAAACTTATATGCTATCACAATTATTATACACAAAATTTGTATCCTTCTAAAAACAAACGTTATATGCTACCAGAATTATACTCCCCAAAATTTGTATCCTTCTAAAAACAAAACTGATATGCTACCAGAATTATACTCCCCAAAATTTGTATCCTTCTAAAAACAAAACTTATATGCTACCAGAATTATACTCCCCGCAATTTGTATCATTCTAAATACAAACGTTATATGCTACCAGAATTATACTCTCCAAAATTTGTATCCTTCTAAAAACAAAACTTATATGCTACCAGAATTATACTCCCCAAAATTTGTATCCTTCTAAAAACTAAACTTATATGCTACTAGAATTATACTCCCCAAAATGTGTGTCTTTCAAAAAAACAAAACTTATATGCTACCAGAATTATACTCCCCCAAATTTGTATCCTTCTAAAAACAAACCTTATATGCTACCAGAACTATACTCCCCCAAATTTGTATCCTTCTAAAAACAAAACTTATATGCTACCGGAATTATACTCCCCAAAATTTGTATCCTTCTAAAAACTAAACTCATATGCTACCAGAATTATACTCCCCAAAATGTGTGTCTTTCAAAAAAACAAAACTTATATGCTACCAGAATTATACTCCCCCAAATTTGTATCCTTCTAAAAACAAACCTTATATGCTACCAGAATTATACTCGCCCAAATTTGTATCCTTCTAAAAACAAACCTTATATGCTACCAGAATTATACTCCCCAAAATTTGTATCCTTCTAAAAACAAAACATATATGCTACCAGAAATATACTCCCCAAAATTTGTATCCTTCTAAAAACAAAACATATATGCTACCAGAATTATACTCCCCAAAATTTGTATCCTTCTAGAAACGAAAATTAAATGCTACCAGAATTATACTCCCCAAAATGTGTATCCTTCTAAAAACAAAACTTATATGCTACCAGAATTATACTCCCCAAAATGTGTATCCTTCTTAAAACTAAACTGATATGCTACCAGAATTATACTCCCCAAAATTTGTATCCTTCTAAAAACAAAACTTATATGCTACCAGAATTATACTCCCCAAAATTTGTATCCTTCTAAAAACAAAACATATATGCTACCAGAATACTACTCCCCAAAATGTGTATCCTTCTAAAAACAAACCTTATCTGCTACCAGAATTATACTCCCCAAAATTTGTATCCTTCTAAAAACAAAACTTATATGCTACCAGAATTATACTCCCCAAAATATGTATCCTTCTAAAAACAAAACATATATGCTACCAGAATTATACTCCCCAAAATTTGTATCCTTCTAAAAACAAAACTTATATGCTACCAGAATTATACTCCCCAAAATTTGTATCCTTCTAGAAACAAAAATTAAATGCTACCAGAATTATACTCCCCAAAATGTGTATCCTTCATAAAACTAAACTTATATGCTACCAGAATTATACTCCCCACAATGTGTATCCTTCTAAAAACTAAACTTATATGCTACCAGAATTATACTCCCCAAAATGTGTGTCTTTCAAAAAAACAAAACTTATATGCTACCAGAATTATACTTCCCAAAATTTGTATCCTTCTAAAAACAAAACTTATATGCTACCAGAATTATACTCCCCCAAATTTGTATCCTTCTAAAAACAAAACTTATATGCTACCAGAATTATACTCCCCAAAATTTGTATCCTTCTAAAAACAAAACATATATGCTACCAGAATTATACTCCCCAAAATTTGTATCCTTCTAGAAACAATAATTAAATGCTACCAGAATTATACTCCCCAAAATGTGTATCCTTCTAAAAACTAAACTTATATCCTACCAGAATTATACTCCCCAAAATGTGTGTCTTTCAAAAAAAAAAACCTTATATGCTACCAGAATTATACTCCCCAAAATTTGTATCCTTCTAAAAACAAAACTTATATGCTACCAGAATTATACTCCCCGAAATTTTTATCTTTCTAAAAACTAACGTTATATGCTACCAGAATTATACTCTCCAAAATTTGTATCCTTCTAAAAACAAAACTTATATGCTACCAGAATTATACTCCCCAAAATTTGTATCTTTCTAAAAACAAAACTTATATGCTACCAAAATTATACTCCCCGAAATTTGTATCCTTCTAAAAACAAACGTTATATGCTACCAGAATTATACTCCCCAAAATTTGTATCCTTCTAAAAACAAAACTTATATGCTACCAGAATTATACTCCCCGAAATTTGTATTTTTCTAAAAACAAACGTTATATGCTACCACAATTATACTCCCCAATATGTGTGTCTTTCAAAAAAACAAAACTTATATGCTACCAGAATTATACTCCCCCAAATTTGTATCCTTCTAAAAACAAACCTTATATGCTACCAGAATTATACTCCCCCAAATTTGTATCCTTCTAAAAACAAACCTTATATGCTACCAGAATTATACTCCCCAAAATTTGTATCCTTCTAAAAACAAAACATATATGCTACCAGAATTATACTCCCCAAAATTTGTATCCTTCTAAAAACAAAACATATATGCTACCAGAATTATACTCCCCAAAATTTGTATCCTTCTAGAAACAAAAATTAAATGCTACCAGAATTATACTCCCCAAAATGTGTATCCTTCTAAAAACAAAACTTATATGCTACCAGAATTATACTCCCCAAAATGTGTATCCTTCTAAAAACTAAACTTATATGCTACCAGAATTATACTTCCCAAAATTTGTATCCTTCTAAAAACAAAACTTATATGCTACCAGAATTATACTCCCCAAAATTTGTATCCTTCTAAAAACAAAACATATATGCTACCAGAATACTACTCCCCAAAATGTGTATCCTTCTAAAAACAAACCTTATCTGCTACCAGAATTATACTCCCCAAAATTTGTATCCTTCTAAAAACAAAACTTATATGCTACCAGAATTATACTCCCCAAAATATGTATCCTTCTAAAAACAAAACATATATGCTACCAGAATTATACTCCCCAAAATTTGTATCCTTCTAAAAACAAAACTTATATGCTACCAGAATTATACTCCCCAAAATTTGTATCCTTCTAGAAACAAAAATTAAATGCTACCAGAATTATACTCCCCAAAATGTGTATCCTTCATAAAACTAAACTTATATGCTACCAGAATTATACTCCCCAAAATGTGTATCCTTCTAAAAACTAAACTTATATGCTACCAGAATTATACTCCCCAAAATGTGTGTCTTTCAAAAAAACAAACCTTATATGCTACCAGAATTATACTCCCCAAAATTTGTATCCTTCTAAAAACAAAACTTATATGCTACCAGAATTATACTCCACGAAATTTTTATCTTTCTAAAAACTAACGTTATATGCTACCAGAATTATACTCCCCAAAATTTGTATCCTTCTAAAAACAAAACTTATATGCTACCAGAATTATACTCCCCAAAATTTGTATCCTTCTAAAAACAAAACTTATATGCTACCAAAATTATACTCCCCGAAATTTGTATCCTTCTAAAAACAAACGTTATATGCTACCAGAATTATACTCCCCAAAATTTGTATCCTTCTAAAAACAAAACTTATATGCTACCAGAATTATACTCCCCGAAATTTGTATTTTTCTAAAAACAAACGTTATATGCTACCACAATTATACTCCCCAAAATTTGTATCCTTCTAGAAACAAAAATTATATGCTACCAGAATTATACTCCCCAAAATGTGTATCCTTCTAAAAACTAAACTTATATGCTACCAGAATTATACTCCCCAAAATGTGTGTCTTTCAAAAAAACAAAACTTATATGCTACCAGAATTATACTCCCGAAAATTTGTATCCTTCTAAAAACAAAACTTATATGCTACCAGAATTATACTCCCCGAAATTTTTATCTTTCTAAAAACAAACGTTATATGCTACCAGAATTATACTCCCCAAAATTTGTATCCTTCTAAAAAAAAAACTTATATGCTACCAGAATTATACTCCCCGAAATTTGTATCCTTCTAAAAACAAACGTTATATGCTACCACAATTATACTCCCCAAAATTTGTATCCTTCTGAAAACAAACCTTATATGCTACCAGAATTATACTCCCCAAAATTTGTATCCTTCTGAAAACAAAACTTATATGCTACCACAATTATACTCTCCAAAATTTGTATCGTTCTAAAAACAAAACTTATATGTTACCAGAATTATACTCCCAAAATTTGTATCCTTCTAAAAACAAAACTTATATCCTACCAGAATTATACTCCCCAAAATTTGTATCGTTCTAAAAACTACACATATATGCTACCAGAATACTACTCCCCAAAATGTGTATCCTTCTAAAAACAAACCTTATCTGCTACCAGAATTATACTCCCCAAAATTTGTATCCTTCTAAAAACAAAACTTATATGCTACCAGAATATTACTCCCCAAAATATGTATCCTTCTAAAAACAAAACATATATGCTACCAGAATTATACTCCCCAAAATTTGTATCCTTCTAAAAACAAAACTTATATGCTACCAGAATTATACTCCCCAAAATTTGTATCCTTCTAGAAACAAAAATTAAATGCTACCAGAATTATCCTCCCCAAAATGTGTATCCTTCATAAAACTAAACTAATATGCTACCAGAATTATACTCCCCAAAATGTGTATCCTTCTAAAAACTAAACTTATATGCTACCAGAATTATACTCCCCAAAATGTGTGTCTTTCAAAAAAACAAAACTTATATGCTACCAGAATTATACTTCCCAAAATTTGTATCCTTCTAAAAACAAAACTTATATGCTACCAGAATTATACTCCCCAAAATTTGTATCCTTCTAAAAACAAAACTTATATGCTACCAGAATTATACTCCCCAAAATTTGTATCCTTCTAAAAACAAAACATATATGCTACCAGAATTATACTCCCCAAAATTTGTATCCTTCTAGAAACAATAATTAAATGCTACCAGAATTATACTCCCCAAAATGTGTATCCTTCTAAAAACTAAACTTATATCCTACCAGAATTATACTCCCCAAAATGTGTGTCTTTCAAAAAAACAAACCTTATATGCTACCAGAATTATACTCCCCAAAATTTGTATCCTTCTAAAAACAAAACTTATATGCTACCAGAATTATACTCCCCGAAATTTTTATCTTTCTAAAAACTAACGTTATATGCTACCAGAATTATACTCCCCAAAATTTGTATCCTTCTAAAAACAAAACTTATATGCTACCAGAATTATACTCCCCGAAATTTGTATTTTTCTAAAAACAAACGTTATATGCTACCAGAATTTTACTCTCCAAAATTTGTATCCTTCTAAAAACAAAACTTATATGCTACCAGAATTATACTCCCCAAAATTTGTATCCTTCTAAAAACAAAACTTATATGCTACCAAAATTATACTCCCCGAAATTTGTATCCTTCTAAAAACAAACGTTATATGCTACCAGAATTATACTCCCCAAAATTTGTATCCTTCTTAAAACAAAACTTATATGCTACCAGAATTATACTCCCCGAAATTTGTATTTTTCTAAAAACAAACGTTATATGCTACCACAATTATACTCCCCAAAATTTGTATCCTTCTAGAAACAAAAATTATATGCTACCAGAATTATACTCCCCAAAATGTGTATCCTTCTAAAAACTAAACTTATATGCTACCAGAATTATACTCCCCAAAATGTGTGTCTTTCAAAAAAACAAAACTTATATGCTACCAGAATTATACTCTCGAAAATTTGTATCCTTCTAAAAACAAAACTTATATGCTACCAGAATTATACTCCCCGAAATTTTTATCTTTCTAAAAACAAACGTTATATGCTACCAGAATTATACTCCCCAAAATGTGTATCCTTCTAAAAACAACACTTATATGCTACCAGAATTATACTTCCCGAAATTTGTATCCTTCTAAAAACAAAACTTATATGCTACCAGAATTATACTCCCCAAAATTTGTATCCTTCTAAAAACAAAACTTATATGCTACCAGAATTATACTCCCCGAAATTTGTATCCTTCTAAAAACAAACGTTATATGCTACCAGAATTATACTCCCCAAAATTTGTATCCTTCTAAAAAAAAAACTTATATGCTACCAGAATTATACTCCCCGAAATTTGTATCCTTCTAAAAACAAACGTTATATGCTACCACAATTATACTCCCCAAAATTTGTATCCTTCTGAAAACAAACCTTATATGCTACCAGAATTATACTCCCCAAAATTTGTATCCTTCTGAAAACAAAACTTATATGCTACCACAATTATACTCTCCAAAATTTGTATCGTTCTAAAAACAAAACTTATATGCTACCAGAATTATACTCCCAAAATTTGTATCCTTCTAAAAACAAAACTTATATGCTACCAGAATTATACTCCCCAAAATTTGTATCGTTCTAAAAACGACACTTATATGCTACCAGAATTATACTTCCCGAAATTTGTATCGTTCTAAAAACAAAACTTATATGCTACCAGAATTATACTCCCCCAAATTAATATCCTTCTAAAAACAAAACTTATATGCTACCAGAATTATACTCCCCAACATTTGTATTCTTCTAAAAGCAAAACTTATATGCTACCAGAATTATACTCCCACAAACTTTGTATCCTTCTATAAACAAAACTTATATGCTACCAGAATTATACTCCCGAACATTTGTATCCTTCTAAAACAAAACTTATATGCTACCAGAATTATACTCCTCAAAATTTGTATCCTTCTATAAACAAAACTTATATGCTACCAAAATTATACTCACCAAAATGTGTATCCTTCTAAAAACTAACCTCATACTCTACCAGAATTATACTCCCCAAAATTTGTATCATTCTATAAACAAAACTTATATGCTACCAGAATTATGCTCCCGAACATTTGTATCTTTCTATAAACAAAACTTATATGCTACCAGAATTATACTCCTCAAAATTTGTATCCTTCTATAAACAAAACTTATATGCTACCAGAATTATACTCCCCAAAATTTGTATCCTTCTAGAAACAAAAATTAAATGCTACCAGAATTATCCTCCCCAAAATGTGTATCCTTCATAAAACTAAACTTATATGCTACCAGAATTATACTCCCCAAAATGTGTATCCTTCTAAAAACTAAACTTATATGCTACCAGAATTATACTCCCCAAAATGTGTGTCTTTCAAAAAAAAAAAACTTATATGCTACCAGAATTATACTTCCCAAAATTTGTATCCTTCTAAAAACAAAACTTATATGCTACCAGAATTATACTCCCCAAAATTTGTATCCTTCTAAAAACAAAACTTATATGCTACCAGAATTATACTCCCCAAAATGTGTATCCTTCTAAAAACAAAACATATATGCTACCAGAATTATACTCCCCAAAATTTGTATCCTTCTAGAAACAATAATTAAATGCTACCAGAATTATACTCCCCAAAATGTGTATCCTTCTAAAAACTAAACTTATATCCTACCAGAATTATACTCCCCAAAATGTGTGTCTTTCAAAAAAACAAACCTTATATGCTACCAGAATTATACTCCCCAAAATTTGTATCCTTCTAAAAACAAAACTTATATGCTACCAGAATTATACTCCCCGAAATTTTTATCTTTCTAAAAACTAACGTTATATGCTACCAGAATTATACTCCCCAAAATTTGTATCCTTCTAAAAACAAAACTTATATGCTACCAGAATTATACTCCCCGAAATTTGTATTTTTCTAAAAACAAACGTTATATGCTACCAGAATTTTACTCTCCAAAATTTGTATCCTTCTAAAAACAAAACTTATATGCTACCAGAATTATACTCCCCAAAATTTGTATCCTTCTAAAAACAAAACTTATATGCTACCAAAATTATACTCCCCGAAATTTGTATCCTTCTAAAAACAAACGTTATATGCTACCAGAATTATACTCCCCAAAATTTGTATCCTTCTAAAAACAAAACTTATATGCTACCAGAATTATACTCCCCGAAATTTGTATTTTTCTAAAAACAAACGTTATATGCTACCACAATTATACTCCCCAAAATTTGTATCCTTCTAGAAACAAAAATTATATGCTACCAGAATTATACTCCCCAAAATGTGTATCCTTCTAAAAACTAAACTTATATGCTACCAGAATTATACTCCCCAAAATGTGTGTCTTTCAAAAAAACAAAACTTATATGCTACCAGAATTATACTCCCGAAAATTTGTATCCTTCTAAAAACAAAACTTATATGCTACCAGAATTATACTCCCCGAAATTTTTATCTTTCTAAAAACAAACGTTATATGCTACCAGAATTATACTCCCCAAAATTTGTATCCTTCTAAAAACAACACTTATATGCTACCAGAATTATACTTCCCGAAATTTGTATCCTTCTAAAAACAAAACTTATATGCTACCAGAATTATACTCCCCAAAATTTGTATCCTTTTAAAAACAAAACTTATATGCTACCAGAATTATACTCCCCGAAATTTGTATCCTTCTAAAAACAAACGTTATATGCTACCAGAATTATACTCCCCAAAATTTGTATCCTTCTAAAAAAAAAACTTATATGCTACCAGAATTATACTCCCCGAAATTTGTATCCTTCTAAAAACAAACGTTATATGCTACCACAATTATACTCCCCAAAATTTGTATCCTTCTGAAAACAAACCTTATATGCTACCAGAATTATACTCCCCAAAATTTGTATCCTTCTGAAAACAAAACTTATATGCTACCACAATTATACTCTCCCAAATTTGTATCCTTCTAAAAACAAAACTTATATGCTACCAGAATTATACTCCCCAAAATTTGTATCGTTCTAAAAACTACACTTATATGCTACCAGAATTATACTTCCCGAAATTTGTATCGTTCTAAAAACAAAACTTATATGCTACCAGAATTATACTCCCCCAAATTAATATCCTTCTAAAAACAAAACTTATATGCTACCAGAATTATACTCCCCAACATTTGTATTCTTCTAAAAGCAAAACTTATATGCTACCAGAATTATACTCCCACAAACTTTGTATCCTTCTATAAACAAAACTTATATGCTACCAGAATTATACTCCCGAACATTTGTATCCTTCTAAAACAAAACTTATATGCTACCAGAATTATACTCCTCAAAATTTGTATCCTTCTATAAACAAAACTTATATGCTACCAAAATTATACTCACCAAAATGTGTATCCTTCTAAAAACTAACCTCATACTCTACCAGAATTATACTCCCCAAAATTTGTATCATTCTATAAACAAAACTTATATGCTACCAGAATTATGCTCCCGAACATTTGTATCTTTCTATAAACAAAACTTATATGCTACCAGAATTATACTCCTCAAAATTTGTATCCTTCTATAAACAAAACTTATATGCTACCAGAATTATACTCCCCAAAATTTGTATCCTTCTAAAAACAAACCTCATACGCTACCAGAATTATACTCCCCAAAATTTGTATTCTTCTATAAACAAAACTTATATGCTACCAGAATTATACTCCCCAAAATTTGTATCCTTCTATAAACAAAACTTATATGCTACCAGAATTATACTCCCCAACATGTGTATCCTTCTAAAAGCAAAGCTTATATGCTACTAGAATTATACTCCCTAAAATTTGTATCTTTCTAAAAACTGAGGTAAGAATATCTGTAACAAAATATGTCTTTCATACTCAAAAAGACATCTCGCTGCAGAGCTATCAACTTAGCATGGCACTCAAAACCTACTCCCTAATTATCAGTAGCCCCTTACATCTACATTTGCGACCTGTCTTGTTTAGGGTGAAATATTAAAAAAAACAAAAAAAACACCGGAGAGAATTAAATAAACAAAATGATGAGTCATTGATTTGAGTTATTTTTTTTATATAACAACGGAAGTCTTCGTGGACAAGAATTATTAACATGTATTTTAAAATGTACATGGACCAAACAATTGAAAAGTAACAACACGTAAAACGATTGGGACCAAATTCTTAAACAATGCAACGTCATTCTTGCACGTTTTTTTTTTAAAAAGCGGCATTTCTCGACTGATTTTCATAATTTCATATATCGTTGAAACAGCCAACAACGTAAAGACATATAATTGTGCATATATATTTTAATAGATAATCACAAATATCCCAGGTGAAAGCTTGATCATTGTTAACATTTAACGACATGGCACATATAAATACACAATATTACGCTAAATTTCAGTTACAAAGTTTTTATTCACTTTTGTTCATTTTGTTTCAAAAATTTCGGTGTATTTTAACGTATCGTTTCGTACATAGATGAACAACCAAAATCTACATGTCAATTCAGGATCTTTTATATATGTTGCTCTTTAGGAATCCAAAGTTCGCTTCCAGAAAAAATACATTGCAAGGTAGCAAACAGAAAAAAAAATCAAAGAGTGTCATGTTGTCGGATCGACAACCATCACTCCTGTCTATGCCGACTGGCTTGAGAATTGATGCGAACAGGTCAGAATCAAGAATTTGTTTGACTACGTCATTGAGTACGGAGTGACGAAGCAGACGACCGGCGCTGAATTTGCAGGAGAGAGATACAGGGTAAACTCACCGTGTGGCTACAATGGCACCGGTGGGGCTGGTATGAACTTCATTGCAAGACAGCAAACCTAATTTATGAATTGAGTATAAGACTTTCGCCTTCATACGCATCAAAATTAAACATATCTTAGCTAGCAAGAGTTGCCCTCCCTTATCTAAAAAAAAAAAAATCTAATTAACTAGATCGAACGCGTGAGCGGGTCAAATTAAACTAAAATAAATTCAAAATAAATGAAACAAAAAATTATAAATATACATAATAAAAAAAATATAATTAAAATAAACATTAATATTAACACGTCCACATGAATTCAAAAATGAACAATTGATGTAGGGCAAATTTATTGAAAAAAAAAATTAATATTAACACTGCCACATGAATTGAAAAATGAACAATGGATGTAGGGCAAATTTATTGAAAAAAAAAATTAATATTAACACGTCCACATGAATTCAAAAATGAACAATTGATGTAGGGCAAATTTATTGAAAAAAAAATTAATATTAACACTGCCACATGAATTCAAAAATGAACAATGGATGTAGGGAAAATTTATTGAAAAAAAAAATTAATATTAACACTGCCACATGAATTCAAAAATGAACAATGGATGTAGGGCAAATTTAATGAAAAAAAATTAATATTAACACTGCCACATGAATTCAAAAATGAACAATGGATGTAGGGCAAATTTAATGAAAAAAAATTAATATTAACACTGCCACATGAATTCAAAAATGAACAATGGATTTAGGGAAAATTTAATGAAAAAAAAAATTAATATTAACACTGCCACATGAATTCAAAAATGAACAATGGATTTAGGGAAAATTTTATGAAAAAAAAATTAATATTAACACTGCCACATGAATTCAAAAATGACCAATGGATGTAGGGCAAATTTAATGAAAAAAAATTAATATTAACACTGCCACATGAATTCAAAAATGAACAATGGATGTAGGGCAAATTTAATGACAAAAAAAAATTAATATTAACACTGCCACATGAATTCAAAAATGAACAATGGATTTAGGGAAAATTTAATGAAAAAAAAAATTAATATTAACACTGCCACATGAATTCAAAAATCAACAATGGATTTAGGGAAAATTTAATGAAAAAAAAAATTGATATTAACACTGCCACATGAATTCAAAAATGAACAATGGATGTAGGGCAAATTTAATGAAAAAGAAAAACGAAAACTTGGTATTTTATTTGATTCACATTCATTGCAATTTTCTGATGAACAGTAACCCAATTTAGGAACACTCTCAATGTATAAATATATAATAATTGAACACAAATTTAATTAATTGAACAGAATTCTATTGACTTATTTGGTTAGTATACCCCTGCGGACCCTCTAAATCAATAATTGTGGTTCAACGTTTTATAAAACCTTTCTTTTAAATTTACACACACACACACATGCATATATATATATATATATATATATATATATATATATATATATATATATATATATATATATTAGTATTTCATGTATCCACATAAAGTTTTATAAGTAGATATAATTTTTGATGTATCAATTTTCAGTATTTATTTCAACAGTGCTCGATACGTGAGTAGAGCTATATAGTAAGCTATGAAAATATATTTATGGCAATTAAGCTGCACAGAGGCTCTCGCGTTTCATCCGGGGGGGGGTCTTCAGGCTAAAAACAATTTTAGCCTTAAGATCCCCCCCCCTGGGGATTAAACGCGGGAGCCTATGTGTAGCTTAATTGCCATGAATATATTTTCATAGCTTACTATATATATATATATATATATATATATATATATATATATGTATATATATATATATATACATATATATACATATTTATATATATATATATATATATATATATATATATATATATATATATATATATATATATATATATATATATATATATATATATATATATATCATTTTACTACACCCGAAGTTCTCAGAATTCAAGGGGCGTCTTCCTGGAGCTAATACTATATCTCTATTATATGAGATACATAGATATTCGAATATTCCATTAAAGTTCTTCTTTACCTGTCACACTTTGCGTTAGTAAAGAAGTTAAGAATATTAATTTTCTTCTCCCCAATTGACCACTTAACTATGTTTTAGTATATCTTTCTTTTGGTCTCTTGGTCTTACCGGATTCCAGGACAAGAATTCGTCTAGTCTGGTGGAGTATCCAGCTAAGCGTTGATACTTGAGGTAACATCACTAGGAGAAGATGCACTATTTCTCGTATAAACCAGTTGTGTTGAAGGGATCTTATTTGGGCTTCGAATACTATGTTATTTTGAATATTTAGTCAGGGTTTAGTTATAGGGGAAGTATCATCATATCAGTTTGTCCTGACAAACCCTTGTACAGAGAGACCGAAGACACTCGAGGCTAGTGTCTAGTATGTAATTCAAACTCCCCTGTATGTAATTCAAACTCCCCTGTAGGTAACTCAAACTCCCCAGTAGGTAATTCAATGACCTACCAGACACATCCACGAGTGACTTCGGCCTCTCTGTAAAAGTGTTTGTCAGGAAACCTGACATGATGATACAATATTTTTGACAGTGAAGAAATAATTCTGGGGAAGAAAATAAAAACCCGCACGAATGTACATGAATAATAAATACACAAACGCAGCAGTCACTGTCGATTCTTCCGGTTTTGCTTTTCGATTTGATGTCAGTCAGAGACACTTCTGATGATCGGTGATACAATGAAACTGCAGTTAAGTGTTCATCTAATACATTTTATTATCATTTTATTATCATTTATTATATATATATATTCCCTACACTGAGGAGAGCTTTGAATTACCTACTAGACACATCCTCGAGTGTCTTCAATCTTTCTGTGAAAGGGTTTGTCAGGAAAACCTGACATGATGATACTTTAAAATCAGAACATCATTTATACCGTCAAAGAAATAATTAAGATTAAAATAAAATTTAAAAAATGAAATTAATTAACAAATGATTTCGCCTACGTTCGAATTAAAATAATAATAAAAAAACAGAACATATCTTAGTTTGCAAGAGTTGCCTCCCTTTCTAGGAGATAAAAAATGTAATTAACTAAATTGACCGCGTGTCGGGCGACAATTGATAAAACAATAAAAAGAATTAAACTTAAAAAAATAAATGAAACAAAATTTATAAATATATATAATAAAAAATTTAAAATATTAATACTAATACTGGCACATAGATTTACAGATGAACAATAGATTTGAAGCCAAATTTAATAATAATTTTAAAAAAACTTTTAAATTTAATTTTAGATCCATTTCAATTTCTGCTGAATAACTAACATTGGCAGCGACATTCATTGAACATTTGAATAAAAGTTGAACACACATCTGACGAAGATATACGGAACTTCCATCAGACCACCGTGACGCAAGTATGATTATTATATAAGATAAGAAATATATATATATTCCATGAAAAATGCCAGTATACTGAAATCATATGCCCTTAATAGGGTTAAGATGAAAATTCATATACACTAAATGTACAAAAGCAAGGAAATTCCCAAATTTTTACACTTTTATTGTCATTAAGGGTATGCGAGCACAACAGGGCTATGTATTTTACTGGTAGGAATTTTTCTTCAGCGCACCTCACACACTTCATCCACTCATGCATAGAGATTTATACTGTAGTGATGTGATAATGAAATGGTTTGGTTGATATGTAGTCATACCATTAATGACAATAAAAGTGTAAAAATTATGTCCTTTTTTCTGTAAGCAACAAATGAAATAAGATTTAACAAATACATAATTTTATTTAAAATCTTTTTATAACTTATTTGTTATTAAAAAACAAAACTTCGCTATTTACTTCAAAAATCAGTTTTTAAGGACAAAAACTTCATAAACTTTAAATTGCTTCCGTTTAGAAACTGAATTTTGAAGTCTAACTCCGCCCTCGTGGGGAGGCAAAACGAAAGATTACAAGTCAGCCGATTTTTTAAAAAGCGTATATATTTCGTTTATTTATTAAAATAACTTGCGTAATCTTCCGTTTTGCCTCCTCGGGCTAGGAGCAAAGTGTAGTATGGAAAAATCCTTCTAAACTGAGGTAAGATCCAGAGTGCCCCTTTTTGGGAAGCTTGATTTTTCCCTACAAAACGAAAGATTACTTAAGTACGGTGATAAATATTTCATACCCCCCCCCATTTCTGCCCTCGTGGGGAGGCAAGTGAATAGTGACACAAAAACATGTTTTAAAAGAAAACATGTTAATATTTTATTTGTTTTATTTATGGACTCTCTGCCTTAAAATAAATATTAACATGTTAAAAGAAAAAAAAATTCCGAAATATACTGCATTTAGTAAAATAAATAAAAGATTTATTTACAAGTGTTTTGTAAATAGAGACCACGTGTATTGCGAGGTCAACCGGTGACTTCCAAAATATGTCCCGCGTCTTGTGTTAATGATCTGGGGTCCCTATTGTTGTCTTGCTCCTATTATTTTTATTAATACTATTTTTATTAATATTATTTTTATTAATACTATTTTTATTAATATTATTTTTATTAATATTATTTTTAATAATATTATTTTTCGTAATATTATTTTCAGTAATATTATTTTTAGTAATATTATTTTTAGTAATATTATTTTTAATAATATTATTTTTAGTAATATTATTTTAGTAATATTATTTTTATTAATATTATTTTTACTAATATTATTTTTAGTAATATAATTCTTATTAATATTATTTTTAATAATATTATTTTTACTAATATTATTTTTCGTAATATTATTTTAGTAATATTATTTTATTAACATTATTTTTAATAATATTATTTTTAGTGATATTATTTTTAATCATCACATCTTTTCAGTATAATCCGTGTAGTTCTAGGTATTAAGATAACTGCCAATGTGTCAGTTTATTATCTTTTAAAACATTTTCTTAATTCATATATATTTTGTTTCGGACTTTTCTGTAGATGAGGATTGATAATTTCTATTATTGGGACAACAATTCTCATCTTAGTTTGCTATTTTAACAACGTTTCGGCCGATGTAACCTCCGACCTTCTTCAGATGCATCTTTTTGAACTTGTGAGTCTTTCTGTTTAACTCGGGAACCTTACATAATTTTTAATTGAAACCTTTATTTTAATATCCACGCGGGTAGATTGCCTTCGTTCCCTCAGCCATGAAAGGATAGAATTTTTAAGTAACTAATTTAAAAAAAATATATATATATATTCTTAGCTAATATCGTTTGTACTGGGAATTGAACCTTAAACTTCCAGAAGACTGTCGCTTGAATCTGATTGCACTTAACACCTTTATCCGTTGCACCACGTGTTCATGTGGTGGGAATATTTATGTCAAACTCGGGAATCTATAAAGTGTTCTCGAGTTTGACATACAGATTCCCAAGTTGGAATATATGCACCTACAGAAGGTCGGAGGTTACATCGGCCGAAACGTTGTGAAAATAACAACCCAGATGAGAATAGTAGTCCGAATAATGCTAATAATACGAGTCAGAAATAGACTGATGATGGTGCTTAAAAACGCAGGAAGTTATAAGAAGAAGAAAAAATAAAAATAAGAAGAAACGAGGAGGAAATTCTGATATGAAACGAAAAAAAAGACGTCGACGAAAAAAAAAAAGAAAAAAAGTCGTAAAGCAGAAGGCAATAATGGCGAAGTAAGCCAAGATGGCGGAGTGAAATGAAACGAAACAGACGTGACGAAGATGGATGATGGCGGGAATTTCGATTACAAGAACAGAAGGACGAAAGAATGGCGGGAAGTAAGAACAACAGACCGACAAGACAAATGGAATCTTCACGCTCCATTAGCTTTTAATAAGGAAACGAAAGACAATTCCGAAAAAAGGTATCTTGCTGCCTTCAATTACATATAAAGGGAAGCACATCAAGGACTACGGTATATATATATATATATATATATATATATATATATATATATATATATATATATATATATACATATTTATTATATAAATATGTATATATATAAATATATATATAAATAAATATATATATATTATATAAATATATATAAATATATATATATACAAATATATATATATATAGTATTCAGGTTCGATTATTTTCGATAGGATTCCGAATCAGAAAGCTCTATGTCCGTTCAAACAGAGCATGAATACGTTATGAGGTTTAAAAAGACTAAATATACATTCGGAGTGTACACATTATAAGTTATTTCGACCTTAACTAGGTCTCCTCGGATGTGTTTCCAATCACGATTCAATAGTGATTGGAAACACATCCGAGGAGACCTAGTTAAGGTCGAAATAACTTATAATGTGTACAATCCGAATGTATATTTAGTCTTTTTAAACCTTATAACGTATATATATATATATATATATATATATATATATATATATATAAATATATATATATATATAAATATATATATATAAATATATATATATATAAATATATATATATAAATAAATATATATATATGAATAAATATATATATATAAATAAATACATATATATATATATATAAATACATATATATATAAATAAATATATATAAATATATTTATATAAATAAATATATATATATATATAAATATATATACATAAATATATATATAGATATATATTTATATATAATATATATATATGTATAAATATATATGTATAAATATATATATATAAATAAATAAATGTAAATATATATATAAATATATATATATAAATAAATGTAAATATATATATATATATATATATATATATATATATGTATATATTTAAGTATGTATATGTTTACGTGTTTGTACATAGAGGATTCACTCTTAAACTCATTAACCGATTATTATATAGACTTTTATATATATATATATATATATATATATATATATATATATATATATATATATATATAAATATATATCTATAAATAAATATATATATATGAATAAATAAATATATAAATATATATATATATAAATAAATAAATATATATAAATATATATATATATTTATTTAAGTAATTATATATATATATACATATATATATATAAGTATGTATATGTTTACGTGTTTGTACATAGAGGATTCACTCCTAAACTAATACAACAGACAGTGGTAGTGAACAACGAGAGCTCTGCGGTAATAGATGTGACCAGTGGTATCCCCTAAGGATCCGTTTTGTGATCCTCTTTTGTTTGTTGTATATATAAACGACCTCCCTGAGTCTATGAAGAATGACAGTGAAACTTTTTTATATGCTGACGATACCAAGTTATTTCGTGAAATCAGAGACTATGAAGATTGTCAGAAACTACAGGAATACATCCATTGCATGTATGATTGGTCTGAAAAATGGCAGTTAAAATTCCATCCAGAAAAATGCAAGATTATGTGTATAGGTACTAAACAGAACACTAAAAATTGCTTTCAATATACTCTGAATGATTGTCTACAACCCATGGATTATACGAACTTGGAAAAAGACATTGGTGTTGTAATAGACAATAGGCTAAATTTCGAAGAACACATGAAAGAGAAAGTAAACAAAGCCAACAAAATTCTCGGTTTAATCCGCAGATGTTTTGAATACCTCGATCGAAGTTCATTGGTTATATTGTTTAAAGCGCTTGTGAGGCCTCATATTGAATATGCTAGTCAAGTGTGGGTACCATATAAAAAGAAACACATTGAAATGATAGAAAATGTACAAAGGCGAGCTACTAAACTTGTTCCAGGACTGTACGATCAGAGTTATGAAGAAAGGTTGAAAGCGCTGAAATTGCCAAGTTTGGCCTATAGAAGAATACGTGGGGACATGATTGAGTGCTATAAATTGCTCTCTGGAAAATATGACTTCAACGCAGATAAACTATTGACTAGAAAAAATACAAGAGTGGGAAACAGGGGACACAGTCAGATGCTTGACAAGAAACAAGCACGTTTGAACCTGAAAAAATATTCATTCAGCCATCGCTGTGTTGATTTGTGGAATAGATTGTCATCAAGTGTAATTGAAGCCGAAACTGTAAAGATATTTGAGAAGCGGTTGGATAAGTTCTGGATTGACCAAGAAATCAAATTCAACTATAAGGCTGCTGTCGTCACTGGACGCATACAAAGATGAAGACAAGGAGCTGGTGCCATAAGACGACTCATGTCCTTCTACCAGAATTCATCCATGTTTCTATGTTTCTATGTTTAATAACCGATCATCATATAGACATGTATATATATAGAGAGAGAGAAAGATATATAAATATATATATATATATGCAAACATTGTTTAAAAAAACAGAATTCGTCTGTTTAATTCTACCGTATTTTATTTTTTGCAATTTGTCTGATAGTCTTTTTTGTATTAAAACAAAAAAAATGTTCCATAGGTTTCACGAACGTTTTCGATTCTTTGTCGAATCATCCTCAGGTCTCAAATGTACAAAAAAAAAAAACTAGAGAAGGAAGAGAATTTTTTAAAAGACGGTGGAGAAACCCGCATAGAACGTTTTCCGCATTGTTCCTAGAAGTCGTTGACGATGTTAAATTCAGCAACGCTGGATGACATCACAGAACAAAATCGCTTACGTTAGGCATTTTAAAATATTACCGTTGGTTTTATTTGTGATATAAAACGTATGGAACATTTATTATTATTTTTTAACTTTTAATACAAAAAAGACCATAAGAAAAATAAAAAAATAAAAAAGGTATAATTAAACAGAACAATTCTGTTTTTGAAACAATGTTTGCATATATATATATATATATATATATATATATATATATATATATATATATATATAAAAGTGAAATATTTTGAAAATCCACAATCGTGCAATTTTAAATGAAAAATTCATTTATTTATTTTATTTATTTTTTTTTGCAAAAAAAAATTAAATAAATGAATTTTTCATTTTAAATTGCACGACGATTGTTGATTTTCAAAATATTTCACTTTAAATTGCATTCTAATCCGTGCTTCAAAGATGTTAATTTCCTTACTATATATATATATATATATATATCTACATTTTTCTTGGTCTGTCACGTTTAACTTTAACACATAATATATATATATATATATATATATATATAGAGAGAGAGAGAGAGAGAGAGAAGTTAGCCATGCTGATGACGGCTGTGAGCCAGAAACAATATATATATGTTTTGTGTAGGCGTGTGTGGTGTTCTCTTCTTTGGTATCTTTCAAGTTAAGAACAGGACCACCAACGATACCCTCAAATCAAACCGGGTGTATAATTACGCCGATGCAATATGCCTGGGTTAATACCCTAGTGTGGTATTAAGCGACTATCCAACCCCTTTTTTGACAGTTGCACCCGCCAGCTACCCACTACCCGCCAAACCGGCGAATGTTTCGCATGCGTTCGTTCTTTTTTTCTTTAAAGGGCCATACCCAAGAATATACCCAGGGCTCCCGGCGGCCCCCTTTCCCTTTTCCATGTTTTCTTAGAGGCGCCATTGCATGTGCGTGGGAGCCTTTGTGTCTGTCTGTTTGTCTGTCTGTCACGTTTCAGTTTTAAATTGCATTTACGGTGCTACACGCATAGATTGAATGGACGCATCTTATTTGAGATGCGTCCAAGCATCTTTATTGTAGGCCCCATCCTTCAGTCTGCCAGGCGTAGATTTCACATAGCACTTCCGTTGGTCTGTCATGTTTAAACATGGAATCGCATTTTTCTTGGTCTGTCACGTTTAACTTTAACACATAATAAATAATATTTATTTCGTCGGTGACGCTTAATTAAAAATAATATTTATTTCGTCTGTCACGCTTAATTAAAAATAATATTTATTTCGTCGGTGACGCTTAATTAAAAATAATATTTATTACGTCTGTCACGCTTAATTAAAAATAATATTTATTTCGTCTGTCACGCTTAATTAAAAATAATATTTATTTCGTCGGTGACGCTTAATTAAAAATAATATTTATTTCGTCTGTCACGCTTAATTAAAAATAATATTTATTTCGTCGGTGACGCTTAATTAAAAATAATATTTATTTCGTCTGTCACGCTTAATTAAAAATAATATTTATTTCGTCTGTCACGCTTAATTAAAAATAATATTTATTTCGTCTGTCACGCTTAATTAAAAATAATATTTATTTCGTCTGTCACGCTTAATTAAAAATAATATTTATTTCGTCTGTCACGCTTAATTAAAAATAATATTTATTTCGTCGGTGACGCTTAATTAAAAATAATATTTATTTCGTCTGTCACGCTTAATTAAAAATAATATTTATTTCGTCTGTCACGCTTAATTAAAAATAATATTTATTTCGTCGGTGACGCTTAATTAAAAATAATATTTATTTCGTCTGTCACGCTTAATTAAAAATAATATTTATTTCGTCTGTCACGCTTAATTAAAAATAATATTTATTTCGTCTGTCACGCTTAATTAAAAATAATATTTATTTCGTCTGTCACGCTTAATTAAAAATAATATTTATTTCGTCGGTGACGCTTAATTAAAAATAATATTTATTTCGTCTGTCACGCTTAATTAAAAATAATATTTATTTCATCTGTCACGCTTAATTAAAAATAATATTTATTTCGTCTGTCACGCTTAATTAAAAATAATATTTAATTCGTCTGTCACGCTTAATTAAAAATAATATTTATTTCGTCTGTCACGCTTAATTAAAAATAATATTTATTTCGTCGGTGACGCTTAATTAAAAATAATATTTATTTCGTCTGTCACGCTTAATTAAAAATAATATTTATTTCGTCTGTCACGCTTAATTAAAAATAATATTTATTTCGTCTGTCACGCTTAATTAAAAATAATATTTATTTCGTCTGTCACGCTTAATTAAAAATAATATTTATTTCGTCTGTCACGCTTAATTAAAAATAATATTTATTTCGTCTGTCACGCTTAATTAAAAATAATATTTATTTCGTCGGTGACGCTTAATTAAAAATAATATTTATTTCGTCTGTCACGCTTAATTAAAAATAATATTTATTTCGTCTGTCACGCTTAATTAAAAATAATATTTATTTCGTCGGTGACGCTTAATTAAAAATAATATTTATTTCGTCTGTCACGCTTAATTAAAAATAATATTTATTTCGTCTGTCACGCTTAATTAAAAATAATATTTATTTCGTCTGTCACGCTTAATTAAAAATAATATTTATTTCGTCTGTCACGCTTAATTAAAAATAATATTTATTTCGTCTGTCACGCTTAATTAAAAATAATATTTATTTCGTCTGTCACGCTCAAGTTTAAAATGTGCTCGACTGAGCTCTAATGCCCGTTAATCAGATTAACAGATCAAAGAAAATGTTATTCGAAAGGTAAGCGTGACAGGCGAAATGAAATGCAATTGTTAATTTCCGTGTCATGAAAGAGATGAAAGAGAAGTCTAGTAGTTCATCGGAGCACATTCCGTGGAAGTACTTGAAAAACAAGCACAGAGCTTCCACATTGCAGCAATGTGACAGTGACTAGAGCTTAGTAGACAGTGTGGGACCTATTAGGTGGGAGACTCTTTTTTGTACCCTTTCCAAGAGGGAGAGACTAGTGGTTGGTGCACCAGCCGAGATATGCATATGAGAATGGTGGCTTTATACAGCTATAGGTTACTGGCAGGTGTGAGAAGTATTCTAGCCCGATATAGAGAGCCCACTTTTTTTTGTAGCAGACTTGACAGTACCTTTCTTGCATTTATTCCAATTCATGTTGCCTGGGAATTTTAGGCCAAAGAGTTTAAACTCCGTGTTCTTGGGAAGGGTGCTACATCCATGACAATCGGTGGTTTGGAAAGGTTTCTTATAATTGTTAAACGAAAGAAGTTTTGTTTTGGTAGCATTGAATGTTACCATCCATTTAAGGCAACATTTTACTACAGCCTTGAATACCTACCGGAGAGAATTTGAATGCCTACGGGAGATGATTAGAATGCTTACTAGACACTATCCTCGAGTGTCTTCGGTCTCTCTGTACAGGAGTTTGTCAGGACAACATGGCATGAGGATACTTCACTCTACAAGTAACCCTGATTAACTATTCAAAATAACATAGTATTCGAAGCCCAAATAAAATGGTGCACCTTCTCCAAGTGATTTTACATCAAGTAACAGCACTTAGCTGGATATTTCACCAGACTAGATGAATCCTTGTTCTGGAATCCGCCAAGACCAAGGGACCACACAGTTGACTGGTCAATTAGGGAGAGGAAAATCAATGTTCTTAACTTCATTACTAGCTCAACATCTGAGAGGTAAAGGAGTACTTTAATTGAATATTCGAATATCTATGTATACAATACAGATATCAAGTGTTAGCCCCACAAGCGTTCCCTTTGATTTTTGAGAACTTCCACTGAAGTAAAATGAAAAAAATAGGTTATTTTCTAAGTATTCATCCATTGTCTTGGATATGTGTGTGTCTGATTTGCTCACACGTTGAGAATAGAGTATGAGTGTCATCAGCAAATATACCCATCTCGGATGCGATTGCATCACAGAAGTCGTTAATGATGATCAGGGTTAATAAAGAATCAGGTATCGACCTCCGAGGCACACACATCTCGGACGCGATGCCTGACTTGTCCACCAAGTTTCAGTCATGAATGTCCAACAGTCTTTGTTTTTACGGCTGTTCGATGATAAGCAACTTAGATACCGCATGCAAATACACTCCATCTTCATCACATTTGATTGTAATTGCCCTCCTCGCTTCAAGATTAATCTGGGAATTGTTTTCATAAACATTATCGTTGAAATGACGTCACACATAACAATCTAGGGGTTATGGTTCGGTGAGTGCGAGGCCCATTACTCATCACACATGCTACCGATGAGACGATCACCAAAATGTCCCCGCATATAATTGACGGGCGATAAAAACGACTGTTGCACACTCATGACTGAAACTTGGTAGACAACGTCGATAAAACAAAGACTGTTGCACACTCATGACTGAAACTTGGTAGACAACGGCGATAAAATAGAGACCGTTGGACATTCCTGACTGAAATTTGGTGGACAAGTCAAGCATGGACTGAAGTTTTTTGTTGTTGTACCAAATGAGGTTATATTGTATGATTCGTTAAATTGATTGTGAATTTTACTTTAGAGAGTCATTTTTTGCGCCCCCTTGGGGCTTAAGTTGTCGTAGACGAGGCTGTTGTTTCAAGGTCTATTTTTAAGATCTCCGATTCCTGATAAGTTGGCGAAGAATCAACCAATAGTCATAATTTGAAAAAGTTATAAAATGTAGATGTAAGCGTGTGAGAAGAATGTAAAAATTTATATATATTTGACTTCCTTTCCTTACTTAAAAAAAGCGCCAATCAGCGTATAAACATCGACAGGACTAAAAACATAACGTCGTAAGAACCTGACGTATTTTCGACCCTTTCAGGGTTAATACCACCTATATGAGGAGGAAGAAAAGAAGAAAAAAACAACAAAAAAACACTATAAGACAGTCTCGCTTGACAAGGTTGTTTTTACAACGAAAATTCAAAAAAAAATTAAATGAATGAATTTTCATTTAAAATTGCACGATTGTTTGATTTTCAAAATATTTCACTTTAATACATTATAATCCGTGCTTCTAACATGTTGACTTCCTTTCCTTATATATATATATATATATATATATATATATATGTATTATATATATTATATATATATCTCTCTCTTTCTCTCTCTCTCATATATATATATATATATATATATATATATATATATATATATATATATATATTTGTGTTATAATGGAATAATTCCAGGAAGAAATCCGGGTAAGAGAGCTCAATGTGGTAAACAGAGCAAGAATAACGTAAAATATAATAACACGAAATTACATGATTGTCGATGCAATAATTTATTTCAACCTTGCGGTTTTATTCAAGCATCCAATTTGACAATTACATTTTTGAGACTGACAGAAAACTGAATTCACCCTCGACAATTCAAATACAACCAGAGAGAGTGGTGGTCGCAGCCAATCTGAATACCCATTACAGAGCGAGTAGGAATTAACATCTTATATTTAACTAAGGCAATCGAAAGGGATCTTATGTTTTTTTTGTTTGTTTTTATTAAAATAATAACGTCTGTGTTAAACGCAACATATATATATATATATATATATATATATATATATATATATATATATATATATATATATATATATATATATATATATAACAAATTTAAGGCTTAAGCATCTGGGGGTTTAAGAAGAAGTTAGAATTCAGGAAATCTTGAATTATTGGTGTCTAATGACTATGGATCAAATTCAATGCCAATCAAAACGTTTTGGATTTTCGAATGGGGGGTTGTGGCTATATTATCCGTATCCCCTAAACACTATTCGATGTGTGTCAAGAACGTTATCTCAGCTGAAGATGATTCGACGAAGAATCGAAAACGTTCGTGATACATATGGAACATACATTTAAAAAAATTATTTTGGCATAAAAATATTATTAGAAAAATTGAAAAAAAAAAACCATAAGCAAGCAGCGGAATTCTGTTATGTCTGCATGAATAAATACCACCAGCCATACCAATATGTCTGATGAATCTCGTCCTGACGAGAAGAAATAAATTATAACGTGAAATGACTGGAATGTTGGCTTGAGTTATTTCTTTCTAACTTCTATTATTACGCTGTTTTTACATTGAACCCTCCGACTAAAGATTTCCTACAGAATTTCGTCTATCCTCCACGGTCGTGTTTGCTATTTAGATGTTAATTAACTTCCCATTTCTAGACAATGCGCGTAGGAGTATTGGTAAGCGCCCCGGCTACTGAGTCAAACATGACTTTCGAACGTGTGACCAGCAAGAATTGTTTCCTCCCATACTGACGATTGCAGGTTTGCATGAAACACATGTATATATGGGTTTATTTTGAGATCAGTTTCGGGTTTTAAAAGCCAGCGCACTAGGTGAAGCGCACTCTAGCACACAAAAAATGCCTGAGCAGCCCCGTCTACATTCCTAGTTAGAAGTGCCTCAGACGATTAGCAATAAACTAACCCCTTTTCAGAGAGAAGGTAAAGCCTGGGAAGGTTGACATCCTGAGACTGAACAGAATCATATCTCGGACCGACTGTAACAAAACCACTGTCGGATTGATTGGCACAGACGTATGATAGCCATTAAATTGAGAAAAAAAAACGAAAGCATCCACGTGACACACACACAAATAAAAACGGTGAAAAAGGTAAAAATGGCGCATAGAATGATTTTCCGTCTGTTTTTGTTCCGCCCAATAGAAATAATCGGTTTTGGTCGGTGAGTACAATAAACACCATCTTGATTAGTGGCATGGGGCCAAATGGGAATACGGGTGGATGGGGTGGCAGAGGGCACGTGTAGACCTACAAGTGGAAGAGGGTGCCACGAAAGGGGTTAAAAGGCGGTCGAGTGAAGAGAGAGAGAGAGAGAGAGAGAGAGAGAGAGGGTGGGGGGAGTTCGAATGAATTATTTTGTTTTGATTAAGAGAGTCTGGGCGTAAGTGACAGACAGTTATTGAAATTGGAAAGTCGTTAGTTCGATTAAAAGATCGATTTTTTTTTACTTTGGATGATCAATCAAGTTTATTGGTTCGTGTCTATCTGTCCACCGTCTGTCGAGTTGTCTTTTCAATGATTTATCCCATATATATATATATATATATATATATATATATATATATATATATATATAGTCTCGGAAGTTTCTCAACCATTAAAACTATATTAAAAAAAAACAAAAACAAACTTATAGTCCCAAGTCTTCCAGTGGAAAATCACTCATGTAAGTCAATTTATTTTTTACAGTTATTATATTAGTTTATTTCTAACACTATTTTAATGGATCATCAGTTGTTTACCATGAAAAACTGTTTCGAAGGACTTGCTGCCAAAATATGCACACACATATATATATATATATATATATATATATATATATATTTTAAAAATTCTTTCTGATGCTCTTTTTGCATTAAAATAAAAAAATAATAATGTCCCATATGTTTCACGAACTTTTTCGATTCTTCGTCGAATCATCCTAAGGTGTCAAAAGCAAATGAACAAAAAAGCTGGAGAAAGAAGAGAAAAAAAATGGCGGAATCTTTGGCAGTTGGATTCTGACATGTTTTGATTGAATTAAGATATATTTGACTCTTTTTAAAATTACACTTACTATAAAACCTACTTACTGGTTAGCCTTTGATCTATTAACTTTAATATTATGAAATATTTAATTTTTAACTTTTACTCGAAACTCTTAACCCCTATCTCGGTGAATGAAGTTTATACCGACATTCTTATTTCATTTTCCCCCGTACTGACTTGATATTCGATGGGAACCTTTTAAACATTTTAATTTAAGAATGAGTCGCCTCTTCTTCTTGTATTTGATTTTTAATATTAGTAATTAATTTTTCTTTTATATATTGTATTTTTGTTTTGTTTTGATATCAATGCGCTTTTGATTCGTTATATATATATATATATATATATATATATATATATATATATATATGTATATATATATATATATATATATATACATATATATATATATATATATATATATATATATATATATATATATATATATATATATATATATATATATATACAGGGTGGCGCCAAAGTCATGCATTAGTTTGAATCAGTAACAACTGATTCAAACTAATGCGTGACTTTTGCGGGATTGTATGGCGAGCGCTTAATTAGCAGATTTTCTGATTTTAACTGGCCTTCACGTTAACCTGATTTAACAGCCCCTGATTTTTCCTTTAGGGTTATCTTAAGGAAAGGGTATATGTGAACAAGCCTACAACGATTCAAGAGCTTAAAAACAATATAAGAACTAGAGCCAGTTATTCTAAGGAGTGTAATGGAAAATGCCCTAACTAGAGCCTGTCTTTGTGAGGCCGAAAATGGTGGCCATTTTAAGGATATTATTTTTAAAAACTACTGCAACAAAATTACCAAGTAAATCAGAACAGCCAAGTTTCTATCACCTAAACAAACCAATGCGCGACTTTTGCGCCAGACTGTATATATATATATATATATATATATATATATATATATATATATATATATATATACATCATCATCATCATCATCATTGTCTTTTTTTATTTAACTCCTAGTGAGGAACTCCTCCCTGTTTTTTTCCACCTTGTTTTATCCCTGGCTAGGCGTTGCCAAGTAGGACCTAGTTGACTATCAAGGTCGTCTCTCCACCGGGTTTTAGCCTTCCTCTAGGTCTTTTCCATTGCCTCGGGGTCCATTCTGTCGCTCTATATGTCCACCTGTTTTCTGTACATCTCGAAAAGTGACCTGTCCATCTATGTTTTGCCATTCGTATGGTAGTGATGATGTCATTTACTCCAGTTTGCTGTCTGATCCGGGTGTTTCTCCACAGTGAATGAATGAGATTTAGTAGAATGTCGAGTTAGTCTAGTGAATTTACGTCGAGGGGGCACCAGAGCAGCACAGTCATCGGAGCATAATCCATTGAAGTATTTGTAAAACAAACACAAGGATGCTACATTGCGGCGATGGGGCAGGGGCTGGAGCTTAGCTGACAGTGAGGGACCTATTAGGTTGACTACTCTTTTTTGGACTTTGTCAAGGAGGGAGAGACTAGTAGATGATGCACCAGCCCAGATGTGGCAACAATACTCCATGCATGGGCGAATGGTGGCTTTGTAGAGATACAGGATAATGTCAGGTGTGAGGAGTCCACTAGCACTTAATGTTCATCGTGGACTTTCTACTCTTCATGATGTTGTCTGCTTGGGAAAAATCAATTATTATTGAGAACACATTAATTATTATAGTGAGTACAAATAATAATAATAATAATAATAATAATAATAATAATAATAATAATAATAATAATAATAATAATGAAAAGATGATGATGATGAAAAGATGATGATGACCAAAACATAAAAATCAGCAAGGGGAATAACTCATATTTTAATTGAAAATATAAAAAGTTGTCTGTTATTGCATGTTATCGGCACCATACTAATGTACTTCGCTATAGTTTATATTTTCCATTATATAGTCCCGCCCTAAAAATTAGTAATTTGGAAACATTTTTCAATTATGACCAAAAAATAAAAATCACCAAGGGGGATAACTCATATTTTAATTTAACTTATTTTTTAATTATGATGAAAACATAAAATCAGCAAGGTGACTCATGGATTTGATAAGACGAGACACTAATAGTAAGAAATAAATACAACCATGATGACTACTCTTCATGATGGTGTCTACTTTGGAAAAGGCTGTCCATCCAAGCGCAATTTGCTGTTTGATATCAAGCATGATATCAGAGTCACTTCTCACTATCTTCTGGGGTAGATGTAGTTGTCAACTTCCTCGACATTTTCACCTTTCACTATGACTGGGGCTTTTTTGGCATATTTTTTGAACATGACCTTGGTTTTTCCAGTGTGTATTTTAAGACCAACTATATGGCTATATGTGAATGTCGTTAAGAATCCCTTCTAATTCTTGAGGTGTGTGACTTGTGACAATGTTATCGTCGGCAAATTCTAGATGAGTAAGGTATTCTCCATTAATATTGATACCTCTGCCTTCTCAGTCAATTTTATTGATCACCGAATCTTGCAGGCAGGATGTAAAGAGGTTGGTGGCACTTCTTTCTATATTGATCTTTTGACTATCCTGTTGGAGTTTTAAAGTTGCTGTTGCTCTGTTATAAAGATCCTGATACAAGTTGATGTAAGCACTGCCAATTCCTTGACTTTTCAAAGCTATGAACATAGCGGTGAATTTAATATGGAGATGTAATATATTTTGTAAAATTTTTAACTATTTCTTTTTTCTATGTTTTCTACTTTTTCTATTTTTTCTATTTTTCTCATTTTTTTTTCTATTTTTTTTTTTTATTTTTTTTCTTCTATTTTTTCTTCTCATCATTTTTATTATTTTTCGCTTTTCTTCATTATGGTATATTTTTTCTGATAATTATATAATATAATTTTTATTATTATTTATTTTATATAATTAAAGTATATATATATAAAGTATATATATATATATATATATATATATATGAAGTATATATATAAAGTATATATATAAAGTATATATATATATTGTATTATATTATATTATATTATATATATATAAAATATATATTATACATTTTCTTATATAATTTCTTATATGATTTATATAAGTTATATAACCCAACTTGATGTATAAGTTATATAACTTATATTATATATAAGTTATATATAAGTTATATAAGGTATAATATATTCTTATATATTTATCTTATATGATTCTTGTATGATTTCTTATATGAGTTCTTATATATAAAATATATTATATTATAGTATATATATATATATAAAAATATATATGTATATATATATATATATATATATAAAATATATATATAAAGTATATATACATTATATATTTAATATAATTTTTATTATTATATAATATAATTTTTATATTTATTTCGTTACATATTTGTATGTTCACTATTATATATTTTTTATCTTCAAATTATTTACATTTTCCCTTGTTTTAAACCTCTACTTTATTTGATTTGTGATGTATTGTTATGGTCCGATCGCTCGTGGATCCATCTCCCCATGCTCTATTGATATTGGTAGAAGTTTTGGAGATATTGTGCCTAAGTTTGAACTCATGCAACATAAGTAGGCAAAGGTCATGTTTTGGCATGTTCATCCTTGAGGGTCTTCTATGCTTCAAAAATACTTTCTATCTGAAAAAAAATTACAAATTATTATTGAGAACACATTAATTATTATATATGTTAACATTTACTAGAAATAAACTACAAATTCTGTGTTAAAATGACTTTTGAAAACCCAGCACTTCAGGCGGCCATTATTTTTGTAACGACCTAAAAGTATTTATTGAATATGGGAATTGCATGGTGTAATGGTTGCAAGGTATGAACTTTTTTTTTTTATTTTACTAATTTTTAACCACTTATCAAGGCCTATGGGGCCACTCGAGAATAAGGGTTAAAGAAATTATGAGTTGGACAATGATCGCACCACGAGACGTTTGGAAACAATGAGTGGAATTGGCAGATTACTTAAGAGAAATGGATTATCCAAGAGGACTACTCAACAAGTATTTGTTTACATTAGACTTGAAGATGACTATGCTGTAGTCGGTTGGGAAGCAGATTCGTGGTATCTTGTTCCACAGATATGACTGTGGGCTCAGTGTGCCGGATAGGTGTTCTGTCATGGGTGGAATTGTTCATTGTCAAGATTACACGGCCGTCCTCTACCTTCTGTATCTTCAAGACTCTTATCTCAACTACGATATTTCTGGAACCACCTTTGTACTGTCCGATCGCTTGTGGATCCATCTCCCCATGCTCTATTGATATTGGTAGAAGTTTCGGAGGCATTGTGCCCAAGTTTGAACTCATGCAACATAAGAAGGCGAAGGTCATGTTTTAGCATGTTCATCCTTGAGGGTCTTCTATGCTTCAAAAATACTTTCTATCTGAAAAAAAGTTACAAATTATTATTGAGAACACATTAATTATTATATATGTTAACATTTACCACAAATAAACTACAAATTCTGTGTTAAAATTACTTTTTAAAACCCATCACGTCAGGCGGTCATTATTTTTGTAACAACATAAAAATGAAATTATAAGACAACTTCACGCATGGGTGGGTGTGTCTCGCTTCAACGAAGCTTTGATAATTACACATTAATAAAGCCACAGTAAAACAAATCTAATTGAAATTTTTTTTTGTAAAAATCCATCAGAATACATTTCGGTTTCTCCTATCCTACGCTCACACACCAAACCGACAACAAATAGCCAGTATCCACCTTCCCCTAGCACTTTCCGTCTGCTGTCTTAATTTTAATGCTATCAGTAGCTGGAGAAACCTACACTATTATAGGTTTCTGTAAAAATGTGTATGGGACGTTTTGCTATGTATATTAATTTGAAAGACGATTATAGATGTTTATGCATTACTTGTAATCTGGAAAAGTTTGGAAAGTTTTTTTACATGCTGACTGCTAGAAAAGCAGATGAATTTGTCGAACGGTAATTTATTTTACAAAGAATAACTTTCATTAAGTTTTTCAAAGACTAATATTATTATAGACTCACGGATGCTCAAAATGTCGTCTGTGCACTTCATAGCAGCGTCTTGACCTAGAAATCTAAGCTCCCGTGGCGTATTGAAGACTAACCTGTGGAATATCATTCCAAGCTCTTGCCAAGCACTTTTTCAAATCATCAATCGAGTCTTCGATGTCGCGTCGACATTTCTGAGTTTCTGCTAATAACAAGCACCAAACACAATAATCCATGACAATTAAGTCTGGGCTTTTTTGAAAGGCAATCCTACGGTGACATGAAAGTAGATTGCTTGAGAAATTGAATTGAAGCTCTTGCTCAAATTTCCCGCTTTTTTGTCGACCACCCTGTATAATAGCCGTCTGATTGCTGATTAACGTAATAATTAATATTAATTCAGCGGACAGGCAGTGTAATTCGTAACTCTCGCTTCCCTTATTTTGTCCTTTAGTCCTCATATTCCATGAGCGATGTTTATGACAAAGGGAGGAAAATTGCCGTTTTCTGGGTCAGACTCTATCCATCTAACACTTATTGATGGTTAGTTCTTTTTAACCTTTAAGTAGTATTGGTTTAGCTTCTAACATCAAGTGGCTTCATGCCTTGTCTGGAGCGATTTCCATTAAAAAAATACGAAAAAAATAATCCTAATTTGATTTCTATCGTATTTTGCTTACGGTGTTTTGGGTCGAAAGATGAAGACTTATTATTGTGGGGTGGTTACTAAGCAAAGAGTAAACGTCCGAGCGGATAAAATATAAAAATCGGTGGATTCGAACGAAACAATTTTTTTCTTCTGAAAGCACGTACCAATAAGCGACTAAAACGCATACAAAACAGAATTCTATGCTGTAGCTTTTGTTTACGGGGATATTCTGGTAAAAAAAAAATCGGGGAAATTCAGACATTTACAGAAAGAACTAGTTTTATTACAAGCTAGATTGTTTGAATGAGGGAAAAGTGAGTTTGTAAAGCCAGTTAAATTAAAACAAAACCTTAAAGACGAAATCTAGAATTAGTCTATTTCTGTCAGCTATATCTTGTTTCTCTTTCTTTCTCATTGTTTTGCTCTCCAGCTATGGATAAAATAGTATAAATAAATGTGGTGATATTCCCTGTTGTTTACAATGGACTTCTCCAATCTCTTGTTTTATGGTTAGCTTCATACCTTTGACTGTTAATAGAGAAGTAGAGAGAGATGGACGCGAGAGTGATAGACACCGTATACAATAAGAGCGGGGCCAAACAAGTTACAGTGAGAGAGGGTGCAAGTAATAGACGGCAACTTAGTAAGAAGGGGAGGCGGATAGAGAGTGATGAAATGGAGAAAAAAGATTTTGATTCTTTGATTTTGATTCTTAACGGTCCCAAATTTAAATTTTAAATTTCTTTTCTTTTCTCCCCATTTCATTCTTTCCAAATATGATCTAAGGTTAAGATCGGATTTTAACTCTGCCTGATGAGATCTCAGTTTATAATAGCTGTTGATCGATAATATCGGCATGCCAATGTCGCAGATTTTGTACATGTCTGTGGAAATAAAAATAATCATATATGAAAGCTCTATTTAATATTGAGCACTTTTTATAAACCCGGTTGAAGTTCTTTTGGATTACTATCCTGTGGATGCTTGACCTGGATTATATATATATATATATATATATATATATATATATATATATATATATATATATGAGAAAGGAAGGATGAGAGTAATCCGACGGAATGGGAAATGAAAATGGAAAAGCCAAGATATATTTTTTATATATTCATCAATGTTTCGTCTTCATTGTAAGACTTCCTCAGGATGATAATTTTAAGAAAAATGTCATGCAAGTACATCGAAATATAGGGTTGACATGATGAGTTGATAAGGGAAAGTAGTAGCCATGGCTACTAAGAGCGCTAGCCGAGGGTCCGGGCTGCGAGAAGTCAGTCAGGCTACAACTTTTTCTTATCAACTCATCATGTCAACCCAATGTTTCGATGTACTTGCATGATATTTTTCTTAAAATTATCATTCTGAGGAAGTCTTACAATAAAGACGAAACGTTGATGAATATATAAAAAATATCTCTTGGTTTTTCCTTTTTCATTTCCCGTATATATATATATATATATATATATATATATATATATATATATATATATATATATATATATACACGCTGCAATCTATAGGTTAAATATTAGCCAATGTTTACAGACTATTTGGTTACAAAATATACGCCTACGAAACAAATTAGTCTACAAACCAATTGTATACAAAATATATGTTGTACGATTTCGACATAAAATGACCATATGACGGTTGATATGCCGTAAAACCCCAAAACCAAACATTTGCATTTTAAACTTTTAAAATGGCCGCCATAAAAACACATTTTTGGGCGTTATCTTGGCTTCCAGTGAACCTAGAAACACACTTAAATATGCTGATCACATGTTTTGGGGATCAATAGAACTATTGATGGCATAATTGGGCTTCTAGTCCATGCGTAGATAATAGTCAGCAATAAAGTTAGGTACGTGCAAAAATGGCCGTCGCTTGTACTGACTATAGTTCTTAAAAGTGTATTTTCTTAATTTTTAAAAAGTAGTTTTCGTTTAACTTTTGATTGTGTTTGAAAGATAAAAGCATTACGTTAATATCTGAAAGGAAACAAATGTATATTTACGTGTGAAAAAAATTAGAATGAAAAATGTTATCAAAACGGCTAAAAAGGCGAAAAATCAGTTAAAACTGCAGATTCGATAAAACATGTGTAAAATTCGCTGGATAGGTAAATATCAGTTTTCTGGAATTGTTTCAAAGATAATTATCAAATTAAGGTTTTTAGAGGGTGAATTACACAAGAATGTATTTTTTTATTACTAAAAATGGCTTAATTATCCTTCCCTCCCCCCTCCCCACCAAAAAAAAGTGAAAGTTAAGTTCCGGACATTTTTTCGCTGTGTTGTAATTGTAAACAGAAAATAAGTCTACAAAGTCTTTAAGTATGGAAGACTTGAACTGCAGTAAAAGTTATATCTTTATTTTTACGTTATGAACTACGTCTATATTATTAATAATTTTTACATGATGATTGATTAAAATCTTGAACATTACTCAATTTATTCTTTAAGAATTAATGTAATTTTAAATTAAATTAAATTAAATTACATTAATTCTTCAAGAATAAATAACTAATTTAATTAATGTAATTTTGAATTACATTAATTTTTAAAGAATAAATAACTAATTTTTTGTTACGACACATGTAAGAATTTCTTCGAATTTCGTAACGATAAATTACATTAGTTCTTTTAAAATAAAGCTAAAAGGAGTATTTATTTAATTTTAAGTGTGAAAAACTAAATTAAAGTCAATGACTACGCTGACAATATTCATTGAAAAAAGTTAAAACATTAAAAAATATTTATGAATAAATAAATAGAATTCAATTTTGAAAGAAAATGTTATATTTGATTTCTATTTATTTATTAATAAATAATTGTTTTAATCTTTTTAAATAATATTTATTAATGAAAAAATTACAAAGCAAATAAATATTTAAGTTTTATCTTTCCAAATTACTGACGATGAATTATGAAATTAACAACAGTTTTGAATCTCTGAAAATAAAATTTTGAGGGCGGTGTGGGGGGGAGTGAGTGGTGGTTGGTGAGCAAATCCCGCCTGTTTATTACAGAACAGAACTACAATACCTCTCCAAGTTAATCGTCAATAGAAATTATCCAATTAAAAATTTTTTTTTTTCGGTATGATCCTGATTCTCAAATTTTTCAATTTTTTGTTTATTTTCAAGATTATAAAAAAAATTTCTTAGGTTGATGATGATACGTTCATGTGCGAAAGGGAAATATAATTACATCGCATTTTATGTTTTCCCAGAAACTGTTATCATTAAAATAACATAATATTTTTGGCAATTATATTATTTTTTTTGTGAAAATAACGATTAAACAATGATAACATCGCCAATTCAAGAAATTAATTTTTCTTCAAGTAATAATGATTTTATTAACGCGAAATTTATGGGCCTGTTTCGTAATATATACGAAATAATTAAAACAATTAAAAAATTTTTTTAACATCTACAGTGCTTTATTTACATTAACAAAAATGTAAAAATTCATTATAATACATAAAAATATAACTTTAGTAAAAGTGTATTTTGTTTTAAAAAAATAATACATTTTCACTAAGATTTAAAAAAAAATGGTTTCATTATATTACGTGATCGTTGATTAATAAATACTGAAAATATAATTAAAATTGGTTGATTTCCTGAATTTTTGTGAATTTTTAAGTGAAGGAAGGGTCAAAATGTTTTTACATTTTGGGGATCGGTCATTGATTTTGCACGTACCTAAATAAAGCAATTCGATTTGTAATTGGGCGAAAATTCAAAACATGTACAATGAGAGATTACGAGTTTCTCATTAGAATGAGAAATGTCTGAGAACAACAAATGTGTTAAAAATGACTGGCGGAGGCTGAAGAAAAAGAAGAAGAAGAAGAAGAAGAATAAAAGAAGAAGGGGGAGAAGAAGAAGAAGAAGAAGAAGAAGAAGAAGAAGAAGAAGAAAAAGAAGAAGAAAATAATAATAATAAGAAGAAGAAGAAAAAGAAGAAAAAGAAGAAGAAAAAGAAAAAGAAGAAAAAGAAGAAGAAGAAGAAGAAGAAGAAGAAAAAGAAGAAGAAAAAGAAAAAGAAGAAGAAGAAAAAGTAAAAGAAGACGAAGAAGAAGAAGAATAAAAGAAGGGAGAGAAGAAAAAGAAGAAGAAGAAGAAGAAGAAGAAGAAGAAAAGGGAGAAGAAAAAGAAGAAGAAAAAGAAAAAGAAAAAGAAGAAAAAGAAAAAGAAGAAGAAAAAGAAGAAAAAGAAAAAGAAAAAGAAGAAGACGAAGAAGAAGAAGAATAAAAGAAAAAGAAGAAGAGAAAAAAAGAAGAAAAAGAAATAGAAAAAGAAGAAGAAGAAGAAAAAGAAGAAGAAAAAGAAAAAGAAGAAGGGGGAGAAGAAGAAGAAGAAGAAGAAAAAGAAGAAGAAGAAGAAGAAGAAAAAGAAGAAGAAAAAGAAAAAGAAGAATAAAAGAAGAAGGGAGAGAAGAAGAAGAAGAAGAAGAAGAAGAAGAAGAAGAAAAAGAAGAAAAGGGAGAAGAAAAAGAAGAAATTGAGGAAGGTGAAGAAGAAACAGAAGGAGAAGGAGAAGAAGAAGAAGAAGAAGAAGAAGAAGAAGGAGAAAAGAAGAAGAAGAAGAAGAAGAAGAAGAAGAAGAAGAAGAAGAAGAAGAAGAAGAAGAAGAAGAGGGAGAGAGAGAGAGAGAGAGAGTGCGTTGGTCGAGTTAGGATAAAGGCGGCGACAAAGTGATAATTGACTCCATTTTCAACAGATGTTTTCTAGCGTTAAATCTGAAACGGAAAGTTGAACTTACTTCAACTGCAAAACAACAAGCAAGAGGAGACCTTCTCGCTGACTGATCCAACACTTGAACCCGTGACCCTCGGCTCTAAATAAATAATTACGAGATAAGATTCCTTTTTATTTTATTTTTAGAAAACACTCATAAAATCCCGTCCCTCATATTCAGGCCCCACCCGATCGCACACCCGATCCGGACGGTTGAGTCTCGCGTCGATTTAAAAAAAAAAACAACTAAAAAAACAAAATGGCGATGCGTTAAGGATGATTTTTTTGTATATAATCCGCTATGAGGAAGCGATGCTCTTTCTCTTCCCACAAACATTTTGTTAGATGCGTCCTATAATCTCCATTGCTAGGATTTGTCTGTCGGTCGCTCTCTCGAATCTTCTATAATAGAGCCCGCCAAAAAATACGCCCCCCCCCAGAAATAAAACAAAAGAAAAACACAACTTTTAAAATGGAAATCGCTCCGGACAAAGCATAAAGCCACGTGATGTAAAGAGTTAAAAAAACGAAAGATGATTATCTCGAAGACAGGCGATGCCTATTGATCTTAGTCTTCAAAAGACCAAGGCCATAGATAGGAGGAAAACAGTCAGCAGGAAGAGAGTTCCATAAACCTGGATAAAGCTGTATTATAACGATGTATAAATACAGCGAATTGGTGAAGACCACTAGACCAGCGAATCAAACGAGATGGAACAAAGGAAGCAGAAAATAGATCAGACAATTCTGGAGAACATATGCATAATAGTATTTATAGAAAAGACTGAGACTAGCAACATCACGTCTGAGACGAAGAAAGTGTGGGGCCAATCAAATTAGAGATACGTTTTTGAACTTTATCAAGAACTCTCAAATGGGATAGAGATTCACCAGCCCAAATATGATAACAGTATTCCATGGTATGATAGTAGATTTGAAAAGAGAGAGAATAGCATCAGGTGATGGAGCGATAGAGAGAACAGCTTCAGGTGATGGAGCGATAGAGAGAACAGCTTCAGGTGATGGAGTGATAGAGAGAACAGCTTCAGGTGATGGAGCGATAGAGAGAACAGACTTTACGAGAAGCAGAAAAAAGGTCATGTATCTAATGTATGAACTACAAGAAAGGTTTTTATGAGAAAGAACGACCGATTAGTTTCAGAGTCGATTTCTTCTCAAGAACAGAGCAATCCATGAAAATCTCAGGAAGAAAAGGGACACGCCTACGATTGAAAGATACGAGCTGAGTCTTAATAGGATTAAACGAAACAAGTCATTTCGTACCCCGTAACCCAAATGCGGGTTGTAGTAGAAAAAAAAGTTTTATTACTCACTCAATGGGATGGAATCATTCCGCGGTGCGTTCGACAGTGGCGTTTATTCTGCATTTTGTACGAGGAGAAATAAGGGTTTTATATATCTCAACATGGAGAGTGCTTGACCTTAACACTAACCCTAACATCAATCCTAACCCGACGTATGTCTATATGACTAACACAATTTGGTTAAGATCGTGAACACGGACTGATTCGCGTTATTTTGTTTTATTTTCTTGTAAAACTCATTTTTTCATGGTAGTCAGTCGTTAAAACACGCTTAAGTTCGAAGTAGCATTCTTGGAGACATTTGTAGAAAATTCCCGCCACTAATGGAAGAATGAATTTTCCATTTTTTATTCGCCCGGGAATTTTCTACAAATGTCTATTATAATACGCCCCTTTAAGAAATTAAAGTCGAGCACTCTCGATAATGTTAAGAATAGACTGTCAAAAAGCTTTAATGAAAAGTTCTGTATACGTTCGTCGAACACTCTCGACTAATCTTCTATCTGTGCCCGCTTTTAGGTACATATAGATTTTAATTTCCCTTAATCACGTGACAATTTCCGGTGACCAAGTGGATATTGCGACTGCTTGCAGATTTTAGGCTGACTCGAACGACCGTCTGAAATTCTTACATTTCTGCATTGATGAGAGCAATAAGCTTGAAGCGCTAGTGCCCGAAGGTATTAATATTAACAATAATATATATATATATATATATATATATATATATATATATATATATATATAGAGAGAGAGAGAGAGAGAGAGAGAGAGAGAGAGAGAGAGAGAGAGATGGAGAGAAAGAGAAAGGGGTGGAGAGAGAGACAGAGAGAGAGGGGGGGAGGGAAAAGAGAGGGAGAAAGAGATTGGTGTCAGGAAGAATATTTTCGACGTGTGTTATTGTAAGGTACCTTTTTTTTTGGGGGGGGGGTTATTTTTTTGTCTTTGACACGAAACGGGTGTCTTTTTACAAATGTCGGATGTCAACTGCCCCTTTTTTATTACCTTATCTTTCTTATTCCACTTGCCGGAATCAGTCAACCGACCCTTTTTTCCTTTCGTCCATCTATCTTGTCATATCAGAGGATTGCCCATCCCCTACCGCCGCCCTTAAGCCACCATATCCCTCTTCCCAGAACGGCCCCCAATCTAACCCCCTCCATCGTTTTTCATGATTATCCCTCTACCCCATATCCTCGCTGTATCTACCCCTTGCGCTCTTTCTTTCTCTCTTTCTCTCTTTTTTTTCTCTCTCTCTGTCTCTCTCTGTCTCTCTCTCTTTCTCCCTCACTCTCTGTCTCTCACTCTCTGTCTCTCTCTCTTTCTCTCTCTCTCTCTCTCTCTCTCTCTCTCTCTCTGTCACTCGCTCATTCTCTAATTCATGCACACTCAATTGCTGCTTATATATATATTAATAATATGTTTCGGAATTTTTTAGATGAGGGTTGATAATTTGTAGAATTTGGTATATTCGGACTACTGTTCTCATCTTGGGTGTTTTTATCACAACGTTTCGGCCGATGTAACCTCCGACCTTCTTCACGTGTACTTTGTCGAACTCGGGAATCCTTCTGTCGAACTCGGGAATCTGGACGGAATTTCGAACGAAACTCTTTATTAAATCCACGGGGGTAGCAAGGACCCGTGGCGCAATGGATATAGTACTAAGTACAATTAAGTTCTAAGTGACAGTCATCTGAAGGTTGAAGGTTCAATCCTCAGTGCGGGCGATACGAAGAATTGCGAATTACTGAAGACTTCTGGAACGAGAGCATGCTACCAGCGTGGATTTAATAAATTCCGTCCAGATTCCCGAGTTCGACAGAAAGATTCACGAATTCGACAAACTACACCTGAACAAGGTCGGAGGTTACATCGGCCTAAACGTTGTGATAAAACACCCAAGATGAGAACAGTAGTCCCATCATGCCAAATTCTTTATATTAATAAATATTCATATATACATATTTAGCTTACGCACCTACAGTCGGATTTTAGAGATCATACCGCATGTGAGCTGAAAATGATTATGATAAAACTAAATTCGGACAATAAGTAGATAAGAAAAACAACCAGAAATCAGAACAAAAACAACAAAAAATAACAGCAAATAATTGTTACAGGCTTGTTTAATTAATTAATATCTATACATATATAAGTATATATTTTTTATTCATACAAACATTTTAGCTACATATGCGCTTGCGTGTTTCAGCTCCAGCTTTTTAAAGACCGGGCCCAGGGCAAAGATGTTGTAAAAGACTAAAAATAAAAATAAACAATAAATAAATAAATAAACAAATAAATAAAAATGAAAAGTAAATAAAATTTTATATTAAAATATAGCTCTACTTGTTATTGAGAACTATTACATAAACACAGTAAGTTTATCGAATGACCACCAAACAAACACTAACCATATATATATATATATATATATATATATATATATATATATATATATATATATATATATATATATAAGCTCTATTTAATATTGAGCACTTTTTATAAACCCGGTTGAAGTTCTTTTGGATTACTATCCTGTGGATGCTTGACCTGGATTATATATATATATATATATATATATATATATATATATATATATATATATATATATATATATATATATATATATATATATATATATATGAGAAAGGAAGGATGAGAGTAATCCGACGTAATGGGAAATGAAAATGGAAAAACCAAGATATATTTTTTTATATATTCATCAACGTTTCGTCTTCATTGTAAGACTTCCTCAGGATGATAATTTTAAGAAAAATGTCATGCAAGTACATCGAAATATTGGGTTGACATGATGAGTTGATAAGGGAAAGTAGTAGCCAGGGCTACTAAGAGCGCTAGACGAGGGTCCGGGCTGCGAGAAGTCAGTCAGGCTACAACTTTTCCTTATCAACTCATCATGTCAACCCAATGTTTCGATGTACTTGCATGATATTTTTCTTAAAATTATCATTCTGAGGAAGTCTTACAATAAAGACGAAACGTTGATGAATATATAAAAAATATCTCTTTGTTTTCCTTTTTCATTTCCCGTATATATATATATATATATATGTGATTTATATATATTCATAAACGTTTCGTTTTTATTGATAGACTTCCTCAGGATGAAAAGAAAGCAATGTAGAAAAATCATATAAAATATTAATTTCGATGTGCCAGAAAGTGTTCAGACTTCGGCATAGTTGTTGGCGTGAACAAGCAGAGAATGAAAAACATGATTTTGGTAGTAGTGTTATCAGTAGAAGTCAGTCTAATATACATATATGGCCATAGTATACATATATATATATATATATATATATATATATGTGTGTGTGTGTTTATGTGTGTATGTGTATAAACATGGCTGCTCCTCTTTTATTTCTAATTTCGTTTGTGTATTTTCACACACGCACATGCATGTATGCATGTATGTGTGGAAACGTATATATTCACATATATGAACATATACATATTTATATACTGATATATATATATATATATATATATATATATATATATATATATATATATATATATATAAAAGGTAAAGGTCGCATTACCTGGACGCGTACGAGTGTCGTTGCCGACATCGCACACTGCCCATGGCCGTAGCGGCGGTGATTTGTTAAGAATCACCGTGTCTAGGGCACAGCATATGGATTGCGGAGCCCATCTATCTCCTTCCGCTTCCGGTACCCATTTAATGCTGGGTGGACAGAGGGAGTTTTCAGACCCGAAAATTCGAACCCGGGTCGTCCAGCCCAAAGACAAGTGCTATAACCACTCGTCCCATATATATATATATATATATATATATATATATATATATATATATATATATATATATATGTATATGTATATGTATATGTATATGTATACGTATACATATATACATATATATATATATATATATATATATATATATATATATACATATACATATATATATACATATATACATATACATATATATATATATATACAGGGCCGGCGGGACAGTTATAAAAGTGGGGAGGGGGGCTCTCCTAAAAGTGGGGGCCCCGGCCCACATTGCGACCAGAATGCCAAATATGGGAATAAATTCAATATCTTGACTATAAATGATCATCCGATAGTGGTTGAGAGCTTGTTAGAAGCGGAATAGAATTCTCTTTGTGATCGAAAAAGAAAAATTCAAAATATTCTAATTTTTTGGCGTCTGGGCTCAAATTACCTTATTTGGGCATATTTGGGGAAAAATCACTGTTTGGGGCATATTTTGGTTTAAAATGGTCGTCTGGTAGTGATTTGATGGTTCGTTAGAAGCGGAATGGAATACTCTTGGTGATATATGAAGAAACATTAAAAAAATTTAATTTGTTGGCGTCTGGGCCCAAACTACCATATTAGGGCATTTTTGACTCAAAATACCTTTTTTGACATAATTTAGACATGAAATGATCTTCTGATAGTGGTTGAGGTCTTGTTGGAAGCATATTAGCAAGTCGCTTCTGGTAAAAAAAGAACAAACAAAAATTTCAATTTTGGGTTGCCTGGGCACAAATGACCATATTTGGTCATTTTGGGCCAAATACACCTTTTTAGACTTAATCTAGACATAAAATGATTTTCTGACACTGCTTGATGGCTCATTTGAAACATATCAGTAAGTCGCTTCTAGTAAAAATGACAAAATTCAAAAATCAATTGGTTTATCAAATATAGAGAATACATAAAGTTAAAAGTATTAACTGACAAGGTGCATATAAAAGTACAAAAGTAAAAAGTATAAAAGTTTAAATGTATTAAGTATAAAAGTATAAATGTATGTATTGGAATTGGAATAGCCGTTGGAAGCGCATTAACAAGGCAGACTTGCATTGTTTCTCTGTTCTTCACTTCAAATTGCGTTCATTGGGCTTTGCTCAAAAGATACTGTATCGGTTGTTCTGTGGACAGAAGGACTGGAGGGAGGATGGAATGAATAACTTTGGATATTATGCGGATCCTCAACAATGTGAAAAAAGAATGTATGGATGCAATCCGAAAAATCACCAGTATGTTAGGTGATGCACCATGTGCGAGCGGAGGAAATACAAATAATGGTCCGCTTTGCAACAGATTTTTCAGCCCTCAAAATCACTTTTACGGATGTCCTCTCATCCGTAACAGCGTGGATCGCGAAAATTTTGAAACGCTCATGAGTAACACCAACATCATCCTAACTATCACCCAGTCTGTCACAAACAAATGTGTGCATGTGGTGGCATTGAAAACCTTGGGCATCGAGATAATGCTTCATCTCAGAATTGCCTTCGTCGATGAGAAGGCTAAATCATGGATTATGATAATCCCGAGCTACCATCAAATGTGTGCCCATAATTCAAGTGGAATAACGGTAACTCGATAGCAAGATGGAGTGAGAGTCCAGTAGAGTCTTGGAACAAGCACGTTCGGTCTTTCCTTAGTGGTCAAGCTTCATTGTCTCGGCCACTGTCCATCAAGGACACTCTTCATGATATACTTCAACGAATGTTAATAATGTCTCACCCTGAAATCGCCTCACGACGCCCCCGACCTCACTGTAATATTTGTGATGAAACTGGACACACAGCAAAGTCAATCAGACATACCAAGTCGACTGCTTCAACTATGGAACAAGCTCAAATAGATTCATTGTATTCGATCAAGAAATTGTAGCCGCCATGTTGAATGAATAAATATTGCAGGAACTGTGTTCGTTAATTTCATTCGCTTAATTCCGGAATGAATATAAATATAGAAGTCATAGGTAGAAATAGAAATAACGTAATCTGATATTCGCGGAAAATCATCGGAGTGAACGGGAGCGGTCATTAAGTCTTTGCGTATTGCTTTATATTACGTAGTAAATTAATACCAGGCAAATAATAAATAAGAACGGAGTCTTTTGTGAAAATTAAACTGTGTTTATTAGTTCCCGGTGTCGATGAGTGGAGTGACAGTATAGAATTGTTGGAGAGAAAAGTTTTTGCTACCATCTATATGGAGTTGGTTTGGCGGAGAGTCGTAGATGGTGGGCCAAATATAATATTTAGTGTTGGTGAATAATAATGAAAATTTACGATAACACGCTCGCGTGAATAAGCTTAATGAATTGGTGATGGATTGGGTTATTTTCCATTAAGCAAATATGTACAGGGGAAAAATTCTCACTACTTCATATATACAAAAAGAAAAGAAGAAAAAAAGAAGATTTTGTATAAAAACTCCTAATTCTGTTATTCCGGTTGATTGTCTGCCGCTGTCTTCAAAAAAGGAAAGCAAATAAATTGTGATTCACAGCTAAACTAAAGAAATGCCAACATCAGTTTAATTCAAGTTTCACGTGTTTTGCTTCGGGTGTCGATTTTTTGGAGAAGAAAATGAAAGTCCGTAAATATACCTACAGAATAGGGACCTTTAACAAAAACTCACACATTTCGCCAAATTTGAGATAAAATTGATTGTTGGTCTTATATTGTAATGATGACAATATAAGACCAACAATCAATTAATAGATAAGCTAATTAGATAAAATTAAACACATGCATATCAACTTAATTATTGATGACAGTAAGGCGGGGGGCTAGGTCAAAAACTTAGGGGGCTTCAGCCCCCCCCCCCCCTGCCCCCCCCCCCACGGTGCCGCCGTCCATGTTATATATAGTGATGAGAATTAAAATTGTGTAGAATACGAAATCTATTTAATCATCAATTGTTCAAAACAAGGGATTTATATATTAATTTTTTTTATTGTTCATTCCTTAAACCATGGCTTTTCAAAGATATAATCTCATCATCAGAAGAGGTTCGAACAAATAATTTTGTAAAATAATAATAAGCCAAAATGGCCGTGCATTCTGATAGATTTTTCCCAAATTAATTTTAACGAAGTTTTGAAATGAAATTTATTCATCAGAATTTAAAAAAATATTAATTAATAAATTATTAATTTTATTAACTGAATTTAAAATTTACATTTTAACAATCATACGTATTAAAATAATTATATATATATATATATATATGCTTACATTGTTAAAAATAATAGAATTCGTATGTTTAACTATACCTTTTTTTAATTTTAAATGTTTGAAAAATTGCAAAAACAATAAAAATTGAAAAGATCAAAAAGGTATAATTAAGCCGACGAATTCTGTTATTTATAACAATGTTTGCATATATATATATATATAGAGAGAGAGATAGATAGATATATAGATAGACAGATAGATAGACAGATAGATAGATAGATAGATAGACAGACAGATATATAGATAGATAAATAGACATATAGATAGACAGATAGATAGATAGATAAATAGACAGATAGATAGATAGACAGATAATTAGATAGATAGATAGATAGATAGATAGATAGACAGACAGATAGATATAAAGACAGGCCGATAGATAGATATATTTATGCAAACATTATTAAAAATAACAGATTTTGTCTTTTTAATCATAACTGTTTTATTTTTTAATTTAAAAAAAAATTAAAATTATAGAAAAAGTATAGTTATACAAACGAATTCTGTTATTTTTAACAATGTTTGCATATATATATAAAAAAGAATGTCACATATTTACATACATAGTCAGTATATATATATATATATTGATATATATATATATTATATATATACATATATATATATATATTATATATATATATATATATTATATATATATAAAAGAATGTCACATATTTACATACATAGTCAGTATATATATATATATATATATATTGATATATATATATATTATATATATATACATATATATATATATATATATATATATATATATATATATTATATATATATATATATATATATATATATATATATATATACACGTGTTGGTCAAAAAAATAGAACATATGTATAAAACTGTAAAAATCATTCCGTTTGAGATAATTCTCGGCTTTTAAATTGTGTAGGCGAAATATTCTATATGTAAATAACAATTACAACTATTGTTAATCATTTGTAATATTTGCATATGTCAGACTTTATTGTCACAGAGTAGTTTATTGTCACATTGGGGAATTCAGCGTTTCAATTTAATAGAACATTATTCGTTGAGTAATCTTAAACTCAAAAAAATTATGTGTTTAAAAAGATTTTGCATGTAATTTAATCATAATCTCTCATTATGGGTCGCTCTAAAGTCATATCTTTGTTTGAGAAGCAGCGAATGTTCGATTTGCGGGAAGTAGGAAAGACGCACATGGAAATCGCAACCAAGGTCGGATGTTCAAAATCGGTAGTGACCAAAGTGCTCCAGAAAGATGTTAAGGGTGTTTCCAACAGCAATTGCAAGAAATGCGGACGAAAGAAAAGCACCACTGAAAGACAAGACCGGGCACTGGACAAGGTGGCAAAGAAAAGTCGATTCCAGTCAACAAGCCACATTACTAAAAGTGGAAACAGGCTTCTGGTGCCGACGTTTCACGAAGCACTACCTACCGAAGGCTCCGGCAACTGGGATACCAAAATCGTATAGCTGCCACCAAACCGCTCCTTAACAAAAATCAGATGTTGAAGAGGGCAACTGCTCATCAAACCTGGACTACAGACGAATGGCGGCGTGTGATCTTTTCAGATGAGTCTCGATTTTGTATTTCCTTCGGCGACCAAGGGCCACGTGTTTGGCGAAGATCCACGGAACGGTATAACCAAGAATGCGTCAAGAAGTCTGTGAAGTTCCCGCAGTCTTGCATGGTTTATGGCTGTATGAGTGCTAAGGGTGTTGGTAATGTCTGCTTCATCAAAGGAAATGTAAACGCAACAGTGTACCAAGATATCATGGAAGCTAATTTACTGTAAGTGCTGGATAATCAGTTTGACAGTGACGCCACATACATCATTTTTCAACATGACTTGGCACCGACACACTCTGCAAGTCCACAACTTCCTGGCTCCGAGAACAATCGATCCCTGTTCTTGAATGGCCGGCGAACTCGCCAGATTTTAACGTTATTGAAGCCTTGTGGGATCAGATGAAGAGGAAGATTCGCAAAGAAAAACCTACTACCTTTGCAGCCATGAAGATTGCAATACAGAACACATGGGATTCGGTGTCTACACAGCTCTGCGAGAAGCTTGTTGATTCCATGCCCGGCGAATTGATGCTGTTATCAAGGCAAAAGGTGCTGCTACTAAATATTGATTAATTTTTATCTGT
>OY744544.1:65155580-65165580 GCA_963556195.1 Sepiola atlantica
ACAATCCCATCTTTTTTTTTAATAAATAAAACATGGAATCAAATTCTGTTGAGGTCGTGAAAAAATGATAATATTGGATATGAAAGTATTAAGAAATCAAATACAGTAAACACGAAAAGTTTTTTAATTCTCGGAAAGAAAAAGTTTACCTGAACTGTGTCTGTCTGTCTGTCTGAAGCCGAAACTCCAGTATGACTATTTTACTGAAACTAATCTTTTTGAAATTCTTTATATACTGTCATCAAAAGTCGTTCAGACACCAAATGGGTGTTACCATTAACATAAGTCATTCCTTTAAACCTTCAATTAAATTCATATTTACAAATATACACTTATAACTGCTATTATTAAATTTACATATGTATTTACAATATTTTCCGATAAGGTTATATTAATAAACATTATTCATACAATTAATTAAAGCCATTTTCATCATAACCGGCGTGTTTTCTAAACCATTTCAACGCGAGTACTGTTAAAACTGCAAAGTCATTGGCTGTTTAATCAGTGGTGTCCTCCCTCCAGTAATTAAATATGGCGATCTGATTAAGCAGCCGATTGGCTGTTTAATCAGTAGTGTCCTCCCTCCCTCCGGTAATTAAATATGGCGATCTGATTAAGCAGCCGATTGGCTGTTTAATCAGTGGTGTCCTCCCTCCCTCCGGTAATTAAATATGGCGATCTGATTAAGCAGCCGATGTTAATATGGCACGTTAAATATGTAAACAACAACGCTGGTATCCACCCTGCTCAGTTTTCCATTTTTAAAACCGTCCTAAGTTTGTTTATTCTTAGCCATTATGTTTTAAAACACGAATTTATTAAATCAAATTGTTTAATTAAAATAATAATTGATTTAAAAATTACTATATAAAAACGTGCGCGCGCGCACACACACCCACACACACACAGTTCAGGTAAACTTTTTCTTTCCGAGAATTAAAAAACTTTTCGTGTTTATTGTATTTGATTTCTTAATACTTTCATATCCAATATTATCATTTTTTCACGACCTCAACAGAATTTATGATTCCATGTTTTATTTATTAAAAAAAAAGATGTGATTTTTTTTTTCTTTAATGTCAACACAATAAACTAACACATTGTACTGGAAAACTATACAACTGATTGTAGAATCAAATTGTTTAATTAAAAAAGGGTCATTAAACACACACACACACACACACACACACACACACTGTGTTCACTGTATTTGATTTTTTGGTGCTTTTTCATTTTAGGACCCACGCTAACTTTGACCCCGTCGTTACAGTTAGGGTTAGGTTGTTTTTTTTCCTTTTTAATTAAAAATATTTACATGTATAGGGGGGGAGTTAAAAAAATTGGGGGAAGGCGGTCAAAAAAATGTTTGTTTATTTTCTTAACTAAAAAATATTTCAATGACTGGTAATATAAAAAAATTGAGGGGGGTACAAAAAAATTTTTTTCTTTCTTTTTAAACTACAGGTCTTTCTATTTATGGGCGAGGATACAACACAAATCGGGGTAGGGTCGAATTTTTTTTTCTTTATTTTCAACTAAAAATATTCTTGGTCATAAACACAGAAAATCAATGTCTAACCACCACAGAAATATGACTGGGGCTCCATTGGCTTACGCGTGAGCCTTCATTTCTGATGCGGCAGCGTAGCAAAAATATGCGACCGGAGGGAGCATATATTTGCTAGTATATATAATATATATATATATATATATATATATATATATTATATATATATATATATTATATATATATATATATATTATATATATATATATGATTATTTTTATCCACACAGACATGCACAATATCTGCGATACTGGCATGTCGATGTCATCGATCAACAGCTATTACAAACTGAGATCTCATCACGCAGAGTTAGAATCCGATCTTAACCCTAGATCATATTTGGAAAGAATGAAATGGAGAAAGAAAGAAAAAAAGAAAAAGAAAAAGAAAATAAATTTAAATTTCAAAATTTAGGGAGTCATGTGGTTGGGACCGTTAAGAATCAAAATATTAAAGTCCAAAACTAAAATACAAAAAATAATAAATCGTACCGCGGTTTCATCCAGATGGATTGACTTTTTATATTAAAAAATGTCTTTACTCAAGGGACTCGTCAGCGTACTGAAATGAAGTAAAAAAAATGATAAATGGCGTTTATCGATAAAAAACGGTGCATTCCTGAAATGTCTCTTTGGAAAATATATATTCGTTGGGAATTAATTGAGTTTTATTTTATTCATTATGAATAGTTTTTTTGGTTTTCAAAAGGTTTTTATTTTATTCTACTAAGTGTTTCATTTGATTATTTATTGATAGTTTTGTATTTATATTTAAAGGGTTGTATTTGAAAGATCTTTTATGGATCGTAGGAGATGTTTGGTGTCTGGAAAAAGGTAAAAAACAGAGGAGAGGCGTTTGAATTCATCGTTTAAAAAAGGTCTTTTTTAAGGGGATGTATATATTAATATATATATATACATATATATATATATATATATATATATATATATATATATATATTCATATATATATATATATATATTCATATATATATATTCATATATATATATTCATATATATATATATTCATATATATATAATATATATATATTCATATATATACACATATATATATATATATTCATATATATATATGCATAATAAGTATATATATACATAATATATATACATAATATATATATATACATATATATATACATAATATATATATATACATATATATATATACATAATATATATACACATAATATACATATATATATATACATAATATACATATATATACACATATTATATATATACAAAATGTATATATATATTTATATGTATATATATATATATATGATTATTTTTATTTACACAGACATGTACACAATCTGCGACACTGGCATGTCGATGTTATCGATCAAGAGCTATTACAAACTGAGATCTCATCAGGCAGAGTTAGAATCCGATCTTAATCCTAGAACATATTTGGAAATATATATATTATATATATATATATATATATATATATATATATCCAAGGGACTGATACACTTCTAATGTTTTATATATATATATATATATATATATATATATATATATATATATATATATATATATATATATATATCCAAGAGACTGATACACTTCTAATGTTTTATATATATATATTATATATATCTATATATATATATATATATATATATATATATATATATATATATATATATATATATCCAAGGGACTGATAAACTTCTAATGTTTTTATCTCTTAGATATTTATCTGGACACATTAAATTTCTTACTCAAATTTAATTCAAGATCTTTTTTGCTGACAACTTTTTATATTTTCAAATTCATGCTAACCAGTAATACATTTTTTAATGATTTTTTTTCATCTGATGAAAAACGCTTATCTTTGAAAATCCATGGATTAAAGAAAATACATTTTTTTTATTCCTCGTTTAGAAGACTTGATGAATTTAATAATATTGTAATTTATCCTATTTTTACCATAAATAATTATTGAGGGTAAAAAAAAATATTTAAAAAAAGAGAGAAGCAAGGGGGAAGAAAGATTTTTAACGGACAAGTATAAGTTCCACATTGTGGGTGTACTCTTTTGACTGTTGATAGTAACCGCTTTGAGGAGTTTTAGATTACTTTTCGAACGAGCTCTGTGCAAATAGAGAAGGCTTCATCCGGGTACCCACTAGTGCAAACCTGGCACTGCAATAAATTGCCGACTTGTGGGCTTGTCAAAGCCCGGATGTCGGCCAATGTCAGTGCCTACGTATCGAAGGAAGGATATGTTGGGAAATTCTTACCTCTAAGCGCTGGATCGTACTCCCTACGTAATCAGGGTTGCACTGACTAATAAAACGATAAATGACCATGTTATAATTAGTGGAAGGGATACCAGTCTTCCGAAAAGAGGGGAGAGCGCTTTTAGTTCGAACTTAATTTGCAAAGAAACAACGTTAAACGGTTGAATACATGACTTTTAATAGCAATACCTGATCGACTGATTCGCGGGGCTATTTTCCGTTACTTCCGGGGCTTTCCTACTGATGTAAACATGCAACCCACTAAACATGCACTAAGCGGCTGCATGTTTAGTGGTTGAATGTTTAGTGGCTGCATGTTTAATGGCTGCATGTTTAGTGGTTGAATGTTTAGTGCGTTGCATGTTTAGTGGCTGAATGTTTAGTGGCTGCATGTTTAGTGGTTGAATGTGTAGTGGCTGCATGTTTAGTGGCTGCATGTTTAGTGGTTGAATGTTTAGTGGTTGAATGTTTAGTGGTTGAATGTTTAGTGCGTTGCATGTTTAGTGGCTGCATGTTTAGTGGTTAAATGTTTAGTGGTTGAATGTTTAGTCGTTGCATGTTTAGTGGTTGAATGTTTAGTGGTTGAATGTTTAGTGCGTTGCATGTTTAGTGGCTGCATGTTTAGTGGCTGCATGTTTAGTGGTTGAATGTTTAGTGCGTTGAATGTGTAGTGGCTGCATGTTTAGTGGCTGCATGTTTAGTGGTTGAATGTTTAGTGGTTGAATGTTTAGTGGTTGAATGTTTAGTGGCTGCATGTTTAGTGGTTGAATGTGTAGTGGCTGCATGTTTAGTGGCTGCATGTTTAGTGGCTGCATGTTTAGTGGTTGAATGTTTAGTGGTTGAATGTTTAGTGGTTGAATGTTTAGTGGTTGAATGTGTAGTGGCTGCATGTTTAGTGGCTGCATGTTTAGTGGTTGAATGTTTAGTGGTTGAATGTTTAGTGGTTGAATGTTTAGTGCGTTGCATGTTTAGTGGCTGCATGTTTAGTGGTTGAATGTTTAGTGGTTGAATGTTTAGTGGTTGAATGTTTAGTGGCTGCATGTTTAGTGGTTGAATGTTTAGTGGTTGAATGTTTAGTGGTTGAATGTTTAGTGCGTTGCATGTTTAGTGGCTGCATGTTTAGTGGTTGAATGTTTAGTGGTTGAATGTTTAGTGGTTGAATGTTTAGTGGCTGCATGTTTAGTGGCTGCATGTTTAGTGGTTGAATGTTTAGTGGTTGAATGTTTAGTGGTTGAATGTTTAGTGGTTGAATGTTTAGTGGTTGAATGTGTAGTGGCTGCATGTTTAGTGGCTGCATGTTTAGTGGTTGAATGTTTAGTGGTTGAATGTTTAGTGCGTTGCATGTTTAGTGGCTGCATGTTTAGTGGTTGAATGTTTAGTGGTTGAATGTGTAGTGGCTGCATGTTTAGTGGCTGCATGTTTAGTGGTTGAATGTTTAGTGGTTGAATGTTTAGTGGTTGAATGTTTAGTGCGTTGCATGTTTGCAATGAATGCGAATAACAATATAATAACGTACTTCACAGCAGAATACCCCTCCCAGGATGGATAAACTGACTTCTCTGAACAGTTTTGCACCACTTTTATGTCCCCTTACGAAGATGAAAAGCAATAAATCAATAAATCAAGATATAAATGCTACTAAACCTTATATCTACAATCCTTATTCCAATTTTGATCAAAATTTATTACATTATTTTGATTCTAGAAAATGTCTAACATTCAAGGCTTAAGCTTAGGGGGTCTTAAGAGGAAATTACAATTTAAGGAATCTGGCATAATTAGTGTGTAACGACTATTGATCAAATTTAATGCAAATCTGAAATATTTGAATTTTCAAATGGGAGGTTGTGCTTATATTATGCCCCCTGAAACCCTTTAAAATACTCTAAGAAACAACCCCTGAAATTTGAATATTTCTTGATAATTTAAACAGTCCTTGTCATTATCCACTTCATCACGGTCATCTCCCAAATAGAGGTAGCTAGCTAGATTGACAGAGAGTGCCCAAAGAGGATTGGCGTTGTAAACATGCACTAGGTGTTGCATGTTTTGTGGGTTGCATGCTTGCAATGAATTCGAATAATAAGCTTGCCACGAGTGAGAGATATTTGACCAAAAAAAGATAAACCACACAAGAAATTGGAAATATGTCTGGTCTGGAGTTTCGACCACCCAGAATTCGATTTATCCATTTAGAAACAAAGTAATGGTTCTATAGATACGGTGTTCCCTGCTGCGGTTATGACCCATTCAAGGTCTTACAAATTTAATAGGTGTCCAGATATGGAACCTCTAGGAAGTCGTTTTTTATGTTCAGTGATAAGGTTGGCCATTATCTTAAAGTTCATATTTTGGTGGTCTGTCACAAAGGACCAGAATATATCTATATATATTCCAACAGATGGCGAGAGGAGATTGGACACTTTGGTTTTCTGGGGTATGACGGCATGTTTAATTTCGGTGGCTTTCGGTAACTGGTGATCTGTATGTGTGCGGTTGGACTTGTGTTTTGATTTGGTCAGGCTGAGAATTCTCAGTTGAAAGTCTGTTGTCCAGTAGAAGAAAACGAGTATCATTGTAACATCCATCAAAATAAAACGTTGCTGCTAATGAGAGTATTTAACTAACATAAGAGAAACCACACAAGAAATTGGAAATATGTCTGGTCTGGAGTTTCGACATCCCAGAACTTAATTTGTCCACATGAAAAAGTAATGGTTCTACAGATACGAGATTCCATGCTGCGGTTATGACCCATTCGCTGTCTTCCCAATTTAATAGATTTCCAGATCCGGAACTCTAGACAGTAATTTGTTTTATTTTCATAGATAAGGCTGTCCATTATTTTCAATCGATGTCTGGGGTGTCTACCACAAAGGACCAGACTATCTCTATATATTCAAGCAGATGGGTCAGGAAGGACAGTTAGTTGGTCCCTCTCGGCGTCTCACGGTCAGTTGACGTTTGTGTGCCTTTCAGAGAAAGATGCGCTCTGGGGATCTTAGCTAATGAATTGTGTTCAGTTGGACTTGCGTTTTGATTTGGCCGGGCAGATAATTTTAATTTGTAAGTCTGTTGTTCAGTAGAAGTAAACAAGTATCATTGTAACCCCCAAAGAAAATAAAACTTTTTTACCTGTTTTAAACTGGAGTTGTAATTTTATTTGGAAGGCAGAATTCTTGTGTAGCAGAATTCTTGGTCGAGAGAAGATAATTGACACTGCGGTCGGTGTCGAAATCGAGCAACGACTTTGGACCGGTACAACGATCGAACGATTGCGGCCTGTGCAGAGAGACGCTCGTTCACACAAAAGATCCTAGCAATCATAAAGGTTTCATCGATCTCAACGTGGAGGCCTTGATCAAAAACTTAAGCCTAACACGAATCATGTCTCGACATGAATAAAAACAAAAGAATAGGTCATGTGCGTGTGTGCGGACTACGCCCAACAGGAGAAGCTATATACGGTCAAACCTCGGTTGCTGAACGGCTTAGAACCGGAAAATTCGTATTTCGAATTTAAAAATTCAAATCGAAAATTCCTCGTTTTTTTTAACAAAATTTCGATTCCCGAACAATGCCGATGGCAACCGAAGTATACCAACTAATGAAACGTTAACAGTTCTGTGCAGGGTGGCAACTCCTATGTTTTGTTTGTTTTGGTTTTTAACCCAGATCTGTTTTTTTTTTAATCAATCTGGGATTTTATTTTTTGAATCTTGTTTTTTTTTTCTTAGGAACTATTTTCTTAAATACTTTCTAAAATAATAATAAAAAAAACATTAGAAAATGTGTACTAATATGATCAAAATATATACAAAAATAGTCGTAATTCCTAAAAAGTTCACAGAGAATATTTTTTTTACGAAAAAAGGTTCTTATATTTTACATATAGTTAGTATTGAAAACAATAATATAACTGATGGTTAATAATTTTGTTTATTAACCTATTAAATACCTATAACATGTCTATATATAAGAATTAAATTGAATCTATTTTTATAAAAACAAATCTGTCTTTTTCTTAGAAAATTAAAAGTGTCAACCCTAATCCTAACATAAATCCTAAATAACATGTCTATATATAAGAATTAAATTGAGTCAGTTTTTTTGTAAACAAATCTCCCTTTTATCTTAGAAAATTAAAAGTGTCAACCCTAATCCTAACCCTTAATCCTAAATAACATGTCTATATATAAGAATTAAATTGAGTCAGTTTTTTTGTAAACAAATCTGCCTTTTATCTTAGAAAATTAAAAGTGTCAACCCTAATCCTAACCCTTAATCCTAAATAACATGTCTATATATAAGAATTAAATTGAGTCAGTTTTTTTGTAAACAAATCTCCCTTTTATCTTAGAAAATTAAAAGTGTCAACCCTAATCCTAACCCTAAATCCTAAATAACATGTCTATATATAAGAATTAAATTGACTCAGTTTTTTTGTAAACAAATCTCCCTTTTATCTTAGAAAATTAAAAGTGTCAACCCTAATCCTAACCCTAAATCCTAAATAACATGTCTATATATAAGAATTAAATTGAGTCAGTTTTTTTGTAAACAAATCTGCCTTTTTTTTTAGAAAATTAAAAGTGTCAACCCTAATCCTAACCCTAATCCTAACCCTAAATCCTAACTCTAACCCTGGTTCTTTGTAGTCTGATCTGGTTGTGTCTTAGAAGCTAAGGTAGTTCATGTTCGTACGTTATCAACTTTGACATACATTAAAAGAAATAAGATCATCTGATCAACAAGTAGTGATTGGTAATTATTTTGATGTCACTAAGGTACAAAATGAAGACTTTATCTATTTTAAAATGAATTGTTCCAAAATCAAATAATGTCGTCCCATCAACTAAAATAGTACAATTTTAAATAAATTTAGTGACATTCGTTTTATCGATTTGAAGAATATTTAGTTGACAATTACTTTTATGGTAAAAAGACAAAGAATATTTATTGGTTTAGAAATAATTAAATTGTTACAATTTTAAATAAATTTAGTGACATTCGTTTTATCGATTTGAAGAATATTTAGTTGACAATTACTTTTATGGTAAAAAGACAAAGAATATTTATTGGTTTAGAAATAATTAAATTGTTACAATTTTAAATAAATTTAGTGACATTCGTTTTATCGATTTGAAGAATATTTAGTTGACAATTACTTTTATGGTAAAAAGACAAAGATTGGTTTAGAAATAATTAAATTGTTACAATTTTAAATAAATAAGACACATATTCGTTTTATTTATTTAAAGAATACTTACCTGACAATGACAATTAATTTTTATGGAAAAAGAAAGAGTCATTTTTTTCTTAATAGTATTGACAATGACAGATATCTTTTATTTCAAAAGAAATATTATTATTAGCCGTGAATTATACAGGTTGATGTAGAAAGCACCGTGAAATTTCCATGTTTCTTACCTCTGCTTCCTTGGTTTGGAGCACTGGTCCGTGCAGATGAGGAATCATTAAAAAAAATGGTAAATAGGCATTCATCTAGCGTTTAGTAACAATTTAATCTCTTTGATATTATTTTTGGTACTGATATCGATCCTGAACCAGTTTTCGTGAGGTTCGACTCGGAAGCGTTCGGCTGTCCTACGCAAACGCCCGAGTGTTGACGAGCCGAATGGTACCAGACGACAATTTTGATACGGTGCTGCGTCCTGTGATTGTAAGTTATATTTTCCAGAAATTTTCTAAAAGAAACAACAAAAAAAAAGCAAAACATGACGAAGTTACTGTTATCAAATAAATATCTTTTGTTATTTTGATACGTTGCTGCGTCCTATACTTTTTAGTTATAGTTGCAAGAAATTTTTTAAACAACAAAACAAATAAAACAAGCAAAACAGAGCGAACTTACTGTTATCAAATAATTTTTTTAACCCTAACCCTAAACCATAACCCTAAACCTAACCCTAAACCTAAACCCCAAACCCTAACCCTAACCCTAACAACAGCAAAAACAAAACAAGCAAAACATTATTATCATAGGACGCAGCACCGTATCAAAATTGTCGTCTGGTACAAATCGGCTCGTCAACTCTCGGGCGTTTGCGTAGGACAGCCGAACGCTTCCGAGTCGAACCTCACGAAAACTGGTTCAGGATCGATATCAGCACCTTATTTTTAATAGAAATATATG
>OY744544.1:65173080-65188080 GCA_963556195.1 Sepiola atlantica
CCCAGAGAGAAGGTAAAGCCTAGGACTGAACAGAGCAGCAGCCCGACAGCAACAAAGCCACTCTCGGAGTGATTTGTATCATAATCAATCTGTAAAATTTCTTTTTAAAATAATACATGTCTGTCAAGGTCAATACTATTAAGAAAAAAACATCTTTCTTCTTCCGTAAAAATAATTGTCGTTGTCAGCTATATGTTTCTTCTTTATTTATTTTAAATGTTGCCAATTTCATTCTCTTCTTACCGTAAAAATAATTGTCAGCTAAATATTCTTGAAATCAATAAAAACGAATTTTGAAAAAAACCTTTGAAATATACTTAGTGAAAATTGTAGATTTAGTCGACGGGGCGATAGAATTCGATTTGGGGACAATTAATTTTTTAAATCAGATTTTTTTTTTTACTTTATGCATGGGCTCCATTCAGACTTTGAGAGACAATGTATACCCCCTTCTAAGGGTGTCTGCGCGTGTAATTCTGAAGCAAGGGTTGCGCAATCACCGACACACCTCTCCCAAATCAGCACAGCTTGATTCCAGTGGCAAGGAAAAATCCAGGAAACACTGCTGAGATAAGCAGAGAGCGCATACAGCACCTGGTATTTCCAAAGGGTCATCCATTTTCATACTGAGCAGGCTCAACGTTGCTTAACTTCGGTGATCTCACGGGAACCGGTGTGTCAACGTTATTATGACGTATATTTTTACCTTAGCGAAATAATATTAACTACTAATCACTAACTTCTTATTTTAATGCGTGTGAAAGGTGATAACGTACGTACGAACATGAACTGCATAAGCGTATTATTGTATAGATACATTTTCTTATGCCTGCAAATGAGAGGGTGGCTGTGGTGATGGATAACGACGCGAACTGATGAGCACCTGGGTGTACCTCTACATACTTCTACCATTCACAGGTAACAATAGCACGTTCTACAGCGGATATCCTAACGGTCATCTCTGAACACATATACCATACACTGGACAAGGCAGTTGAAGCTAGAACGGTAGCGCTTGATATATCCAAAGCCTTTGACAAGGTCTGGCATAAAGGTATTCTCATAAAAAAATATTCATATTGTACTAGCGGGACCCGTGTAAATTACACGAAATGATGTTTTCAATACTAATTATCTTGTTCCTAACCTATAAAAACGGTTTCGTGTTTGTCCGTCCGTCAGACATTTTTCTCGATTTGATCGATCGACTAATTTCGATTTCAACGACTAAACCTTACTTTGTAAATGCTTTAGATTAAATTAAATTTGGCTCCAATTCATGAGTAGCATACAAAGATTCGGAAGGTCGTTGCTTTTGATGTAAGCGTGACACACAAAATAACACACACGCTATCGTATTAATATGTGTTTTCCCGGTCGTCCCCTCCCTACCTAACCCCCCCCCCTTCGATGTAAGAAAAAATTCTTAGAGGATGGTTAGGATCGAACTATAAACCAGTCGGGTCGACGTAAAAAAGACCGACGTCAACGTCCTACGTCGCTAACCGTTGTGCCAAAGGGAAATATATGAAAATATTATGAAAATTAGGTTACTTGAATGCTTTTCCAAATCTAGATGCGGCACGCATGCGCAGACCTTTTGATGTAAGCGTGACAGACGAACACACACGCCATCGTATTAATATATAGATTACTAGGCGCATATTTAATAGAATTAGATCCTTCCGATCCCCAAAAAAGATCCAGGTTGTCATCGATAGCCGTTTATCCAAACAATATGACAGATGTACCCCAGGGATCGATCCTTGGACTTTTATTGTTCCTGATTTTCATAAACGACCTCCTTGATGACATTGTGTTTGAGATGGGTATATTTGCTGATGACGCCACGCTCTAGTCTAATAATGTGGGTAAAACGGACGCGCACATATCCGAGGCAATGGGTGAAAGTGACCTCCAGTCTGTAGTGGAATGGGGTCATGAATGGATGCTAACATTTAATGCTGCTAAGACAAAGCTCCTTTCCTACAATAACTACAAGAAACCTCTTCAACCATCGATTGCCATGTCAAATAACACCCTACTTGAGGGTCTAACACTGAAACTCACCAAGCTAACATTCACAGGTAACATGAATTGGAACAAATACATAGAAGATATTGCCAAGGCTGCTGCAAAGAAAGTTGGCTCCTTTTACAGAGCTATAAACCTTCTCACACCTGACAGTATCCTATATCTCTACAAAGTCACATACATGTAGTATTGTTGTCACATCTGGGCTGGTGCACCATCCACTAATCTCTCTTTCTCTTAGACAAAGTCCCCCAAAAATTATCTAATCTAATAGGCCCCTCACTATCCAGCAAACTCCAGCCCCTGTACTATCGCCGCAATGTTGCATCATTGTGCTTGTTTTACACGTAATTCAATGGAATGTGCTCCGATGAACTTGCTGCCCTGGTGCTCTCTCGGCGTAAATACCCTCAACCAACGCGACAATCAGCTAAGCCCCATCGATTCACTGTGGAGGTCCCCAGATGCCGGAGAGCCTTCTACTCCAATAGCTTATTTCCTCGTGCTGCCGGCCTTTGGAACTCCCCTGCTCCCTGTTTCCCCGACTGTACTGACATGCAGAAATTTAAAATTAATTTGAACAAACATCTCGCGGCATAGCTCCTAATTTAGGATGACCTCTTATTCTCAGTAGCCCGTTACGTCTACAGTGGCGGCCTGCCTTGTTTGGGGTAAAAATTTCGTTTTCATAGCTTAACAGATAACCCTTAAACCCAAATTAATTTAACCATGACCCTGACCCTGACCCTAACCCTAACCCTAACCCTAACCCTAACTCTTCATATTAATTACAAATTATGATAATATTGACACACATAAAGTCTTCAACTCTGTCCCTACCTCAGTAGTCATAACATAGAAAAGGACGTGTTTTTTTTGCTCGTCTGAATTTCTGTATCTGAAATTTCTTTTAGATGATTTAGTTATTGTCAAAGCAGCCAGCCCTGAATGATGTACACCTAGTACAGACAAACAAATTAATTAATTAAACTTGGAATAAAGCTACATGACATAAGGTTTCATAGCATTATATCTTGATTTTTAATCTATGTAAGGGGACATAAAAGTGGTGCAAAACTTTTCAGTTCAGGGGAATTAATTTTACCTTTCCTGGGACGAGTATTCTTATCGTATCAATATAAAGTTTGTCCATATGTTTATATATTAGAGTGTATAGGATTTAATCCTAAACTAATGAGTCAATCATTATGAATTTTGAAACATAGCTGCTATGCGTACAGGTGGATGATGTGGGCTATATTCAGTTTCATTTAGATTTAGGCAAACCTAACCTTACTCTACGCATGTCTAGATAGGACTTACAAAAGTAAGTCAAACGCGTGTGCGCGCACTGCACATGATTTGCTGAACTAATTTTTGCAACACTAATTTTTCCATAAGGCGCTTAGACGCATCTAAAATAAGATGCGGCCATTCAATCTCCGCGTTTAACGATGTATATTATATTTCAAACTTATGCCTGACAGACCAACGAAAATACTATTTGAAATCTAGACGTGACAGACCGACGGACAGACAGAGTATCGCGTAAAGCTGCTTGGACACAACTAAAATAACAGTTGTCTATTGTCTGTATAAGAGTCAGATTCGGAGCCAGATGGAGTACTGTTGCCACATCTGGGGAGGTGCCGACTAGAGTACTCTTTTTTGCCTTAACAGAGTAACAATCGACTTCGCAATCTAGTGGGAAATGATCTCTTCTTTTCCCTGCAGCCCCTTTCTCACACAAGAGACGTTTCTAGTTTTCCCCTACTCTCTTGGCCTTTTGGCTAAGATCAAAGTGTAGTATCTGTTCCGATGGATACTGCACGCCTGTCCTGTGCAGTTCTAGGAGGTCCACCCTCCCAGGCTTTGCCTCCCCTCTTCGGGGAGGAGTAAGTTTATTGCTTACTGTCTGAGGCGCCCCTACCGGGGAATGCCGACGGGGCTGCCCAGGCAATTTTTAAATGGGCAGAGTGCTCACCTCTCGAGCGCTGGCCTTTCAAACCCCACTTTCTCGACCCGGCCTTGGGTCACATCTTACTTGTGGGAGTAAGATAAAACTGGCCTTGTGCCTAACCTCCTGGAGAGGAGGTAAATAAATACTCTACCGTTATTCCCATGATGAGTGCTGGACTGAGCTTCAAGCTCCGGTCCACCCCCCCCCCCACCTCCCTAAAAAAAATCCCGTCTCAGCAAGAAGTCGTTTTGCTACGAACACCGCAAAGAACTCCCGTTTCTTCCTATGTGTACCAAAGAAAGTGGGCTTCTTTTACAGAGCTATAAACCTTCTCACACCTGACAGTATCCTATATCTCTACAAAGTCACATACATCTAGTATTGTTGTCACATCTGGGCTGGTGCACCATCCACTAATCTCTCTTTCTCTTAGACAAAGTCCCCAAAAAATTATCTAATCTAATAGGTCCCTCACTATCCAGCAAGCTCCAGCCCCTGTACTATCGCCGCAATGTTGCATCATTGTGCTTGTTTTACAAGTAATTCAATGGAATGTGCTCCGATGAACTTGCTGCCCTGGTGCTCTCTCGGCGTAAATACCCTCAACCAACGCGACAATCAGCTAAGTCCCTTCCTATGTATCAAGCGTAACTTAAATGAACAAAGTTACTTTCCAAGAACTTTCTCATCTGTGGAACACGTTATCGTGGGAATGCTTCTCTACAGACTATAACAGTTGTTTTCAAGTCCAATGTCAACAAATATCTGCCATGTCGTCGTGTGAATTAATCATAGGTCTCAACCCTTTAATAGTACTGTTTCATCATTCAATTGACGATCTCATTATCCCTTATCCTCGAGTGTCTTTTGGCCTTGGTAAGTGGCCAACCATTAGTGTAAAAAACGACACGACTGTGTGCTATGCCAAACTGATCTTCAAGCCCCCCCCCCCCCGTGAAACCTTCTCTCCTTTATCTCCTCTGTCTACCCCCAAATCCGACGGAAGTTCCATGAACAGAGTTTCTTCCCAACACGTTACTGCAGGAATATTGCCCTACATACTACATGCTCGTTTTCAAGTCCAATGTCAACAAATATCTATCGAGTCGTCGTGTGAAGTAATCACAATCCTCACTCCTTTCATAGAACTGTTCATCATCTAACTAAAAATCACACCAACTGTTATGGTATAAGTTGATCTACCTATTTCGGCAATAAATAAACTTACCCAGACATAACAAATATAGTTACGACTAAGCGTCGTGGCAGTTATTGATGGACGTTATGGCCACAGAATCGGACGCATACTTTCTGTAACACACTTTTGTTGATTATACCAAACTTATAAGAGCTTAAGGTTTTCTGGGTCTAACACTTGATCTCTATAGAAGATACATAGATATTCGAATATTCAATTAAAGTTCTCCTTTACCTGTCAAACGTTGATTTAGTAAAGAAGTTAATAATATTAATTTTCCTCTCCCCAATTTACTAGTTAATTATGCTATAGTATACAGTTTTGTGGTCTTTTAGTCTTACCGGATTGCAGGACTAAAATTCATCTGGTCTGGTGGAGTATCCAGCTAATTGATTTTACTTGGTTATTACCGACCCTTCAAAGCCTTTATCATCGAGTGGCTTTTGGCCTTGATAATTGGATATTCATTAGTATACAAAAATTTCCATTTGTCGAGTTTTGAAACTGAAAGCGTGACGAACTTACGGACCGACCTCCCCGGACAAAGGCTCTCGTACAGCTGGGGAAGAAGCATCCGAGGACGTCGATATCCTCGACACGATAATTAACATACATGTCACCTTGGGGTAGTTGTTAGCATGACGGCGATCATGTCCGACTAGTTAAGATCTGACGGGCAAGTATGTCCAATTGTGAATCGCGTACAAACACCATCGTTGGAGCCTCGTTTTGGACTTCAAAGTTTAGGGAAGGACTTTTGACAAGGAGTCAACCCGAGCCGGTATTTAGGGGTTTGCTTGTTTCTTTTTTTTCTCCTTTTTTTTATTTTCTTCACCGCACATGAAGAAATAATTAAATGCGGTCTTCACTTTCACCCTAGCCATGGCGAGAAGGGCCCACGAAAAATGCCTAGGACGTCAAACGAGGCTTTCTTTACACGATAACAATGTCAAAATAATAAACCCCCTCCACTACTAAACCTCACCACCAAAGACAGGAACATAGTTAAGAAGAATCCCTAAAGTAGATAACATTAGAAGCAATAAAGAAGAAACAGCTATATATATATATATATATATATATATATATATATATATATATATATATATATATATATATATATATACATATATATATATATATATATATACATATATATATATATATATATATATATATATATATATATATATATATATATATATATATATAAATATATATATATATATACCTTAAAATATAATAACACGAAATTACATGATTGTCGATGCAATAATTTATTTCAACCTTGCGGTTTTATTCAAGCATCCACGTTGACAATTACATTTTTGATACTGATAGAAAACTGAATTATCCTCGGCACTTTGAACACAATCAGGGAATTGACAACATCTTTGAAGCATGCATGTGAATGTATTTAAGTGAAATATTTTGAAAATCAACTTTCTGCTCATATTGTGATTCGACCCCTCGGGGTTAATACCATCAACATGAGGAGGAAGAAAAGAAGAAAAAGAATACTATAAGACAGTCTCGCCTAACAAAGTTGTTCTACAACGAAAGCTTGCAAAAAAATATATAAATAAATGAATTTTTCATTTAAATTGCACGATTGTTGATTTTCAAAATATTTCACTTATATATATATATATATATATATATATATATATATATATATATATATATATATATATATATATATATATATATATATATGATAAAGAATGGAAAAATGTTCCGACATAATGGAAGATTAAATAATGAAAAAACAAAATATTAATTAAATATCAATCTACAAGTACCAAAATCTGAAAAATAAATAAATATATATATATATATATATATATATATATTTTAAAAATCGGTCACATGACTTTTATTTTTTTGTCCTCTTCTTCTTTGCTTGACTTCATTCTTCCTGGAATTCAACGACTAGGTTGGATCATAAAAAAATTCTCTGCCTGATGAGACCTCAGCTCTTGAGAGCTGTAGCTCGATAACATCGACATGCCAGTGTAGCAGACCTGGTACATGTTTGGATAAAAGCATTCGCAATACAGCTCTATATTTTTTATTGAGCACTCTTTTATAAGCCCGGTTTGATTCCCTTTGGATTTCTACCCTGTGGATTTTTACCCTACCTCGATTACTATATATATATATATATATATATATATATATATATATATATATATATATATATATATATATATATATATATATATTTACGGGTTCTTACAAAAATTATATATTTAAGTGTATACTCTTTATACTATCCGAAAATGTTCACAATTGCTAGCTCAATGAAGTTGTATTACAAGCTTCAGAGCATATATATTTTATAGTTGCATTCCAATTACCATAGGAACAATCAACACATAACCATAACATTCATCTGTTATTTCAATTTCGCTATCTTCAGTTTTTAAATAAAACTATTACTATTGAACGAACATTTCTCTCTGATGCTGAACGACGTTTAAATGAAAACTATGTGTTTCTCTTACTTTGCTGTGAAACGTGCGTAAGATGTAGAAAAAGTATTACATTTGGAAAAAAATAAACATGAAAAAATAAATGAATGAAAAATGGAAAACCAAAAATTTGAAGAAATAACTTTTAAAAATATTTGCACTTGTGTGTTATTTCCTCAAATCAATCATCCAAAAGAAGTCTTGAAATGAAGACGAATCGTTGATGAATACATAAATAATATTTTTGGTTCATCTATTTTCATATATATATATATATATATATATATATATATATATATATATATATATATATATATATATATATATATATATATATAGAGAGAGAGAGAGAGAGAGAGAGAGAGAGAGAGAGTAAGAGAGATAGATAGATAGATAGATAGTTACAGAGAGCGTAGTGGAGCATCAGTTCCAACGAGAGAAACATGTATGTTTAAAGAAGTGAGGCTACCAACATTTGTAAAAAAATGGAAAATATATCTGAAGAGAGCAAGCACGAAAGCTCGAAACGTGTTATAAAATTATAAAATGATGAAATGATAAATAATAAAATAATAAATAATTGTTGAAAAAAGTTTTTTACAAATGTTGGAAGCCTCAATTCTTTAAATAAATAAATAAATAAATATATATATATATATATATATATATATATTTAACAAGTCTAAATGTATTGATAAAAATTAACTTATAACGAATATTCTTCAAGTGTGCTCAATAAACCATAGTAGAGCTTTATAAATATAAAGGTAAATAGCTATTATTACGTTTCCTAATAAATATAAACTACTAAATCAAAGAGATGAAATAGGTATTAGTTTTAGAAAATTCAAACTGTTAACCTTATATAAATATAGAAACAATAAAGATAATCTACTATAAAATTCAGTAATTAACAATACTATCTGATTTAGATTAACAATAAGAACCTCAACATATTCTTATGAAACTAATATACTTTTAAATCCATCATTAAATATTAAAGTAAGCATTAAGCCAACACGTTAATAAAATACATCGCCGCAATATAGCTTCCTTGTGCATGTTTTACAAATATCTCAATGGATTATGCTCCGATGAATTGGCTACTCTGGTGCCCCTCGACGTAAATTCACTAGACCAACTCGACAATCAACTAAATCTCATCCATTCACTGTGGAGGTCCCCAGATGCCGGAGAGCTTTTTACTCAAATAGCTTCTTTCCTCGTGCTGCTGGCCTCTGGAACTCCCTCCCTGCCCCCTGTTTCCCCGACAGTATTGACATGCAGAAATTTAAAATTAATGTAAACAGACATCTCGCTGCACAGATCCCAGTTTAGGTTGACCCCCCAACCGTCTCCCCTTTTCTTTCTTCTCAGTACCCCCCCTACGTATACAGTAGCGGCCTGCCTTGCTTGGGGTAAACTACGTTAAAAAAAAGAAAAAAGGGAAATGGAAGTGTTTGTGTAGAATATAGTAAGTCGTTTAAACTAGTTTATATTGAATAATAAAATAAATTGATTAATAAATACAAAGCTTATAGTAAATTGCTATAAAAAATATAATAGTAACTTTTAAGCTTCTTACACCAAGTGGCTTCATGCCTTGTCTGGAGCGATTTCGATGAAAAAAATAAAAACAAAATAATCTCCAATTCTCTGCCACTATAATTTTTGTGACCTTGAAGGGTCGATAATAATTAAGACAACACGGTAGTATATTTACAAGAGTAATTTTTTGTTTCATTTTCAGTCGAGGTTCTCAAAAATCAAGGGGCCCCTTTCTAAGGCTTACACTTGATCTCTATAGGATATACATATATATATTCGAATATTCCATTAAGGTTCTCCTTTACCTGTCAAACGTTGATTTAGTATAGAAGTTAATAATATTAATTTTCCTCTCCCCAATTTACTAGTTAATTAAGTTATAGTATATATTTTTTGTGATCGTTTAGTCGTACCGGATTGCAGGACTAAAATTCACCTGGTCTGGTGGAGTATCCAGCTAAATGATTTTACTTGAGGAAAAATTACTTGAAGAAGATGAACAATTCTTCATATGAGTTATTGGATCTTATTTGAGCTTGGAATACTATGTTATTTTGAATATTTGATCAGGGTGAAGTATCTTCATGTCAGGTTGTACAGAAACATCGTAGACACACAAGGATCGTGTCTAGTAGGTAATTAAAACTCTCCTATTTACATAAGTACAGAATAGTGTTCAACTAATAAGTCTGCGTCCGATACTGTGGCTATAACTGCCACTAATGACTGCCCCCATAACTGCTACAACACTTCGTCGTAACTCTATTCATTGTCTACTCTCGAAATAGAGTAAAACATAACCAAACCGTAACACTAATATATGCAGGTAAAAGTTAATTAATAATTTTTTAAATTGTTGTAATACTGTTTTACGTAATTGGGGGATTTGCGGCTATCGACATTAATTTGCATGCGTACTTATGTTATTGTGTTATGATTGTCTCAATATATATATGCGTATATATAAACAAGTAAAAGATGTATACATGCATATAGTTTTCAAATTTATACAAAGAACGCAATTTTGAATATATATATATATATATATATATATATATATATATATATATATATATATATATATATATATATATAGTCACGTGTAATAAACAGTAGAAAGGGAGAAAGAAAGAAAGAAGGAAATGTTAAAAAAGAAAAAGAAAAAGAAAAAGAAAGAAAGATAAAAAATCAACCGTTTGCATGTAAAAGCCGATCGGAAACGCTGTAAGTTAATAAAGTTGTGAAGGAAGATTAGTAGTAATTTAAAATGAATGACCGCAAGGAATTAAACAGAGAAGAAGGAGGAGGAGGGGGAGGAGGAGGAGGAGAAGGAAGAAGAAGAAGGACCCAAAGTAGTAGAAGTTATCCGTTATCATATTGATTTAGGTTCATTTCGATTATAATCGATCTGGCAGAATTGCGTTCTTTGTATAAATTTGAAAACTTTTCTGTTTTTAATTAAAGTTCTGCTATCAACTGATGATGATTGTATTTTTACAATCGAAATATTTTGGTACAACTATTCAATATGTGTTTTTGAGTTTATTTTTGCTAGTTGTTGATTTACTTATCCTTTATTCCATTTTTATTTTACATTTTGTCTTAAACATTGTTTCTTTTATTACTCATATATATATATATATATATATATATATATATATATATATATATATATATATATATAAAGGGTGAGAATAAAAATAAAAATGAGTATTATAAAATTTATTTTGAAACCCGTTTTTTTAACAACTAATGACCAATAGATATTGTATTTTGTACACTTTCTATTCTCATCTTTTACTTGCTTACATAATTGCTCTATCTCGTATATCGAACATCATTTTTACATGATAGGTTCTACTTTAAAGGCATATATTACATCTTTATTTCCAGTTAACTAGGATATTTCATCAGAAAAACGAAGTAAAAAAAAAGGTTGTTCATTTTTGTTTTTGTGCTTTTTGATGAAAAAAAAATGACACAATACTGGTCAACTCTGATGATGTAATTTTATTCGTAAATTAAAAAGAATAAAGTAAAAAACATAAATAAATCTTGCATTGATAATGGCTTATATTTTCAATTTATAATACTGACCAAGCAATGCTTTAAAACTGAACTACCCATTTATTATATATATATATATATATATATATAACATAAAATATAATGACACGAAATTACGTAATTGTCGATGCAATAATTTATTTCAACCTTGTGGGTTTTTAAAGCATCAATTCAGAGAATTACATTTTTGAGACTGAAAGAAAATTGTATTGTCTAAATTGATGCTTTCAAAAACCACAAGGTTGAAATAGATTATTGCATCGACAATTATGTAAATTCGTGTTATTATATTTTATGTTATTCTTGCTCTGTTTACCACATTGAGTTCTCATACCCGGATTTCCTCCTGGAATTATTCCATTATAACACAAATATATATATATATATATATATATATATATATATATATATATATATATATATATATATATATATATATATATATGAAATTCTGTTATTTTTAACAATTTTTGCATAATATATATATTATATATATATATATATATATATATATATATATGTGTGTGTGTGTGTGTGTGTGTGTGTGAAATCGGCGAGGGTGGCTCTGTTCGTTCGATGTTTGTAACAAGGAAGTCAACCGAGAAAGACAAAATTAAGAAATCGCCATTTTTTATTTCAAAGTCTATTCAGGCAGATTTTCAACATGGTGGCTCGGCAGCTCGAACCATCCATCACGTTGTGAATTAGCGCGACACTTGGCGATGAGAGAATGTCGGAATGCGACGGGCATTTGATTTCCGGAATCTAGTATATATATATATATATATATATATATATATATATATATATATATATATATATATATATATTCCATGATAAACGCCAGATACTGAAATCATATGCCCTTAATAGGGTTAAAATGAAAATTCATATACACTAAATGTACAAAAGCAAGGAAATTCCCAAATATTTACACTCTTATTGTCATTAAGGGTATGCGAGCACAACAGGGCTATGTATTTTACTGGTAAGAATTTTTCTTCAGCGCACCTCACACACTTCATCCACTCATGCATAGAGATTTATACTGTAGTGATGTGATAATGAAATGGTTTGGTTGATATGTAGGCATACCCTTAATTAATGACAATAAAAGTGTAAAAATTTGGGAATTTCCTTGCTTTTGTACATTTAGTGTATATGAATTTTCATCTTAACCCTATTAAGGGCATATGATTTTAGTATACTGGCATTTTTCATGGAATGTCAGTACTATGCCTCAATACAATGCCTTCTCATAAATTTGTTGGAATTTTCTGGAAAACTAAGGTATATGGTAAACTGAAATTAAAATGCCATCAACTAGACCCTAGAACCTCTATCTCTGCCAAAAATCAGCTGAATCCATCAAATAGTTGATGAGATACAGGGTGGCACGTACATACGTACGTACGTACGTACGTACGTACGTACACACAGATAACATGATTTCATGATTGAACTTTCTGGATCTCTGGGTTGCCTTGACTAATGATGCTGAAATTCTACACACTTATAGAACCTATCAAACAAAAAATTTGTGCAAAGTTTTAACTAATTTGGTTTATTGTTTTTTGAGTTATGATTGATCAAAGAAATGAGATTTCCAGCATATGCCATTCGTGTAGTCTATTAAGGGATAGAGCGCTCTCGCGCATCCCTTGATATATAATTATATATAAATATGTATATGCGTATTGAGGAAAAGAAGGGCGGAAGAACGAGGAGAGAGTAAGAAAGAAATAAGGTAGAAAGCAAAGGCAAATAATTAGATTAAAAAATGAAGGAAAACAAAGAAAAAAATATGTTAAAAAAAAGAAAAGCATCCTTTTTTGATACATTTTTTTTTAAATTTCGAACTTCGGACGTTACATCGACTGAAACGTTGTGAAAATAACAAACAAGATGAGAATAGTAGTCCGAATAATACAAATAATAAAAATTATAAATCCTCATAAACAAATTTCCGAAAGAAATCCTATATTTAATAATATGTATAACAAATACTGACCCAACGGGTCACGGATGATCTAATATTTTAAGAAGGTTTACTTTTAAATTCAGCTTTTGTCAATTATTAAACCCCCTTTTTTAGAATTTGAAGTCAATCTTTTTTAATTTGGAGTTCAACTATTTTAACTCGAAAGTAAAGTGTGTAGTTCACTCTTCCCGCGTAATCCACAAATAGATATTTAGTGTCATTTTTCCTATGAGGTTTGGGGCAATCCACATATTACTTATTATTTTAAACCCTCTTTTTGAATTTGAAGTCAATCTTTTTTAATTTGGAGTTCAACTATTTTTACTCGAAAGTAAAGTGTGTAGTTCACTCTTCCCGCGTAATCTACAAATAGATATTTAGAGTCATTTTTCCTATGGGGTTTAGGGCAACCCACATATTACTTATTATTTTTCCTAGCGTGTCGTTTTAAATTGGTCGGTTCGTCGGGAGTATTAGAGCCTATCCGGAAAATGTGGATCACCGGTTTGGAGAGAGCTTCTTCCAGGACTGACGCGATAGCCATTGGACACCCCTGGGAACATCCGATGACCGCTTCTTTGTTGACTTTAGATCAGCATTTCATTTCCCGACGAAGATGGATCACCGTAGAATGACGGACAACTCGCTACTCATTTTTCGGAAAATTTAAACCACACGGAAGACATTTTTCTTTTTCATTTTTTTTTTTTTTGTTAAAAATAAATTTCGTTCTGAAATGTTAACTGCTCTAAGATCGCTTTTCAGTCTTGAAAGACAATGGACACACCCTGTAAGGATGCCTACGGGGGTTGTCTATAGAAGTGGTCGCTAATCAGTGGTCCACGGACCATCAGTGGTCCGTAAAAAAGTTTCAATAGTTCGCAGAAACATGAACTAAATTCGTACAATTTATTTATCTACCTCCCACAGCGGTAAGATGTGACACAAGGTCAGGAAAATGGGATTAGATCAGCCAGAGCTCGAGAGCTGAGCAATCTGGCCATTTAAAAATTGCCTGGGCAGCCCCGTCGGCATTCCCCGGTAGGGGCGCCTCAGGCAGTAAGCAATAAACTTATTCCTCCCCAAAGAGGGGAGGAAAAGCCTGGGAGGATGGACCTCCTAGAACTGCACAGGACAGACCCATAGACCGGCGTAAATCAAGACCCAAAGGCCAAGACAATACCAGTCTATGGGGTGCAGTATCCATCGGAACAGATACTACACTTTGATCGCGACCAAAATACAAAAAACATTTAATATTCGAATAAACTTAAAATGTTCAATTTGTTTTATTTAAAAAAAAACAAAAAAAAAACAAACTAGCAGGGTGACCCGACGTTGCTCGGGATTAAATGAGGGTCACTACTATGTACTTTTTTCATTATGCTCATAACCACGTATTACTTTCTTTGTTTTTAATAGGCCCTCTTCTTGTCCCCCCCCCCCCCCCCTAATAAACTCTGAAGAAGCTGAAATGTTGGAAAAACTCTCTGAATTAGTGTCCTATACATATGGTTTAAATTTCATTAAAATTGAATATACATATTTGAAGTTTTAAGGGGGTCTTGCCCCCACCCCCTGGACCACTTATAGGTGGATGCACGTAGATATTCGGCACCACGTCCATTGTCTTCCCCGAATAATTTTATGCAATATTTTCAAAAGTTTTAACATTTAAATAACTATTTTTTTATGTTACTTTTAAGATTTGAAATAATTCTTTTTTTTTTTCTTCTGA
>OY744544.1:65190580-65193080 GCA_963556195.1 Sepiola atlantica
ATATATATATATATATATATATATATATATATATATATATATATATATATATCACCTTCTGAATTCCTTATTGATGTGATAGGTAATCCCTACTTATTTTTGATGTTATTGCAATCCCCATCTTCTTCTTCTTCTTCTTCTTCTTCTTCTTCTTCTTCTTCTTCTTCTTCTTCTTCTTCTTCTTCTATCTTTACCCATTTTGCCGCGTTTTCTGTTTACTGTCGGACATCTTGTTTTTGGTAATTCTCCTTTTACGAAAACAAGAGTGGCCCCCATTAAGGCAATATTAGCCATGTCTTCCTGGCGCGGCGGCGTTTCTTTCGACGAAATGCAGTCTGGGATTTGTTTCCATTGGCGATAGCTGCAGTTTTCGAGACAATCAACACAAGCACCTGACCTGCTTTGAAACAAGAACAAGTATTTTGAAGACGAGTCCATTTCACGATGAACTTTCCCAAACTGAAGCGAGACAGACGATGTCCGGGCGCATTTCAAATAAGATGCGCAAATTGAATCTGTGCGTTTATAAAACCCAATAATAATAATAATAATAATAATAATAATAATAATAATAATAATAATAATAATGAATATATATATATATATATATATATATATATATATATATATATATATATATATATATATATATAAGTAAGCAAGGTTCATTCACATTCTAAAAGTCAAGATTTGATTTGATCTTCCGAGAACATTTTCAATACAGATAGGCTTTAGTGCAATTATTTTACGAACTCGTTTCGCAAAAGTAGACCAACCAACATATCATAATATTGGACTTATCCTCCTTGAGCTCTTCAGAAAATACAAAAAGTTTGACAAATTATACACCGTACTATGACATAAAAGATAAGCGTCCGACATCTTACTAGCTATATATATATATATATATATATATATATATATATATATATATATATATATATATATATATATATATATATATATAGTAGTAAGCTATGAAAATATATTTATGGCAATTCAGCTGCACAGAGGCTCCCGCGTTTCATCCCCGGGGGAATCTTCAGGCTAAAATGCATGGAGTTATTTTTGCCGGGTGTTTTTATATACACGGCTAGCTAGTTAGCCAATCATATTCTTTGTTATTCTCTCAGCCAATCGTTGGGCTTCCCACGAACAATGGTCTTGTTAGTGTTACTTCCTATATCCTGTTCTATTGTTCTGTTTTCTATAGATTTGCCTATATCCTGTTTCCTTTGTTGTGTCAATATAATGGGTGAATTTATTTTAACACGTGGTTCTTTGTATTTCTATTATTTTAAAATTGTGAAGTATTTTTTTTAGTTTATTTGTGTTTATTTATTTATTCATCGTTAGCCTAAGGTAAATTTATCTCTGTATAAGCAGCTGTTTGCTATCTCACTTCTAGAGTTTAATAATACATAATTGCCATACATATATTTTGATAGCTTACTATATATATATATATATATATATATATATATATATATATATATATATATATATATATATATATATACATATATATATATATATATATATATATATACATATATATATATATATATATATATATATATATATATATATATATATATATATATATATGGGATTTTAACTTTGAATCCTCTCTTGTCACTTCTCGTGCCTTTTAACGACCTACCTATCTACCTTTCTCCGCTGGACTTTTTGACACCGGACTTTTTTGCAATCGGACATTTGCTTGCACTCGGGCAGAGTTTTGCCTTGAGTTTTTTTCCCTACAATTTTTATTTTACTTTCTCAGATTTTAAATTTTGGCCTTTGCCAACTTATCTATCCCAGCGTCTTCCTCTGATAAGACTTTGATCTTTGAAAAGCCTGACTTAAGGAAAAATTTAACTTGAATAAATTGCCTTTTTGCGGAATATACCTTGCTATGAGCAACTGAATTGAAAAAAGATTGGACTTTTGCTTTTCTAATTCCTTTTTATCCTTCTACATATATATATATATATATATATATATATATATATATATATATATATATATATATATATATTAGTAGAATATTATTATATATATATATTATATATATATTATATATATATATATATATATATATATATATATATATATATATATATATATATATATATATATATATTAGTAGAATACTCGTAAGCCAAAAATATAGCATTAGTTTTAAATTTTAATGTTTTTTTCTTTCTTTGGAGATTATGATTACGGTGGCGTCTCTAAATTTATTTAAAAAGATTTTTGTGGCGGGTACTCCCTAAATTGTAAACTTCACAAAAAATAACGTGCCCGTGTAACTCACCGTGTCTAGTCCCGGGCCGAATTTCCATGAACAGCGATTTCTTTGCAAGGGCTTCGCGTCTCTCGTACACGTTACCATGGGACTACTTCCCTGCAAATTACAACATAGTTATATTCAATCCAATGGCAATAAATACTTGTCATAAGCCGGGCCCAATAATTATTCACACTTAGTTCATTC
>OY744544.1:65198080-65203080 GCA_963556195.1 Sepiola atlantica
AAAAATATCAATAAATTGTCAATAAACAATTCAGAGATCCATTTAATGTCTTAAAATTTCATACAAAATATCTGGCGTAGACCTTGGGAGTTGAAAAAATATCGGGTCAAATTTTCCTCCCCCCCAAAATTAACTGAAGTAATTTTTCCTAGGTCGGGCGAAAACATTTATTAAAATTAAAATTTTGAATATAAAAGGTGAAAACGTCTATATTTGAAATCTCTAACAAAAAAAAAACTGTTTACAATTTTAATATTCAATAATAGATTTTTTAAGATAAAGAAACATATCTAATCTACTTTCGGTTCTAAAAAAATAACAAATTTGTCATAAAGTCTAAATATTTGCTTTTTTAAAATTAAAATTTAAGATATTTTCTTTAATTTAATTAAGTTTAAACATCGGTTTAATTGTAGAATAGGGATTGCTGTTTTTTTCACTCATTTCGCTTGGTATTCGCTCAAATTTTGGATAAAACTGATTGTTGGTTGTAATTGTATTTTTGGTCCTGAAATAAAATCCTCATTTACTTTTTAAAATGTTGAGAATCTTACTTTAATTCCAGGTTTTAATCGCTGGCGGCCATGTTGGTTTTCATTGTTTTGTTCCTTGGACTAAAGATATTTTTTCCTTGGACTAAAGATATTTTTTCCTTGGACTAAAGATATTTTTCCCTTGGACTAGAGATATTTTTTCCTTGGACTAAAGATATTTTTTCCTTGGACTAAAGATATTTTTCCCTTGGACTAAAGATATTTTTTCCTTGGACTCAAGATATTTTTTACTGCTTTTACATTTTATTACACACAAAAAACACTTTGAACATTCTATTTACAAAAGCAAGTTTAAATGGAACAAACACTCAGAGTTAATAGATAACTTGGTTGAAAATTAACTTGGTTGGAAATTAACTTGGTTGGAAATTAACTTGGTTGAAAATTAACTTGCTTGAACATTAACTTGGTTGAAAATTAACTTGGTTGAAAATGAATTTGGTTGAAAATTAACTTGGTTTAAAATTAACTTGGTTGAAAATTAACTTGGCTGAAAATTAACTTGGTTTAAAATTAACTTGGTTGAAAATTAACTTGGTTGGAAATTAACTTGGTTGAAAATTAACTTGGTTGAAAATTAACTTGGTTGGAAATTAACTTGGTTGAAAATTAACTTGGTTGAAAATTAACTTGCTTGAACATTAACTTGGTTGAAAATTAACTTGGTTGAAAATTAACTTGGTTGGAAATTAACTTGGTTGAAAATTAACTTGGTTGAAAATTAACTTGGTTTAAAAGTAACTTGGTTTAAAATTACCTTGGTTGAAAATTAACTTGGTTGAAAATTAACTTGGTTGAAAATTAACTTGCTTGAAAATTAACTTGGTTTAAAAGTAACTTGGTTTAAAATTACCTTGGTTGAAAATTAACTTGGTTGAAAATTAACTTGGTTGAAAATTAACTTGCTTGAACATTAACTTGGTTGAAAATTAACTTGGTTGAAAATTAACTTGGTTGAAAATTAACTTGGTTGAACATTAACTTGGTTGAACATTAACAAAAAGATTTATTAAAAAATCCTTAATCAATTTATAAATAATAATCATTATATAAGATATTGAATTTAGCGTTAAAATGGAGAGAGAATCATTTCAAAGTATAGAGGTATATATATAGACATCAGACACTTTCGCCTGATGACATCGTAGTTTCTAATAACTAATAATCGATAACATCAACATGCCAGTGTAGCGGCTTTTTGTACATGTCTGTATGAATAAAAATAATTATATATATATATATATATATATATATATATATATATATATATATATATATATATATATATATATATATATATATATATATATATATATATATATATGTGTGTGTGTGTGTGTGTGTGTGTGTGTGTGTGTGTGTGTGAAAAAAGACAAACGGGGGAAAAATTAAATACAGGAATGAATCATCAGATAAAATGAGAGATTGTACCGGTTTCGTTCGGATAAACGAACGTCTTCACTTTTTAATTAATTTTATACGTACATAAAAATAATCCATGGACACATGTTCCTGGCTTAACCCGTCATCAGCATGGATAACTTAGACAAAGATCGAACCTTCTATATTGATGTCTATAGTCCAGCGTTTTGCCATTCGACTACGACGCCCTGCCTAGAAATATGCACGCTTTTTATCACCTAAATATTTAATAATGTATTTTTATGTAATTGTTTTTATTGGTAATTGTAGCGTTCATTGTTTTTTGTTTTTTTGCTTACTACTATTTCGATTCTTTCACTTTTCGATGCAGAAAATTGCATTATTAGTCGCCCTTAACTCTATAGGACGTATATTTCGTTAATATATATCTTTTTTTTATTAATTTTATACGTACATAAAAGTAATCCATGGACACGTGTTTCTGGCTCACAACCGTCATCAGCATGGCTAACTTAGACAAGGATCGCACCTTCGATATTGATGTCTATAGTCCAGCGTTTTACCATTGGACTACGACGCCCTTCCTAGAAATGCGTAATTGATTTTTATCACCTAAATATTTCATTTTCCCACACATTTTCTGCTTCTTGCACATACTTCTGTCACATACTTCTGTCACATACTTCTGTCACATACTGTTTCAAGCTTCTGGACACACTTTCACTCGAGCGCTTTTCAAAGATCATTTACATTAAATATATATGCATGTTTTAATTTAGGAAAATGTTATTAAATAACACGGAGTCCTTTGTTTGATGATACTTTTTAAAAAATTTAAATTATTTTGAATAGTCAATTTAATATTTTGTTCAAATTAGTGTATATCAGTTCCACGGGTTTCTGTTCCATTTTTCTTTCCTTTTTCGCGAGTACTTTCGATTTGATTCATCAAATCATCATCAGGCGGTGTTAGTCTTGGTGCGTTATTTTTAACTATGTTTTTTACTGTTTAGTTTTTAACGGCTAGTAATTTACGACTTTAAAATGAGTGTCTGTAGTGATGAGATGTTGCATGCGAACGTGGTCACGGGCAAAGCGCGCGCAAATGTCAAAAGGATGATTGTTTAATTGAAAATATTAATAAGCTCATTTGAAAATCGTAAATTACGAGCCGTGAAAAAATGGAACCAAAAACCCATGGAACTTATATAGACCAATTTGACCGAAATTAATTATTCGAAAAATTGAACAATAAAAAGGTTTCATGAAACAAAAACAATCAGTGTTGTTTCATAACATTTGCCCCCCCCTCTCTCTCTCTCTCTCTCTCTCTATATATATATATATATATATATATATCGAACCATACGCCTGTGTGTGTATGCACATATATGTATGTGTGTGTGCGTGTGCGTGTGCGTGGAAGTGTGTGTATGTATGTCGCTCACCTATGTACCAAATTCAGAACCAACCGCACACACAAACACACAATAGCCAATTCGACGACAGGGCAAAATAAAAAATAATAGATTTTAAAAGAAAATCCAAACACTTCAAGAAATGGAAATGACCGATAAAATAAAGGTCAAAATCACACGTACTTAATAAACACACACGACTTTGACTAAGAGAAGCAGAAAATAACAAAAAATAAAAATAAAAGATATAAAAATATCAAAACACGTACACCCCATATATCCACACATGCGCAAAAACGCAAAACCATAACACATTTCCTCAAGTGAACCAACACTCTTTCAAATCGAAAGACATTTCTTCAAATGGATTTACATATCTGATGAGAGCGGACCACCGCTTGAAACGCGTTATATAAAATTATAAAATGATAAAATAATAAATAAATGTTGAAAAAAACTTTTTACAAATGTTGGTAGCCTTACACCTTTACATATATACTTTTCTCTCGTTGGAACTGCACTAATACTGCTCTATCTTCTTATATATATATATATATATATATATATATATATATATATATATATATATATATATATATATATATACATATATATGTATACATATATATACACACATATATATACATATATATACATATATATACTTATATATTTACATATATATATGTATATATATGTATGTATATATATATATATATATATATATATATATATATATATATATATATATATATATATATTAATTTTAAATAAATAATATCTGCTCTCATCAATGCAGGGATGATAATCTCGGAAGGTCCACAGAATCAATCTACACTCTGCAAGCATATATATATATATATATATATATATATATATATATATATATATATATATATATATATATATATATATATATATTGTTGAATATAATATCCTTTGGTAAATCCTTTCAATAGTCCGAATCAGGATCTTAGTTTCGAAGGGGAATTGGCTGATGAATTTGCCATAGTTTGTATCTGTAGTATTCTAAAATGTTTATAGCTCCAAATATAGTTTCGTACTTAGTACATAATTCCCGTCAAAAACCTTTTATAAATACTAACACATGGTCTAGACAAGATTAACCCCATTCCCCCGAAGATGGACGCAGATGGGTTCGAAAGTACTTGGGCGAGAAATCTAAACTATAGCAAATTCATCAGTCAATTTCACTCCGAAACTAAGATCCTGATTCGGACTATTGAAAGGATTTACCAAAGGATATTATATTCAACAATATATATATATATATATATATATATATATATATATATATATATATATATATATATATATATATATATACAGGGTGGGCCAAAATAAGGGTCCTATCTTTAAATTTGAATAACTTGAATTTGAATAACTTCCACAAAATAAAAGTTAAACTCACCAAACTTTATGTGTGTGTAGACTGACCCTTCCGAGATTTTTTGAAATAAACAAAACAAATTTTAGCCGAAAAACACTTCTTAAAACTTACAAAAACTAAAGTATTGTTTTTTACACTGTTTTGAGTTTTTTAAGCAAAAATAATGTTTTCTAAATGAGGGTACGTTCCTTAGGGCTAATACGGCTCATGCTTGCTTCGGAAGGGGTCCTTTAC
>OY744544.1:65208080-65235580 GCA_963556195.1 Sepiola atlantica
AGCAGCAAACGGTGTTCGGTCAGATTTAGTTCCTGATATTAAAGACTTCCTGTTTTGGGTCGCATACTATTCTGGTTTGCCAAGTGTTGTACTAATTTTTATGTAGTAACTTATTTATTAAATTGTTAGGTGAAAGTACAGAATAGTTAACAAAGCCCTCCTCCCTATGTTAAGAATGGTTTTCTAAATAATCTACTGCAGTTTACAGACCGTGGTGAGATGATAACGTTTTTATTTAGAAAGCCATTCTTAACAAGGGAAGGGGGAGCTTTGTTAACTATTCTGTACTTTAATCTAACAAGTAAATAAATGAATTAATTAATTTTGGAAACTGAAATTCTCGCCGAAAGTTATATTACGGATGAAGTTTAAGATCAGGAACTAAATCTGACCTAACATCGTTTGGTTTGCCTGTTTTTTTTTATATACTAGCCGAGGGTCCGTTCTTGGGACTGATTTGGCATCACCAGATCCAACCTTTTGTGCGAGGAGCAAAGTGTAGTAGCTGTTCTGATACTACACTTCATCTTTTCTGTCCTCGGTCAGTGAAGGATAAATCCTCCCAGACTGAAGCACCTTTTTAGAGAGTTGGATATTCCCTCCATTAAAAAATGACCTTATGTCTAATCATGCCCTCGTGGGGAGGCAAGTAAATAGTGACCGTTCTTTGTTGCGATGAGGTATAGTCCAGCTCGGTCCTAGGATGTGCAACCTCCCAGGCAATATATCATTACCACGGCGGGAACATGTGGCACACGGCCGGCAAGTAGGAATGAAAAGGCCAGCGCACAAGAGGCAATGCATTCTGCTCCCCCCAAAAAATCCCTGTTTGTATTTCCTAGTAAGGACACCGTAGGCGATTGGCTATAGACAAACCCCTTCTCAAAGCGAGAAGGTAACGCCTGGGTGGGTGGACCTCATAGGACTTCACAGAACGATACGTCAGCTCGACAGAGCCGAGTAAATAGTGCCGTAGCGGCCCACCATGCCTGACTGATTGTCGGGGATGTATTTTCGTTTCCTTTAAATAAGAAAATAGGAAAATAAATGTTGATTGTGTTAAGATATTGTTAAGACAATCCAATAAATCATTAGTCAATTTTAGATACAATAATTTGTTTTTATTGGTATATGCATCACATTTATTTTGTGTAATGAATCCAGTAATTCCCGTGTTATTTCCCAACACGTTCGTTTATCTATGCGTATCTCTTTAGTTTCCACCTTCACTGTTAAATATTGGGCGAGTATAATTTTGTTAGTTCAGAAGCACAGGAAATAGGCTTCAGTCGGGGTTCAACTTAATGTACACGGATGTAGCTCGACCTCCTGTGTGCCAGAAGCGGGCGTGGCGTCACATAGCTAAAAGGGGGAGGGAGTAAAAAGAGGAGTAGGCAGTCGGTTAGAAGTCTCGAATCGAACTGCACGGGTAGCGAATGACTTAAGATCGACAATAAACTAAGAGGCCAAGAGGCCCTTAAATATCTGTAGCTCGGAATGCTCCCCTTTTATGATGGCAGAAGAGAAGGCAACGCCAATATCTCAATAAAGGGCCCTGTCTTCAAATTCGGCGATTTATTTGTGTCTTCGTGCTGTTGTGAACCATTAATTTCAGGTGCCTCAGTCACGGGAGGAGTTGCGACACGAGGTAGGATTTAACTGTGCTGTTATGAATTATGATTGTATAGACAACAGCTCATTATTTTGTTTGATTGTGACTTGCGAGATATTTAGATGTCCCCTCGGAAGAGGGTATTATATGTAAGACTAGCGAAAATAGACTCCCTAACGGTCGTCTATTTTTGTTAGGCTACCGCGTTCTTGGGTGGTGAGACATTGATTTTCTTTGTTTCGGACCAAAAATATATTTAGTTAAAAAAAAAAAAAAAAAAAAAAATTTGTCTCCCACCCAAAGAAATATTTTTTGTTTAAAAAGGAAAAAAAAAATTTTTATTTATTTTTTTTTTGGGGGGGGGGGGGGGCGAAATCCCTCCCCCTCTTAAAAAAATTGAGCGCGAACGCAGACCTCCACACTATATCGAAGAACCAGTTTTGATACATAGCCTCGTTTTAAGATCATTTATTGCTAAGTAAAAAAAGTGAAAACGGCATTTCTTTAGCCTAAGTAGTTAGATCAAAATTTTTGGACGTTTGGTTTGCTCAGTCGGTAGAGTGTCGGACAAATTCGTCCAAGTTACCTTGTGAGGTTAAGGTTGTGAGTTCAAATCACAACGTCGGTGTCGAAATTAGTTATTCTTTATTTAGTTGCTAATGTATTTCTTATGTTTCTGACTCAGAAATTAAGTAAATAGTATTTACCCCAAATCTTACGTTTACAAAAATCCCCCCAGACTGACATGGCTACCCATAAAAAATGGTTCAAGTCCCTGAAGTTGTCTATCTTTAGGCCGCCGTCATCTGAGTTGAGCTCGATGGCGTTAATGTCACGATGATTCGTTAAAATCACCGTATCTTTCGCCGCTCAAGCACAAACGCCCGCACCCATTTAGAATGTTTATACGAAAAAAAAACAACACCCGACACACAAAAAAGTAAATGGTTTCATGCCTTCACCCCCCCCCCCCAAAAAAAAAGAGTAGCAAAATAAGATCGCCCGACACCCCTTACTCATGTAGTTGTTCTTTTCTTCTTTCCATCTCGGATTACTGATACAAAACCTCCAGTGAGTAAACTCCAGTGTCAATTCCGATTACACTTGATCCATATATTTGATGGGGGGGGGGGGGGGGGGGGAGGGGAGAGAAAGAAAAAAAAAATAAAGAATAGAAAAGAAACAAGTTTTTTTTTTAATTTATTTCCTGATTTTTTTTTTTTTCAGCGACCAGTTTTATGTCAGTCTCTCAGTCTGTCACGATTTAGTCCGAAATAGTATTTTTCATCACTAAACGCGTAAGTTAAACGGGCGTATCTAATTTTAAATGCGTCCAAGTTCGAAACAGCATTTTCATCCGTATGTCACGCTCAAATCTGAACTAGCATTATCGATGGTGTGTTATGCTTAAGTTTCAAATAACATTTTCCGAATATGGGAATATCACCGCACGTATTAATACTATTAAACACGTAGCTGGAAAGAAAAAGATATACAATACAAAATTGTTTTGCAAGGTTAAGGAAGATGTAAAGGCCGAGGAGGGAGAGTACAATCAAAGGATGCTAGAGTACTAGAACCATTGGGAGGGGGGATTATTGTCACTCAGATTCCAGAGAAGACCAATGGCTGTTGCTTGCGAGAAATCGATGGTAAACGGCTGTTGGCATAACGCAAAAATAATTTGCAAAGGCCATCGAAAAAGGTGGAGAGTGCCGGAGAGTCTCCTACTCAAATAGCTTGTTTCCTCGTGCTACCGGCCTTTGGAATTCCATCCCTGCTCACTGTTTCCCCGACTCTACCGACATGCAGAAATTTAAAACTAATGTGAACAAGCATCTCGCTGCACAGCTCCCAATTTAGGATGACCCCCGCCCCCCCTAAACTTTCATCCTTATTCTCAGTAGGGGTTACAATGGCAACTTACCTTGTTTGGGGTGAACTATATTTTTAAAAATATGAGGAGATTTGTTGTCACTCAGACTCCAGGGAACACCACTGGTTACTGTCAACGAGCAATTACTGATGATGACTTGTGTGTCAACATTCCTAGTGAGTAAACTACTACTACCACTACTACTACTACTACTACTACTACTACTACTACTACTACTACCACTACTACTACTACTACTACTACTACTACTACTACCACTACTGCCACTACTACTACCACTACTACTACTACCACTACTACTACTACCACTACTACTACTACTACCACTACTACTACTACTACTACTACTACTACTACTACTACTACCACTGCTACTACTACTTGTCCGAGCTAGACTGCATGTTTTTAAAAAATAAACTCTAGTGAAGAACGTTAATATTGTGCCAATAACATGGTACAACAATAAAAAATGAAAATTGGCTAGTCAGAACCAAAGTTTTAAAATCCAGCAAGATAACTTTATATGTTAGATCAATAAGATTTTAAAATCGTCTTATTTTTCTCTTTTTTTTCCAATAAATATTCGATTATTAAATTAATAAATAGAAAAATTAATTCAATGTGTTTATCAAAGTTACGTATAGGCGAGAAATTCACAGACACACGATATTTTGTCTGATAGTTTTATATTAATAAAATTAAGAGATTAAACATTTCTTGTAAGTCGCGTTCAACAATACATCCGAAACGAATAAAAAACGTGCATTTAATTTTTCATGAGATTTTTTTAAAATTCGATTCTCATTGTGACTGCTCTATGTCCTTCGGGATGGGATGGACGTGTAATATCTGTTCTGTCCTCGGTCTAGGGAGGAAACATTCTTCTTTGACTGAGGCAATTTTAATTTTATTTTACTCCAATGAAGGGTGCACCATTTTAGGGAACTGGAATATCCTCCACATTAAAAGTTGATCCTGTGTCTAACTTTGTCCTCGTGGGGAGGCAAGAAGGCTTTTAAGCTGTTTATTTGAACGTTTTCAATTTGGCTTTTTTTATGAATATTTATTTTGTTTTGGCTTTTTTTATGAATATTTATTTTGTTTTGGCTTTTTTTATGAATATTTATTTTGTTTTGGCTTTTTTTATGAATATTTATTTTGTTTTGGCTTTTTTAATGAATATTTATTTTGTTTTGGCTTTTTTTAATGAATATTTATTTTGTTTTGGCTTTTTTTATGAATATTTATTTTGTTTTGGCTTTTTTTCCTCTCAAAAGTTTGGCTTTAAGCATTTATTATGGTTTGGCAACCTTGTCGCGGTGTATCATGTAACTATAAAATGTCATAAATAAACCCACTAAAGTGATCAACCGTAGTCGAGGGCGACCAGAATGCTCTATTTTCATTAGCTACTACACCGAGGAGTAGAAGAGGGCGCCACTCCTTTCCCGGATTGCTCCACTTACCCTTGATCCTCACCTTATAATACTGAGTATTTAGCAACGCGGCATCATGTACTATTTTTGTTAGATTCTTTCGTATGACTCGACCGTGGATTGAACCCCGGTCTCCCGGCCCATTAGCGAACACCTTAACCATTATGGCAAAATGGGACTAAAATATCTAAAAATAAAAATGATCTACCACGTGTCGTTTGCTTCTCTGTAAGAATAGCATTTTGTCATCCTAATTTCACGGCATTTTTCAACACTACCGACCGTGAACGTTATATTAAAAAAAAAAACAAGATGGCCGCCACCCCTATCTCCCCTATCACCATACACGCTTTTCCTTTATATCTCCTTATCTCTCCCCTCACCCTTATCTTTTAAGATTAAGTGAATCAACGTTTGTTTCCTGAATACTTTTTTGTTCACTATATATTTGAACGACACAAAATACATGCAAAAAATATTCATTAGTTCTGGGATTTCGAAAAAAATCCGTTTTAATTTTTCAAATTAGTTGAAATTTGTAATTAACTAAACACTTAGGTATCTATGCATTTATTTCGCCGACTCCCACTATTAAAATCACTTATTCAAACACTAATATTTTTAATGTATGTGAGAATTTAGTGAGAGAGTGATTCTCTTTATTCAGCGTCGCTTCTTCACTGCTTCATTTTATCTAATTTTCATAGTGGGTTCGTACACAACGAAACCACGTCTGTAAATTAGGCAACACAATGATCGGTCGTTTTTCTTCTATATCGTTTATACAGGTTCGTCTGGTAGACATCTATCAATCTATCATTTCTCTGTCTCTGTCTATCTGTCAATATTTTCGCTTTGATCGTTTCTAATTTCCGTATGTTTTTCTGGTTTCAAGCGGGAATATGTAACGCGTACGCCTCTGCGTAGTTTGATTTCCATAAATATATTTTCATGGCTTACTACGTAGCTCTACTCACGTATTGAGCACTGTTGAACTAAATACTGAAAATCGATTCATAATATATTATATCTTCTTATAATATTGTATGTGGATACATGAAATAATATATATATATATATATATATATATATATATATATATATATATATATATATATATATATATATATATAAATATTACTATTTTGTGTATCCACATAACATTTTATAAGGAGATATAATTTATTATGTATCAATTTTCAGTATTTACTTCAACAATGCTCGATACGTAAGTAGAGCTAGGTAGTAAACTATGAAAATATATTAATGGCAATTAAGCTACACAGAGGCTCCCGCGTTTCCCTGGGGATGAAACCCGAGAACCTCTATGTAGCTTAATTGTCATAAATATATTTTGATAGCTTACTATATATATATATATATATATATATATATATATATATATATATATATATATATATATATATATATATATATATATCTATATATCTATATATCTATATATATATATATATATATATATATATATATATATATATATATATATATAAGAGGATTTAATGAATTAGAACATTACAATTGTTCCAAGAAAAAGAACATCAAGTCTAGTATGGCGTACGGTCGTTTCCAAAACATTCTGGAAATACTTTATTTTAATTTTTAAAATTAACAAAGCTACTCCAAAATGTCTTTCATCAGCGCCTTTAGCATCACGTCTTACAGAAAATTCAAGGAAAAAATAACAAGCTCGTTGTAGAGGAACATCCATTGACAGGAAGAGCCACAGAGACAAATATTAGAGAAAGGAATAAGTTACGAATATAAAATAAAAATAGAAAGATAAAATGATAATAATTATAATAAAACATTATAAAAATTATAAAAATTATGAAAATAAAATAAAAATAAAAATAAAAATAAGAACAAAAGTAAAATAAGATATATTATAAAATATAAAAAAAAGGAAAAATAAAATAAAAGGATAAAAAATCTAAAATCAAAAATAAAATCAAAAATCAAAAATCAAAAATAAAGTAAAATAGAGTAAAATAAAATAAAATTCAAAAAAATAAAAGTAAAAGTAAGTATAATAATAAAAAATATATAAAAGAATATAAAATATATAAAAAAAGTTAATAAAATTATAAATAAATAAATAAAGAATAAAATAATAAAATAATAATATATATATATATATATATATATATATATATATATATATATATATATATATATATAAAATTGAAATATAAGCCAAATTAGCAATACAATATTAATTTATTATTATTTTTTTTTACATTAATCCTATCGATTACGGAATAAAATTCCTTCTTCAGGGGTGACCAGTATTGAGTCATTTTTTTTCCTCATGTAATGATTAATGTAAAAAAAAAAAATTAATCTTGTTTTGCTAATTTGGCTTATATTTCAATTTTATAAACTTACCCTGCAATACTTTGAAATTTGAACGACAACCCCACACTTTTCATGACAGCGTGCCAACGCTTTTTCGTTCGACACCGGATTTGAATCATAACCGCTATTACAGCACGGCGGAGACGTCGTACCACCAAGGACGTTTATCAAATTAACAAAGAAATAAGTTTCTTTATTCTTGTTTTTTGATGAGGAAAAAAAAAAATGACAATACCGGTCACCCCTGAAGAAGGAATTTTATTCCGTAATCGATAGGATTAATGTAAAAAAAATAATAAATAATAAATTAATCTTGTATTGCTAATTTGGCTTATATTTCAATTTTATTAACTTACCCTGCAATACTTTGAAATTTGAACGACAACCCCACACTTTTATATATATATATATATATATATATATATATATATATATATATATATATATATATATATATATATATATATATATATAAATATACTGTTTAAAGAAGCTTTGAGTCATTTTAAACAAAGAAAATGAAGCTTAAATTTCCAGAGAAACTAACTAAATCCAAGATATCGCAGACTTAGCACTTGCATAAGCCGACTTACCGCTGGAAAATTTACAAATACAAAAGGGGATTCAAGTATATAACAGTGAAACAAAAACAGGGGACCTTAACTTGACTTGTGAAATATTAAACAGGGGTCATCAGTTGTTTACCATGTAACTGTTTCGGAGATTTAAAAACAGAACAGCTATAAAAAAAATTAATGGCTCTCCAGTGGTACTGATCAAATTACCACTTCCACAATAACAAAATGTAGAAACAATTCAGTTATTATTTCGCTAATATATATATACGAGCAAAAACTACCCGCACTCCGGGCGGCAATTACTGACGCTGTAGTCTTCTTTACAAAAACGAATTAAATAATTTTTATTTGACATTTTTGTAAATTAGAGGAAAACAACAAAATGATGATTGTCGTAGTGTTATTTGATATATTCCAATGTAGGGGAAATGTACTGTGCATGAACATCGTCAAATTTTGTTTTTTAGGAAAAAATAACAAAAAGGTTAATTGATATAGTCTTTAAGATATTTAACGCCGATGAATTTTATTTGGTTTAAGTATAAAAATAAAAATGAATTCCCCATTAAAACTGGTTACATAATGAAATTAATAAACATAAGGGTGGAACGTTGATTGATTAAATAAAACGATTTTATATTATTGAGTCATGCTAAATCGGTACTTCGTACTTTTCGCCGTTATTATAAAAGACAGACAAAAGACTTAATTAATATTAAAGAAAAATACGTCTTTTTTTTGTGATTTAAAAAGTTTTGAGGAGTTTTTTAAATTTTCTATAACAAATTTTTAATTCATCATCATCATCATCATCATCATCATCATCATCATCATCATCATCATCATCATCATTATGTTAACTCCTTGGCCTTTCGACTCGGAGCAAAATCTAGTAGCTGTACTGAATCTGGGATTAGTCTTTATGTTCTGTCAGTGAAGGAGAAATCCTTCTAGACCGAGGCAATTGAAATTTTTATCCCAATTCAGAGTGCGCATTTTGGGGGAGCTGGATTCCCCCTACGTTAAATATTGACATTGTGTCTAACTCTGCTCTCGTGGGAGGAAGTAAACAACAACAACAACAACAACAACAACAACAACAACAACAACAACAACAACAACAGCAACAACAACAACAGCAACAACAACAACAAATTCACTTTTAAAAATAATAAACGCATCCAACATACAACTAAAAAAACTATTAACGATCTTTAATGCCGGTTGCCTGGGGATCATGCCACATGAGATCTGTGATATTTAATATAATTTCTCTGTCAGAAACCGAAATGTAAAAATCCAGGATAGAATCACTTGCTTTCTGGAAACAAACTTTGGTGCTTCTGTAATAAAAAGCCGAAAAAAAGTTTTTATTTTCTTATAGTGTTGAAGAGGTAAGTAAGGGGCAGGTAACTCTTACTACGATTTTTAATCAAGAATTTCTCTGAAATTAGGAACATGGATGTTAACACTTTCAAGTTCGAAGATATACTGTATCTTAACGCATACAGTTAAGGTTAGGGTTAGGGTTAGGGTTAGGGTTAGGGTTAGGGTTAAGGTTAGGGTTAGGGTTAAGGGTTAGGGTTAAGGTTAGGGTTAGGGTTTAGGGTGAGGGTTAAGGTTAGGGTTTAAGGTTTAGGGTTAGGGTTATTATTAATTAAATTTATTTAAATTACATTTTATGAAAATATATTGTTTGAAAGCTAGAGCTGTTGTGAAGAGTTACCTGCCCCTTATTTACCTCTCCTACACTAAAAGACAAAAAAATTTTTTTCGCCTTTTTAATACAGAAGCATCCAAACTTTTTATTTCATCCAATGAACTATCCAAATCCAAGTGAATAAGCTTCCACATCTCTTTGCATGTGATACAACACTATGAATATATCTCAAATCGACTGGCTCTTTTGATCCTGAAAGTGAAAATTTACCAGATTTATTTTCACACAATGCCACTTTCCAACCTCTGAAGAAGTAATTGATAATATACATGACCTCCTAATATGCTAATAGACTCTAATTTCTCCTCAATTCAAATACGCATACAGAAATAGATCCTATGATTCCTCAGGTTCGGCACGCACATCATATTATTTAATAGAGATCAAGGCCCAGTGAACTCTTATAAATACTTCCACAATCGACAATAATATATAATATAATTACCAAACCTTTGGTAATTATATTGCGTTTGATACAAATTTTATTTTTTTAAAGTAATTATTCCAAAGTTATCGAAGTTGTTTCTATGTGTAAATATACGCGTGCGAAAGCGTACCCCCCAAAAAAGAAACAAATAATAAAACGGAAGTTATGATTAATTTTTAAAAATTTAATTCATTAAATCGTTTAGAATAATATTACTACTGATAATAATTACGAAATTAATCAAGAAAAGTGTTTCGTATATATAATAAAATGACAGAATCAAATTATAAGTGAATAGTACTGAATATGAATTTATTAGACACTGTTTGAATAATAAATATGCAAATAATGTGTAGCTTTGTGAGAGTTTAGTCAGGTTTTCTGTGACTATATATACGGTATGTGAAAATATGTTAACGTAATTGAATTAGGAGGAGGCAAGGTTCTTTGATATGAATATAGTTTGGATAAACAAAAAAACTTTCGCGGTTATTCATTTAGATACGTGAATAAATAATAATAATAATGAAACACATTAACCATGATTCAACAATGTGATATGGTAATTGGCATATAAATAATGATACTAATTATAACAATAATATATATATATCAAAGAAAAACCAAAAACGATGTTTTTCTATGTATTCATCAACGTTTCGTCTTTATTTGTAAGACTTCCTTCCTCATGATGATAATTTGAAGAAAAATGTCATGCAAGTACATAAAAAATATTGGGTTGACATGATGGGTTGATGAGAAGAAGAAATAGCCGCTACTGGGAGCACAGGACGAAACGTTGATGAATGCATAAAAAACATCTTTTGGGGTTTTTTCTTTTTCATTTCCAATTACGTCGGATTACCTTCATCCTTCCTTTCTCATATATATATATATATATATATATATATATATATATATATACATTCCAGCGACCATGCGCGATTTAAGTTCAATTTAAAAGAGACATTTACACCGTTAGTCCACACAACATCGGACGTCACTTCTAGAAGACCAGGAAGGATTATTACGAAAAAAATGTGGTTAATACCTTTTATTTGTCTAAAGCTTTGACGAGGCTTGTTGGATCAAGCGAAATTATTATATAAAAAAGTCAAGATGAAGAAGAAAAAAAATATTGTTTTTATTTTTTTAATTTTAATTTTAATAAAAATATCTGCATCTAACACACGGTTTTTTAAAGGTATTTTGCCTCTTTCTTTAAGTTAAAAATTTTAAAGATGCTTGAAAAAAATGTACTTTCCTAAATTCATATATATATATATATATATATATATATATATATATATATATATATATATATATATATATATTAAATATGCAAGAGGTAAAAGCAAAATTAATTATATATTCATCAACGTTTCGTCTTTATTTAAAGACTTTCTCAAGATGAGTGATTAGAAGAAATGACATACAAGTATAACATGAAATTGTACTTGAATGTTATTTCTTCAAATCACTCATCTTAAGAAAGTCATTAAATAAAGACGAAACGTTGATGAATATATAAATAATTTTGTGTGTTTCCTTTCTAATTTTCTATCACGAATATTATTTCCCTAATTTTAATTATATATATATATATATAAATATATATATATATAAATATATGTATATATATATATAAATATATACATATTAAATATATATATATATATAAATATATATCTCTATATAAATATATATATATATATATATATATATTTAAATATATATCTATATATAAATATATATATATAAATATATATATATACATATATATATATATATGTATGTATGTATATATAAATATTGTCTACTGTATGTCTCTGACTTAATAATTGACTCGAGCACTACCATATATATATATATATATATATATATATATATATATATATATATATATATATATATATATATATATATATATATATATATATATATATATATATATATATATATACCTCGGCAGCATTGTCTCTTGCAGGCAAGTATTGTTGAATATAAGAGAAAACTCATATCCAGATATCCTTTGGTAGATTCTTTCAATAGTCCGAATCAGGATCTTAGTTTCGGAGTGAAATTGGCTGATGAATTTGCCATAGTTTAGATGTACCTGATTAACCTCATTCCCCTGAAAATGAACCCGGATGGGTCTGAAAGTACTTGGGAGACAAATCTAAACTATGGCAAATTCATCAGCTAATTCTTCTCCGAAACTAAGATCATGATTCGGACTATTGAAAGGATCTACCAAAGGATATCTAGACATGAGTTGTTTTTAATATTCAACAATATATATATATATATATATATATATATATATATATATATATATATATATATATATATATATATATAACTTTTTTTAATATATTTTTCTATATATATATATATACATATATATATATATATTTTATTCCTTTATATTTTTTATTATTATACTTACCTTAATTTTTTATTTTACTTTATTTTATTTTATTTTAATTTTACTCTATTATACTTCATTCTTTATTGTATTTTTTATTTTATTTTTTTATTTTTATTTTTTTTTTTATTTTTTTTATTTTTATTTCTTATCCTTTTATTTTCTTTTTCTTATATATATTATTTTTATTTTTTTTTAATTTTTATATTTTTTTATATTTTTTATTTTTATTTTTTTATCTTTTATATTTCATATTATATTTTATTTTATTTCTGTTGTTATTTTTATTTTCATTTTATTTTCATAATTTTTTATAATGTTTATAATGTTTTATTATTATTATTATTATTATTATTATTATTATTATTATTATTATTATTATTATTATTATTATTATTACTATTACTATTATTATTATTATTATTATTATTATTATTATTATTATTATTATTATTATTATTATTATTATTATTATTATTATTATTATTATTATTATTATTATTATTTTATCTTTCTATTTTTATTTCATATTTGTAACTTATTCTTTTTTCTAAAATTTATCTCTGTGGGTCCTCCTGTCAATAGATGTTCCTCAACAACGAGCTTGTTATTTTTTCCTTGAATTTTCTGTAAGACGTGATGCTAAAGGCGCTGATGAAGTGACATTTTGGAGTAGCTTTGTTAATTTAAAAAATTAAAATAAAGTATTTCCAGAATGTTTTGGAAACGACCGTACGCCATACTAGACTTGATGTTTCTAATTCTGTGAACAATTAGAAATGTTCTAATTCATTAAATCCTCTTATATATATATATATATATATATATATATATATATATATATATATATATATATATATATATATATATATATATATATATATATATATATATATATGATAATTTTATTTACACAGACATGTACAAAATCTGCGACACTGGCATGTCGATGTTCTTTCCTTCTTCTTCTCTTTCTCCATCCCTCCACTTCATTCTCTCCAAATATGATCTGAGGTTAAGATCGGATTCTAACTCTGCCTGATGAGATCTCAGTTTATAGTAACTGTTGATCGATAAAATCGACATGCCAGTGTCGCAGATTTTGTACATGTCTGTGTAAATAAAATTATCATACATAAAGCTCTATTTTGATATTGAGCACTTTTTATAAACCCGGTTAAAATTCTCTGGATTACCACCCTGTGGATATTTTTCACCTGGATTATTACCATTATTATATATATATATATATATATATATATATATATATATATATATATATATATATATATATATTACTTCGTCTTTCTTTTTTTCTTTCTTTCTTTTTATTTCTTATTTATTTCTTATTTATTTCTTTTTATTTCATTTTATATTTTGTATTTTATATTTTATATATTTATATTTTATATTATTTTTGTTTGTAATTTTTAACGGTACCAACCACGTGCCTTTCCAAATTTTAATATTAAATTTCTTTTTTTTTCTTCTCCCCATTTCATTCTTTCCAAATATGATCTAACGTTTAGATCGGATTTTAACTCTGCCTGATGAGGTGTCAGTTTATAACAGCTGTTGATCGATAACATCGACATGCCAGTGTCGCAGATTTTGTACATGTCTGTGTAAATAAAAATAATCATTTATAAAAGCTCTATTTGATATTGAGCACTTTTTATAAGCCCGGTTGAAATTCTTTGGATTACTATGCCTTGCGTTTGGATATATATATATATATATATATATATATATATATATATATATATATATATATATATATATATATATATATATATATATAAATATTAAATAATTAATACTTAATAATACTTATATATATATATGTATATATATATACATATATATATACATATACATATATATATATTCATATACATATATATATATATTCATATACATATATATATATTCATATATATATATAATACATATATATACATATATTCATATATATATATATATATATATATATATATATATATATATATATATATATATATATGTATATATATGTATATATATATATAGTAAGCAATGAAAATATATATGGCAATCAAGCTACACAGAGGCTCCCGTGTTTCATCCCGGGGGGAATCGTCAGGCTAAATGCCATATATATTTTCATTGCTTACTACCTAGCTCTACTTACGTATCGAGCACTGTTGAAGTAAATACTGAAAACTGATACATAAAAAAATTATATTTCCTTATAATATTTTATGTGGATACATAAAGTACTAATATATATATATATATATATATATATATATATATATATATATATATATATATATATATATATATATATATATATATATATTTAAATCCCAGGGTTCTTTATCAAGATTCTATGTCCGAAAACATTTACCTGAAGAAGGTCGGCGGTTACACCGGCCGAAAGTTGTAAGAATAACATCGAAGATAAGATTAGTAGTCCAAATAAAACAAATTATAATCCTCATCTAAAAAATTCCGAAACAAAATTCGAACGTGTTATTAAACAGCTTATATCGAACGGGAACACGCTAATGAATTCAATGGCAACGATAGTAAGGCCGGAATGTCGGGTTAAGGTTAGGGTTAGGGTTAGGGTTAGGGTTGGACCGGAATGTCGGCGATGATCAAAAGGAATAGAAATATTTCTTCGACTGTTCTGAGGAATTGGTTACTCCAACTTTCGCGTTTTCGAGCGTTCTCTCTCGTTAATCTCAAAGGCGGTCGCCATTTTGTTTTGTTGTTTTTTGTTTTCGTTTTCTGTTTGTTGTTGTTTATGTCGGCATTCGAAGCGTGGGGCGCATTGTTCTTCCACCGGAGTTTGAGAAGATGGTCTGACGTTCGTCTCAATTTACAGGCGGTTTTCCACATTATATGACAAATTTAATGTTTCTCGAAAACCGAAAACAAAGCCCTTATCTACGCTCCACCTCCGAAAGATAAATAATAAGAAATAGAAAAAAAATAACACCAGTAATCTGTGATGTTGTTTTCCCGCTTAAAAAAAGTGTTTAATGTTGGGAAGAATTCACCTTGTCGTCTGCAATCCATCAGTTTTACTTATTAGCAATTATATATATATATATATATATATATATATATATATATATATATATATATATATATATATAGTGAATAAAGACTCTATCTATCTATCTATCTATCTATCTATCTATCTATCTATCTATCTATCTATCTATCTATCTATCTATCTCTGTATATCTATCTACATTTCGATCTATCTACATTTCGATCAATCAATCTATCTATCTATCTATCTATCTATCTATCTATCTATCTATCTATCTATCTATCTATCTATCTATCTCTCTCTCTCTCTCTCTATATATATATATATATATATATATATATATATATATCACTCTGCTATCAATCTATCTATCTATCTATCTATCTATATTTCTATCTATCAATCTATATGTATCTACATTTCTATCTATCTATCTATCTATCTATCTATCTATCTCTCGCTATATATATCTCACTCTGCTATTATCTATCTATCTATCTATCTACCTATCTACCTATCTATCTCTCTATTTATTAATTAATCTATCTCGCTATTTCTTTCTCCTTTCTGATATATATATATATATATATATATATATATATATATATATATATATATATATATATATATATATATATATATATATATATATATATATATTGCATTCCATAGATTATATCTGTCTATATGACTGTTTGTCTATCTCGTTCTCTCTTTCTACTAATCTTTCAACCAATCTTGTACATATGTATATATGTATTTATCAATAGAGTCATAAATATATATATTTTTTTAAATGAAAATCGCTCCAGACAAAGCATCGAGCCACTTGATGTAAGGAGCTAAAAAGATACCACTTCAAGGTCAAAAACTAGCCACGGTAAATGTTAGATGTAAAGATTCCAACATGAAAACAGCAATTCTTTCTCCTTTGTTGGCTCATGGAATGTAAGAACTAAAATACAAAATATAGGGAAACAAAACTTACGAGGCTTCCCAACGTAAAGCCAAGGTCCACTTTCAACGCTCATATATATATATATATATATATATATATATATATATGTGTGTGTGTGTGTGTGTGTGTGTGTGTGTGTGTGTGTGTGTGTGTGTGATAATCTACGATTGAACTAAACATCTTTCTATTGGATTTACTTCATTTTTGAACATTTTCAACGCTGCCTTCACGAAACCCATTTTTTCCATCTTTAAATCTCCATTCACCGGACACCTTATCAACGGACATTTACCAATTGGACAGACTCCATATTTTTTTTACACGCATATTTTTACTCTCCATTACTTTATATTTTTTCAAATTTTGAATTTTGGCTTTTCCACTGGAAACTTATCCATCTACGTAATTACTCTGATGATAAGATTTTAATCTTTGAAAAGCTTTGGCTTAAGGAAAGAAAAATGAACATGTTTTTACCTTGCATTTGACCACTCGTAGTTGAAATTAATTTGTCATTGGTACATATTCCTCTTTCACTTTCATTTATTTTATATATATATATATATATATATATATATATATATATATATATATATATATATATATATATATACATATATATATATATGTGTGTGTGTGTGTGTGTGTGTGTGTGTGTGTGTGTGTGTGTGTGAAAAGATGACAGACGGAAAACAAGTCAAAGTGCAGGAGAAAAACCAAAACAAGAGATTTTTTGACCGGTTTCGTTCGTGGGGAACGTCTTCTTTCTGAAGAAACCGATAAAAAATCTCTTGTTTTGGTTTTGTTTTTGTTTTTCTCCTGCACTTTAACTTGTTTTCCGTCTGTCATTTTTTCACACATTTTGTCCATCACGACACTTCATTTTCATGAATTATCGTGTACATTACCCCATATATACATATATATATATATGTAAGTGCAGTTCCAACGAGAGAAAAGTATATATGTAAAGGAGCAAGGCAACCAACATTTTTAAAATGTTTTTTTCAACATCTATTTATTATTTTGTTAGTTTATTTTTTTATAATTTTATATAACGCGTTTCAAGCGGTGGTTCGCTTTCATCAGATATGTAAATCCATTTGAAGAAATGTCTTTCGCTTTGAATGTAACAACACTCTTTCAAATCGAAAGACATTTCTTCAAATGGGTCTACATATCTGATGAAAGCGGACCACCGCTGGAAACGCGTTATATAAAATTATAAAATTATAAAATGATAAAATAACAGAATAATAAATAAATGTTGAAAAAAACATTTTACAAATGTTGGTAGCCTTACTCCTTTACATATATATATATATATATATATATATATATATATATATATATATATATATATATATATATATATATATATATGAATAATTATTATATATAATTAACCCAAAACCATAATTTTCATTAGTTGTTACAATTTCTTTACTTCGATTAGAGATTATTTCCCCACACACAACATTAATTTATTCAAGTTTATTTTTCATAATAAACTGCAAGAATTCTAATAAAATATCCCACACCCCAAAAAAGCATCAACCTCGGCTAAGACCACACAAAAGTCGCTAAGGGTCAAGTAGGATGTAAAGATCGAGGAGGGATAACACTAACCAGACCTCCATTGGAAGTGTGCGGAGAGTACTCGGACCTTGGGGGGGGGGGGGGCTTATTCCAACCTAAATTCCGAAGAGGACCAAATTCCATCTATTTTGGTGAATTCTCTACACAGACGGATTTTTCCTTTGGTGTTTATTATTTTTGACAAAGGGAAGATTTTTCCGAAATATTAAATAAATAATTTTTAACCATCATCCGGACAACACACAAACAGCCGACACCAAACTTGCTGTTATGTAAGATCAAAAAAATAAATAAATAGTAAGTCCTTTCCTTCGATTTATTATTTTTGTTCTTTCCAGTTTCTCATCAATCCGGCACTCTGCATTGCCTCCAGCCTTCTTAACATATTACTACTATTCCAAGCAATGCTTCAAGCTAACTACCATTCTCTATTATATATATATATATATATATATATATATATATATATATATATATATATATATATGTATATATATGTATATATGTATATATATATGTATATGTGTATATATATATGTATGTATATATATATATGTATGTATGCATATGTATATATATATCTATGTATATATATGTATGTATGCATATGTATATCTATGTATGTATATATATGTATGTATGTATATATATATATGTATATGTATATATATGTATATATATATATGTATGTATATATATGTATATATATGTATGTATATATATGTATATATATATGTATGTATATATGTATGTATATATATATGTATATATATATATATATATATATATATATATATAGCCTAATCTCCTAAACTTCTGTTATTTTTAACAATGTTTGCACAAATGAAAAAATGCTGCCTAAATACACATACACAATATATATATATATATATATATATATACATATATATATATATATATATACATATATATGTATATATGTATATGTATATATATGTATGTATGTATATGTATATATATATATATATATATGTATATATATATATATATATATATATATATGTATATATATATATATATATATATATATATATATATATATATTTATATATATATATATATAGCCTAGTCTCCTAAACTAATGAACGTATCATAATTGATTTTAGAATATATATTCTAATAGAATACGGTGAAAACATGGGCACATTATTTTTCTGTAAGTGTAAACATTTATGAGGTCTCTTATTTAAAAGTTTATTATTTATTTTTTATTTTTGTAAACTTTACCATTTAGAAATACCTCCACTCGTACACACACCCGCCGCAAAAAAACAAACTTTTGAAATAAGTTAGATATAAATAATTATTTTTTATTGTTTTATATAATTATTTTTTGTAAAGTTTATATTATAAAAGTAAAGCATTTTTTATATTTTTAGTTATATTAAGTAATACATTTTAAAAGGATCCATGTGTGTGTGTGTGCGAGTTTCAATAATATGTATGTGCTTGTAAACATCCTATTGAACTTATAATTATAGAATTATGGAACATGTATTCTAGGCCACAGGGTGAGTAACGTGGGTACATTATTTTTTTTTGTAAACATTACCATTTAGGGGGTGCCATTTTAACCGTACCATACCCCTCAAAAAAAAAATTTAAAACTAATGCTATATTTATTGCTTTCCTCGTACTGGGACGGATATCTTCTAGTGAGTCTATATATATATATATATATATATATATATATATATATATATATATATATATATATATATATATATATATATATATATATATGGGAAAATGAAAAAGGAAAACCAAAAAATGGATGTTGTTTATGTGTACATCAACGTTTCGTCTTTATTTATAAGACTTCATCAGGATGATAATATAGAGAAAAATGTCATGCAAGTACAAACACATGTAGGGTTGACATATTGGGGAAAAGGAAGAAAATAATGGCCACTACTGGAGAAAACAGTAGGGTGGACGTCCGTACTTGGTGAGGACTGAAAGATATATATATATATATATATATAATATATATATATATATATATATATATATATATATATATATATATATATATATATATATATATATATATATATATATATATATATGTGAAGGTTTATAACTAAAAGATAACTTTTAGAGAATTAGAGTATTGTGAGATGAGGAAAGCTCAATATACTGGATAGAGCAAAAATAAGGTGAGTCAATGAAAAATAGTTATACCTGTAAATGGAAACAGATCAATATCTTCAGTTGTTCAGAACAAGGAGCATTTAGTAAATAAAAATATTTCTTCTTCTTCTCTTTCCATTGCATTCCTAAAGCACAGCTTTTCAAAGATTAAAATCTTATCATCAGAGGAAGTAGTGATTGATAAGTTGACAGATAAGAACAGTCAATATTCAAAATTTGGAAAAAGTTTTTTTTTAAAAGTTCTTTTTAATAGGTTTTAAAAGTTCAAACGGGTGTGTTTCAATGTAAATGATAGTCACCAAACACGGAGATCCAAGTTGTATGCGGTTAAAATTTGATTGGTAAATCCAGAAGAATCTGCATGAAAATCCAACGGCGAAGATTCCACCTAAGTCCTTAGTCCTTAAAGGGGGGATCAGACAAAATTAGCCATATTGAAAACGCATTTCTTCCTGTTTTCAAGTAAACAGATCCAAAGGCAAAAAGCAACGAACCAAAACTCAATGAAATATATATATATATATATATATATATATATATATATATATATATATATATATATATATATATATATATATATATATATATATATATATATATATATATAGTTTCTATCAGTCTCAAAAATGTAATTGTCTGAGTGATGCTTGAAAAAACCGAACGGTTGAAATAAATTATTGCATCGACAATTATGTGATTTCGTGTTATTATATTTTATATATATATATATATATATATATATATAGTCCAAACCCCATCCATACACTGTGGATGTTCCCAGATGCCGAAGAGCTTTCTACTCTAAAACATGCAGAGATTTAAAACTAATGTAAACAGACATCTCGCTGCGCAGCGCCTGATTTAGGTTGACCCCCCTTTTTTTCTCAGTAGCCCCTTACGTCTACAGTGGCGGCCTGCCTTGTTTGGGGTGAACTATGATAAAAAATACAACATAATATTATTAAATACGATATATATAGTACTGATGAAAGACACTTACACAGAAATTGGGAAACCTTTACTTTGCATATCTGTTTTGTAACCAGTCTAATATATAAAGTAAAGACTATTTTTCCCCTGTACCTTCTCGGAGAATAGAAAAATAACCACATGCATCACTGGCTACTAAACTCACCACTACATTACACTTATTCACTCGAGTGTGTTTTAGTAAATTTCTTCTTATTTTTTTACAGCTAATACTAAATATTACATTTGGCCCGCCATCTTCGACTCTCCTACACACCAACTCCATATAGGTGGTAGCAAAAACTTTCCTCCCTAACAATTATGTATTGTCACTCCACTCATCGACACCGAGAACTAATAAACACAGTTTACTTTTCACAAAACAGTCCGTCCTTATTTATTATTTGCCTGGTATTTATTTACTACATAATAAAAAGCAATACGCAAAGATTTAATGACCGCTCTCGTTCATTCCGATGATTTTCCGCGAATATCAGATTACGTTATTTCTAATTCTACCTATGACATCTATATTAAAATTCATTCCGGATTTCAGCGAATGAAATTAACGAACACAGTTCCTGCAACATTTATTCATTCAACATGGCGGCTACAATTTCTTGATCGAATCGACTTGCTATTTAATTCAATAAGCGCCAAGATACTGGTAGACCCCGATACATTTACATTTTCAAAATCATACACCTTTAACACGCATATTATAGAAAACTTGCCCAAATAAACGACCTAAACCGTGTCATTTTTTAACTTTATATTTGTCGGCAGAAACTGCCAATAAACAAGCTTAGGGTAATTATCCTATTTTCACATTCATTTTTATCTCGAGACCGTGGCGCAGTCGTTAAGAAGGGGAGTTTCATGCTCGCCAGTTTCAGCGTTCGATCCCATTCTACTCTGCAACTTTTTATTTTTATTTTTTAAATTTTAAAACATTCACCAACACGGTAGAGGGGGGGATAACAATAGACCGTGTCTTTTTTATGCAATAGGTAGTACTTTCTCCCGTGCAACGCCGGAAAACGGGTTCCGCTAGTATATTATAAATGAATGCTTGGTGTTATTGATTTCATAATAAATCGAGGTTTGGTGTTATTGATTTCAAATTATATTGCCTCTATTCTCTCATATATATGCAATAGTTTCGTCGATATTAACAGTAATTAATTAAAGTCATTTAATTATAAAAGGATACATTCTTTCATTTTTAAAGAAGGTATACACTCTCACCAAAATATCGCATTCACCTTATGAATTAATCCTTACTTACTTTGCGAAGCAATAGCGAAATAGAACCATTTTTTGCTATTGAAGATAAATTCATTACGTGTAGTTGTACGACTTTGCCAGTCGGACTAAGAGTTAGTGTTAAAAATATATATTAGTTGACTGCCTTAATAAGTTAGAATTACCCTAAATGTATAATATCATTGTTTAACGGGTAAATAATTCAGCCGAGCGTGTTAATCTACAAATTTAACAAAGTTTGTTGTTAATTTTTAAATTACAAAAAAAACTAGATTCATATTTGAAAAAAAATCGTCATTAAGTGTTTATTTTTATTATTCTGTCTTTAATAAGAAAAGCGAAAACAGACAGTAACTATTTTGAATTATACAGGAATATACAGGGTGATTCATAAGTCACTTCACTTAGCTATTCAAAATGATTACCATATGAAGCACAAACATACTATGAACTTTTGATAATTGTTATCTTACTCTCTAATTACTGCTATTTGTTATTTTAAATTTGTTCGTTTATATATTTGTTTCTATATATATTTATTTCATAATCAATCAAATATGCTACAAAGAGTCGTAAATTCCTTGCAAAAAAGAATGGAGCTATGCATGCAGAACGAAAGTGGAAATTTTGTAAATTTGCTGTAATTTTAAACTCCCATAAATGAATTTGTTGAATAAACTTTTTGTTTTGTATTACCGTATTTTTAACTTTAGAATTTCAAAAATAAATAGCTAAGTGACTTATGAATCACCCTGTACAATTCTTTCATTTGACTAATTGACGTTTCACTTTTGACGAGTGTCAAGAATAGTCAACAGAAAGAACAGGGGCGTGAAAAACAAATAATCAAAAATAATTTCTTACCAAAGGAAATAAAATGTACTTTTCTACCTATCTGCCTCATTTTTTTTATAGTTTTAAAGTATTTTAAAGTGTTTTTAATTTCAATTAAAAATTCGGTCAAATGTATTACGTTAGAATGAAAAACAAAGATGGTTGACTGTCGATCGCTGATCATCTACGAAGTCTGATGATTTGTTGTACTTTTCTCCTTTTAATTGGGTAGAAAGTAAATTATAAAGCGTCTGGAACAGTTATTTGCCGACTATTTGTTTGTTTTGCACCCCAAAAGACGAAAAACTCATTAAACAAACTTCGGGGATGTTCGCTTACGCCATGAAAATGGAACTGCAATGCGATCGGATTTGGACGAATTATTAAAATACAATAAAAACGCTTTAAAATCCTTTAAAACAACAAAAAAATCAGGCAAGTAGGTATAAAAATAACTTTATTGCTTTTGGTAACAGTTATTTGTTGATTATTTGTTCTTGTTTTTTCAGCCCTTTTTCTGTTGGTTATTCTTGAGAATCGTCCCGATTTTTAGTTTATTCCTTTCATTATGGGGAATTTAATTGTATGCTTAAATGCTATCTCACCATTGGAATATATCAAATAACACTATGACAATTATCTTTTTGTTGTTTCTTTTAAAATTACCAAAATGTGAAAACAAAATTGTCTCTTTGTTTTTCTGTAGATAACGCAACAGCTAGATTAATAGCTGGTCGGGTAGTTTTTGCTAATATATAATAAATGCTTAGTGCAAAAACTATAAATATAAGTATATCTCTCGGGGATTACATAACACAAATATTTTATGAATAAATAAATGTTACGAATCTCCAGGATAAGATAAGACTAAATACTGCAGATATTATTAAGCTCAATGGTTAAAACTTAAGTAAAATAGAGTTCATATATCATAATTCAGTAGAATACAAAATTTATGACAAAATTCATAAGATAATTAATATTTTGTAATCATGCTCACAAAATAAATTTCAGCACTACCAATATTTATTCATATGTACACGTGTTTCAGAAATTCAATTTATTATCACTTTTACAACAGAGAAGAAAGCGTGACAATTGTATGATGTTCCTCACCAGAACATAAATTCGGATACGGGCAATATCTAATGGAAATGCTCGCAATTATTTCCAACACAAAAATGAAACGAAACAAATATTATATATATATATATATATATATATATATATATATATATATATATTTCTTTATTTTCTCTCTCCCTCCCCCCCTCTCTCTCTCTCTCTCTCTCTCTCTATATATATATATATATATATATATATATATATATTACTATTTCATGTATCCACATAAAATTTTATAAAGAGATATATTTTTTATGTATCAATTTTCAGTATTTACTTCAACAGTATTTACTTCAACAGTATTTACTTCAACAGTATTTACTTCAATACGTAAGTAGAGTTACGTAGTAAGTTATGAAAATATATTTATGCCAATTAAGCTACACAGAGTCTCCCGCGTTTCATCCCCGGGGGAATCTTCAGGCTAAAATGCATGAAGTTAGTTTTACTGGATGTTTTTATATACCCGGCAAAACTAACTCCATGCATTTAGCCTGAAGATTCCCCCGGGATGAAACGCGTGAGCCTCTGCGAAACTTAATTGCCATTAATATATTTTTTTTCATAACTTACTATATATCACGTCCATATATTGTCTAATCTGTATATCTTTGCGGAATTCGTTTTTCCTCGTTTTTGCTAACTATGGCGTCATTCAATCCCCCCTTTTTTTATCCCCACGTTGCTCTTCCCTTTTGAAACGATATTTGCCGACGTTTCCCTTGAAGATGTGTCAGTCGAAAGGTACCTTGGGCTTTCGTTTGCTAGTTTTGGGCGAACTTTAAAACATTTTTCTTTTTAAGTTTTAGTCGAATGTCTTCTGACAATTAAATATATACGAATACTTTTCCTCTTTTAAAAATTTTTCATGGGATATTGCCCCAACTCACTATCACACCGTTTATTCTGTTTTAGAGATTATATATATATATATATATATATATATATATATATATATATATATATGTGTAAAATATATATATATTTATATATATAAATATATATATCAATATATATATATATATATATATATATATATATATATTTTAATTTTAAAATACAGATTTTAATCAGACATAGACCAGTAGTTTCTGACAAGAAAAGGGTTTAAATCCCCGATTCCGTCTTCGTCAGCATAGTCTGAAATAGTAAATGGTGGAATTTCTTCAAAAAACATTTATAACCGTTATAAAACGCTATGCACAAAGAATTTGAAATGAAGGGCCGGTGAGACGCTTAAATCAGAAAAATAGCCGTTAAGTAAGAGATTCTATATTTAGAAGTGAAGAAATAGAGAGAAAGAAAGAAAGAAAGGAGAGAAAAAAAGAAAGAAAGAAGAGAAAATAAAATAAAATAAAATAAAATTTATAATAATAAAAAAATTAATTAAGAGTAAATAAAATATTATTTATATATAGAATATGGTTAAAGGTACGTAACTCTATTTAATTAAATTATCTAAAAAAGGGGAGGTAACTATTTATTTTTATTATATAAAATATATATATGTATATATATTTCGCGATGGTTTCAATTAATAAATATCAAATTAAAGTAAAAATATAAATATAAATAAATATATAAATAAAAATATGTATATCAATATATTGCCCTCGACTCACTATCACTCCGTTTATTCTGTTTAAAAGCTTATATATATATATATATATATATATATATATATATATATATATATATATATATATATATATATATATACATATAAATATATATATATAAATATATATATATATAAATATATATATAAATATATATATATACATATAAATATATATATATATAAATATATATATATATAAATATATATATATATATATATATAAATACATATATATAATATATATATATTTTATATATATATATATATATATATATATAAATATATATATATATATATAAATACATATATATAATATATATATATAATATATATATATATATATATATATATATATATATATATATATATATATGTATAAATGTTGTCATAGTTTTGCTAATGAATCTCTGTCCCATTTGAGGGTTCTTGATAAGGTGCAGAAACGTCTCTGTAATTTGATTGGCCACACACTTTCTTCTTCTCTGTCCTTTCTCTCTCTCTCTTACATGAGCTCTGTGCGACTAATCGTTGAGCTAAGTAATACCTGCAATATGAATTATTGTCTTAGAGATTTCAAATAATTAATGGTTTCCTATTTGTATGATTGTTACTGAAATATTCTTGTCTGCTTAACTTACAACTAAAGCTAGAACTCACCATATACCGACACACACGTATATACAAAATGTTGACAATCTACAGAGCAATGTACAGGAATACAGCCTTAGTAGACACTTAGGCTGTATCTGCCAAGAGGAGCAGAGGGTATGGGACTCTCAGAAATTGACCATCAACATCAAGCCACTCTTGTAAGCACCGGCCAATATCTGATGAGCTCCCAGAAACCAAACCTTATGATACCAGAAACCAAAGCAAGCAGAACAACCTTTATCACAAAACTGGCCAAACATTTTGGACAGGACTGTCTTACAAATGAGGCAAAACCGACAAGAAGCCTTCACGAAAATAGCCCGGAAGAGCCGCCAGAAATACACCAGGACCTTCCATTGCAGAAAACTGGAAGTATGGGCCAACCGACAACGTGCTAAGTATTTCCTAGATGAACTATCCCAGGAATATATAGATAAGGAACACTCTGTAGATTGGCTGAAAAGAAGATCGCTCCACTATGGTCAGGAGAGAATGATAATGGCTGCTCAAGTTCAAGGCTTGATGACCAATGCCTTTAAAAAGATGAGTGGTCTCAGCAACAATAACACGCGCAGGTTCTGCCACACACAAGTTGAGAGTGTGAGCCCCCATGCCATCCAGTTGTAAGGTTCTGCTGGGGGATGGCTATTATACAATGCGACACAATGGAGTGTGCAAAAACCTTCACTGGACTATATGTAAAAATTTATATATCCAGTGTAGCAGCAAGTCGTCGGAGCAGAAAGAACAGTTGGAAATAATTTATACACCATCCACTATGA
>OY744544.1:65240580-65275580 GCA_963556195.1 Sepiola atlantica
CAGGCAGTAAACAAAATGAGGCCAATGTAATTTATTGGGGGGGGGGGAGCTTATAAAGTGATGTTTCTTGCATTTTCTGTTCCTTTGTTTGTGATTATTATTATTATTATTATTATTATTATTATTATTATTATTATTATTATTACTATTATTATTATTATTATTATTATTATTATTATTATTATTATTATTATTATTATTATTTATTTATTTATTTATTTATTTATTTATTTATTTTTTATCTTCTTTCCACAAGGTAAGATGTGACACAAGGTCAGGAAAGTGGGATTCGAAAAGTCAGCGCCCGAGAAGGTGAGCACTCTAGCCTACAAAAATGCCTGGGCAGCCCCGTCGGCATTCCCCGGTAGGGGCGCCTCAGGCAGTAAGCGATAAACTTACTCCACCCCAACGAGAAGAGGCAAAGCCTGGGAGGGTGGACCTCCTAGAACTGCACAGGACAGACCCATAGACAGGCGTAAATCAAGCCCCGAAGGCCAAGACAATACCAGTCTATGGGGTGCAGTATCCATCGGAACAGATACTACACTTTGATCTTGGCCCAAATTATTATTATTATTATTATTATTATTATTATTATTATTATTATTATTATTATTATTATTATTATTTATACTCACTAGGAGTTCTAATATGATTCGTTACCAGTAATGCTAACAACAGGTAGTGTTCCTGCGAGACTGAGCGACACCAAGTCTCCAAAAAATTTCTAGTAATCTCCAATTACCTCGATAACCCTTTCAAATAATTTGATGTCCTCGCAACATTGATTGTTTTCGCGCTGGAGGATTCTAGTATCTTCAAGTGGAGGTCTGGATGGGGCTCTCCCTCATTGGTCTTTCAACCCTCTATTCAGGATCATTTTCTGTGACACCAAATGTTGCTGTATGCCCTCGTGTCTCTCGGGGGTAGAAGGACTCTATCTAAAAGATATCGATTACTGTGATTTTAATCCCTTTCAACTTCCAGCCAATAATAATAAAACAAATAAAAATGCTGGTAATTTGCATACCACCTCCCCATCCGATACACCTACGCGTTTACGAACATCTTCCTCCCAGCCCTAGTCAGATCCTTTAACTCAGTGTCTAAAGTCAGCCGTCATTGTACAAAAAACACACACACTATTTTAGTTTTATTACCTGAAGTTATTTGGTTCTTCGTGTTCAGGCGCATTTCCCCTGCCAGAACTCTCGTTAATTCGCCATTTGTCTTGTTTTTGATTCATACACTCTCCGGTTCTGTGGAAGCAATATCAGCGTGTTTTGTTAATCACTTGCGTCGGGTGGGTGTGTCTACGCTTACTCGGGTAGATGTGTTAACAACAGTGACACCCGCAAGAATAATGATGCCATTACTCATAGTGCGACCAACTGCACGGTTTTATTTTCAAATTTAAAATGTCGAACTTCAAATTAAAAAATTGAAGTTCAAATTAAAGAAGAGATCAACTCCAATTTTTAACTATTGAATGAAAAATAGCTTAACTTTCAAATTGAACAACCTTACTTGTTAATTGAAAGGCTCAACTTCAAATAAAAAAATTGAAGTTCAAATTAAAGAAGAGATCAACTCCAATTTTTAACTATTGAATGAAAAAAAGCTTAACTTTCAAATTGAACAACCTTACTTGTAAATTGAAAGGCTCAACTTCAAATTAAAAAATTGAAGTTTAAATTAAAGAAGAGATCAACTCCATTTTTTAACTATTGAATGAAAAATTGCTTAACTTTCAAATTGAACAACCTTACTTGTAAATTGAAAGGCTCAACTTCAAATAAAAAAACTGAAGTTCAAATTAAAGAAGAGATCAACTCCATTTTGTTAACTATTGATTTAAAAAAAGCTTAACTTTTAAACTGAACAACCTTACTTGTAAATTGAAAGGCTCCACTTCAAATAAAAAAAAATGAAGTTCAAATTAAAGAAGAGATCAACTCCATTTTGTTAACTATTGATTTAAAAAAAGCTTAACTTTTAAACTGAACAACCTTACTTGTAAATTGAAAGGCTCCACTTCAAATAAAAAAAATTGAAGTTCAAATTAAAGAAGAGATCAACTCCATTTTGTTAACTATTGAATGAATAAAAGCTTAACTTTTAAATTGAACAACCTTACTTGTAAATTGCAAGGCTCAACTTCAAATAAAAAATTTGAAGTTCAAATTAAAGAAGAGATCAACTCCATTTTTTAAAACTATTGAATGAATAAAAGCTTAACTTTCAAATAGAACAACCTTGTAAATTGAAAGGCTCAACTTCAAATAAAAAAATTGAAGTTCGAATTAAAGAAGAGATCAACTTCATTTTTTTAACTATTGAATGAAAAATAGCTTAACTTTAAAATTGAACAACCTTACTTGTTAATTGAAAGGCTCAACTTCAAATAAAAAGCAACACTGCTAAATAAAACAAATCAAATTACTCCTTACTGTGCATAACTCTAAAAAGTTGAATTTTTAATTAAAAGATCAAATTCACATTAAAAAGTTCAACTTCTTATTTGAAATAGCTGAATTTCAAATAAAAAAAGGTATATTAACTTTAATTTGCAAACTTGAACTTTAAATTAAATATCAAATTCAGATTAAAAAGATAAAATTCAAAATTAAACAGCACAACTTCTTATTTAAAAAAAGCTTAATTTCAAATTAAAAAAAAAGACATTAGCTTTAAATTTTAAAAGTTTAGCTTCAAATAAAGAGATCAAATTCATATTTAAAAGATCAAATTTAGAATGAAAAAGCTCAACTTTTATTTAAAAACGCTTAATTTCAAATTAAAAATATATTAGCTTTATATTTTAAAAGTTGAGCTCTAAATAAAAAGATCAAATTAAAAATTAAAAAGCTCAACTTCTTATTTAAAAACGCTTAATTTCAAATTAAAAATATATTAGCTTTATATTTTAAAAGTTGAGCTCTAAATAAAAAGATCAAATTAAAAATTAAAAAGCTCAACTTCTTATTTAAAAACGCTTAATTTCAAATTAAAAATATACTAGCTTTATATTTTAAAAGTTGAGCTCTAAATAAAAAGATCAAATTCAAAATTAAAAAGCTCAACTTCTTATTTAAAAACGCTTAATTTCAAATAAAAAATATATTAGCTTTATATTTTAAAGCTTGAGCTCTAAATAAAAAGATCAAATTCAAAATTAAAAAGCTCAACTTCTTATTTAAAAACGCTTAATTTCAAATAAAAAATATATTAGCTTTATATTTTAAAAGTTGAGCTCTAAATAAACAGATCAAATTCAAAATTAAAAAGCTCAACTTCTTATTTAAAAACGCTTAATTTCAAATAAAAAATATATTAGCTTTATATTTTAAAAGTTGAGCTCTAAATAAAAAGATCAAATTCAAAATTAAAAAGCTCAACTTCTTATTTAAAAACGCTTAATTTCAAATAAAAAATATATTAGCTTTATATTTTAAAAGTTGAGCTCTAAATAAACAGATCAAATTCAAAATTAAAAAGCTCAACTTCTTATTTAAAAACGCTTAATTTCAAATAAAAAATATATTAGCTTTATATTTTAAAAGTTGAGCTCTAAATAAAAAGATCAAATTCAAAATTAAAAAGCTCAACTTCTTATTTAAAAACGCTTAATTTCAAATAAAAAATATATTAGCTTTATATTTTAAAAGTTGAGCTCTAAATAAAAAGATCAAATTCAAAATTAAAAAGCTCAACTTCTTATTTAAAAACGCTTAATTTCAAATAAAAAATATATTAGCTTTATATTTTAAAAGTTGAGCTCTAAATAAAAAGATCAAATTCAAAATTAAAAAGCTCAACTTCTTATTTAAAAACGCTTAATTTCAAATAAAAAATATATTAGCTTTATATTTTAAAAGTTGAGCTCTAAATAAACAGATCAAATTCAAAATTAAAAAGCTCAACTTCTTATTTAAAAACGCTTAATTTCAAATAAAAAATATATTAGCTTTATATTTTAAAGCTTGAGCTCTAAATAAAAAGATCAAATTCAAAATTAAAAAGCTCAACTTCTTATTTAAAAACGCTTAATTTCAAATAAAAAATATATTAGCTTTATATTTTAAAAGTGTAGCTCTAAATAAACAGATCAAATTCAAAATTAAAAAGCTCAACTTCTTATTTAAAAACGCTTAATTTCAAATAAAAAATATATTAGCTTTATATTTTAAAGCTTGAGCTCTAAATAAAAAGATCAAATTCAAAATTAAAAAGCTCAACTTCTTATTTAAAAACGCTTAATTTCAAATAAAAAATATATTAGCTTTATATTTTAAAAGTTGAGCTCTAAATAAAAAGATCAAATTAAAAATTAAAAAGCTCAACTTCTTATTTAAAAACGCTTAATTTCAAATTAAAAATATACTAGCTTTATATTTTAAAAGTTGAGCTCTAAATAAAAAGATCAAATTCAAAATTAAAAAGCTCAACTTCTTATTTAAAAACGCTTAATTTTAAATAAAAAATATATTAGCTTTATATTTTAAAAGTTGAGCTCTAAATAAAAAGACCAAATTCAAAATAAAAAAGCTCAACTTCTTATTTAAAAACGCTTAATTTCAAATAAAAAATATATTAGCTTTATATTTTAAAGCTTGAGCTCTAAATGAAAAGATCAAATTCAAAATTAAAAAGCTCAACTTCTTATTTAAAAACGCTTAATTTCAAATAAAAAATATATTAGCTTTATATTTTAAAAGTTGAGCTCTAAATAAACAGATCAAATTAAAAATTAAAAAGCTCAACTTCTTATTTAAAAACGCTTAATTTCAAATAAAAAATATATTAGCTTTATATTTTAAAAGTTGAGCTCTAAATAAACAGATCAAGTTCAAAATTAAAAAGCTCAACTTCTTATTTAAAAACGCTTAATTTCAAATAAAAAATATATTAGCTTTATGTTTTAAAAGTTGAGCTCTAAATAAACAGATCAAATTCAAAATTAAAAAGCTCAACTTCTTATTTAAAAACGCTTAATTTCAAATAAAAATATATTAGCTTCATATTTTAAAAGTTGAGCTCTAAATAAACAGATCAAATTCAAAATAAAAAAGCTCAACTTCTTATTTAAAAACGCTTAATTTCAAATTAAAAATATACTAGCTTTATATTTTAAAAGTTGAGCTCTAAATAAAAAGATCAAATTCAAAATAAAAAAGCTCAACTTCTTATTTAAAAACGCTTAATTTCAAATAAAAAATATATTAGCTTTATATTTTAAAAGTTGAGCTCTAAATAAAAAGATCAAATTCAAAATTAAAAAGCTCAACTTCTTATTTAAAAACGCTTAATTTCAAATAAAAATATATTAGCTTTATATTTTAAAGCTTGAGCTCTAAATAAAAAGATCAAATTCAAAATTAAAAAGCTCAACTTCTTATTTAAAAACGCTTAATTTCAAATAAAAAATATATTAGCTTTATATTTTAAAAGTTGAGCTCTAAATAAACAGATCAAATTCAAAATCAAAAAGCTCAACTTCTTATTTAAAAACGCTTAATTTCAAATAAAAAATATATTAGCTTTATATTTTAAAGCTTGAGCTCTAAATAAAAAGATCAAATTCAAAATTAAAAAGCTCAACTTCTTATTTAAAAACGCTTAATTTCAAATAAAAAATGTATGAGCTTTATATTTTAAAAGTTGAGCTCTAAATAAACAGATCAAATTCAAAATTAAAAAGCTCAACTTCTTATTTAAAAACGCTTAATTTCAAATAAAAAATATATTAGCTTTATATTTTAAAGCTTGAGCTCTAAATAAAAAGATCAAATTCAAAATTAAAAAGCTCAACTTCTTATTTAAAAACGCTTAATTTCAAATTAAAAATATATTAGCTTTATATTTTAAAGCTTGAGCTTTAAATAAAAAGATCAAATTCAAAATTAAAAAGCTCAACTTCTTATTTAAAAACGCTTAATTTCAAATAAAAAATATATTAGCTTTATATTTTAAAGCTTGAGCTCTAAATAAAAAGATCAAATTCAAAATTAAAAAGCTCAACTTCTTATTTAAAAACGCTTAATTTCAAATAAAATATATATTAGCTTTATATTTTTAAAGCTTGAGCTCTAAATAAAAAGATCAAATTCAAAATTAAAAAGCTCAACTTCTTATTTAAAAACGCTTAATTTAAAATAAAATATATATTAGCTTCATATTTAAAAAGTGTAGCTCTAAATAAACAGATCAAATTCAAAATTAAAAAGCTCAACTTCTTATTTAAAAACGCTTAATTTCAAATAAAAAAAATATTAGCTTTATATTTTAAAAGTGTAGCTCTAAATAAACAGATCAAATTCAAAATTAAAAAGCTCAACTTCTTATTTAAAAACGCTTAATTTCAAATAAAAAATATATTAGCTTTATATTTTAAAAGTGTAGCTCTAAATAAACAGATCAAATTCAAGATTAAAAAGCTCAACTTCTTATTTAAAAACGCTTAATTTCAAATAAAAAATATATTAGCTTTATATTTTAAAAGTTGAGCTCTAAATAAACAGATCAAATTCAAAATTAAAAAGCTCAACTTCTTATTTAAAAACGCTTAATTTCAAATAAAAAATATATTAGCTTTATATTTTAAAAGTTGAGCTCTAAATAAACAGATCAAGTTCAAAATTAAAAAGCTCAACTTCTTATTTAAAAACGCTTAATTTCAAATAAAAAATATATTAGCTTTATGTTTTAAAAGTTGAGCTCTAAATAAACAGATCAAATTCAAAATTAAAAAGCTCAACTTCTTATTTAAAAACGCTTAATTTCAAATAAAAATATATTAGCTTCATATTTTAAAAGTTGAGCTCTAAATAAACAGATCAAATTCAAAATAAAAAAGCTCAACTTCTTATTTAAAAACGCTTAATTTCAAATTAAAAATATACTAGCTTTATATTTTAAAAGTTGAGCTCTAAATAAAAAGATCAAATTCAAAATAAAAAAGCTCAACTTCTTATTTAAAAACGCTTAATTTCAAATAAAAAATATATTAGCTTTATATTTTAAAAGTTGAGCTCTAAATAAAAAGATCAAATTCAAAATTAAAAAGCTCAACTTCTTATTTAAAAACGCTTAATTTCAAATAAAAATATATTAGCTTTATATTTTAAAGCTTGAGCTCTAAATAAAAAGATCAAATTCAAAATTAAAAAGCTCAACTTCTTATTTAAAAACGCTTAATTTCAAATAAAAAATATATTAGCTTTATATTTTAAAAGTTGAGCTCTAAATAAACAGATCAAATTCAAAATCAAAAAGCTCAACTTTTATTTAAAAACGCTTAATTTCAAATAAAAAATATATTAGCTTTATATTTTAAAGCTTGAGCTCTAAATAAAAAGATCAAATTCAAAATTAAAAAGCTCAACTTCTTATTTAAAAACGCTTAATTTCAAATAAAAAATATATTAGCTTTATATTTTTAAAGTTGAGCTCTAAATAAACAGATCAAATTCAAAATTAAAAAGCTCAACTTCTTATTTAAAAACGCTTAATTTCAAATAAAAAATATATTAGCTTTATATTTTAAAGCTTGAGCTCTAAATAAAAAGATCAAATTCAAAATTAAAAAGCTCAACTTCTTATTTAAAAACGCTTAATTTCAAATAAAAAATATATTAGCTTTATATTTTAAAGCTTGAGCTTTAAATAAAAAGATCAAATTCAAAATTAAAAAGCTCAACTTCTTATTTAAAAACGCTTAATTTCAAATAAAAAATATATTAGCTTTATATTTTAAAGCTTGAGCTCTAAATAAAAAGATCAAATTCAAAATTAAAAAGCTCAACTTCTTATTTAAAAACGCTTAATTTCAAATAAAATATATATTAGCTTTATATTTTTAAAGCTTGAGCTCTAAATAAAAAGATCAAATTCAAAATTAAAAAGCTCAACTTCTTATTTAAAAACGCTTAATTTCAAATAAAATATATATTAGCTTCATATTTAAAAAGTGTAGCTCTAAATAAACAGATCAAATTCAAAATTAAAAAGCTCAACTTCTTATTTAAAAACGCTTAATTTCAAATAAAAAAAATATTAGCTTTATATTTTAAAAGTGTAGCTCTAAATAAACAGATCAAATTCAAAATTAAAAAGCTCAACTTCTTATTTAAAAACGCTTAATTTCAAATAAAAAATATATTAGCTTTATATTTTAAAAGTGTAGCTCTAAATAAACAGATCAAATTCAAGATTAAAAAGCTCAACTTCTTATTTAAAAACGCTTAATTTCAAATAAAAAATATATTAGCTTTATATTTTAAAAGTTGAGCTCTAAATAAACAGATCAAATTCAAAATTAAAAAGCTCAACTTCTTATTTAAAAACGCTTAATTTCAAATAAAAAATATATTAGCTTTATATTTTAAAAGTTGAGCTCTAAATAAACAGATCAAATTCAAAATTAAAAAGCTCAACTTCTTATTTAAAAACGCTTAATTTCAAATAAAAAATATATTAGCTTTATATTTTAAAAGTTGAGCTCTAAATAAACAGATCAAATTCAAAATTAAAAAGCTCAACTTCTTATTTAAAAAAAGCTGCATTAAAAAAAGATATTAGCTTTAATTTGCGAAGTAAAACTCTAAATTTAATATCAAATTCAAATGAAAAATTGAAAAGCTCAACTTCTGGATTTCAACGAAAAAAATGATATTAGCTTTAAATTGAAAAAGTTTAACTTTAAAAATAAAAAATGTAATAAACATTATAAAGCTTCTTCAACATCCTTCTATCTAACTATCTAACTATCTGACTCGTAACTTTATATTTAAAAAGCTTAATTTCAAATTAAAAAGAGAGCAACAGTTTATTTCTTTTAAATTAAAAAAAAAACTTTGAACCAAAAATATAAAATTTACATGATAAATAATCAAGTTCAAATTTACAGACCTCAAATTCAAACAAAAGCTACACTTTCTGCCGCTCCATAAAGTATCTTACCCCTGACGCAATCCCCTACCTGTATAAGAGTCAATACGACATAAAAATAAATACTGTTGCCACATCTGGGGAGGTGCCGCCTAGAGCCTCATGTCCTGTCTTAAAAGAGTACAAAATCGACTTCAAAATACATTTTCAATAAGCTTAATGGTAATGCCTACAAAAATCATGGATTATATTTAAAAATTCGAGCATAAAAAATTATATTCAACAATTATAAACCTGGAATAGCAAGGAATTTATACTATATATATACATATTTAGGCAAACATTATTAAATAACACGGAGTGGTTTTGTTTGATGCGACTTTTTTATTTTTTCAATTTTCCGAATTGTCCATCTAATGTTTCGGTCAAATTGATGTAAATATGATCCATGGGTTTCTTGTTCGATTCTTTTTTCTTTTTTGCAAGTACTTTCAATTTGAATCGTCAAATCATCTTCAGGCGGTATTAGTTTTAGTGTCTTTACAAATTATGACTTTACTGTTGTGCTCATTTTTGAATTATAACGGCAAGTAATTTATAACTTGAAAAAGCGTCTGTAAAGTTGAAATGTACATGAGAGCGTGATGGCGTTCTACACATATGAGAGATTTAAAAGTTTGACTGTTCAAACCGTTAAGAAATCGATGACGTTAAAGAAAGTGCATACAATTCAAACGCATAACTACCTAATGGCTAAGAATTTGGTAATGTTAATTATTATGCTAGACACTTTAAAATGTTGCGACTAGTTTCATAATTGACATTATTAATTGTGGGATGTTCAGTTTTTATGTAGAGGGCTTCGAGTATTTAAAATTTTTTGATATTGGTATCGTGGTGTATTATTTTGCTATTGTTAACAAGGATGTTTCTATATTGGGAGGGGATGCAATTATGTTTTTTTAGGTGTTGGCATATAGAGCTAGTTATAGTTAAAAATAATAAATCGAAATCGGGGGAGTTGCTATTGATTTTTCTTAAAAATTTTACATAACAAAGAATTTATACTATATATATATATATATATATATATATATATATATATATATATATATATATATACATATATATGTATATATATATACATATATATGTATATATATACATATATACATATACATATATACATATATACATATATATATACATATATACATATATATATACATATATACATATATATATATATATATATATATATAGAGAGAGAGAGAGAGAGAGAGAGAGAGAGAGAGATGGGAGGGAGAGAGGGAGATATTTTAATTAATTAATTTATAAACCAATTTTGTTGCATACAGATTTTTATAATTAATTTACGAATTGATTTTTGCGTGCACACAAAAATTAATTTGTAAATCAATTATAAAAACCTATATGAGATGGTTTATAAATTAATTAATTAAAAAATCTATATATACAAAAAATAATGACTCGTCCGATTAAGGGCGAATTAAAGAAAACGGAACTCCAGTTACAAAACAAACCGCAGATATTCAGCACTAATTTTATTCTGAAAGCGGATGTTATTCATACCGGAGCGACATCTACAACAGACCATTATACTTCACTTATTAAAACTTGAGGTGTTATTTGGGATGAAATCAGTGGCAAAAAGACATTATAAATTCACTGACAAATTGCCTGACATTGTCCCAATATTACTGGAAAAAAAATTAATATGTAAGTCAATGTAAATAAACTTCTCTCCAAATCATAAACTTCGTTTTTATTGTTTAAGATTAAATTTGATTTTTTATTTATTCATTAACAAATTAAAAAAATCCATTTTGTGTAAAAGTAGAATTTCAGCCTTATAATTAATACATTGTCAATAAACTTAATTGTAATGCCTTAACAATCATGGATTATATTAAAATATTCGAGCATATCCTTAAAATTATGAATCTGAAAAAGCAAAGAATTTATACTATATATATATATATATATATATATATATATATATATATAGTATATTGGTTCAAATGGTTTCGGTAGGAATGCGAATAAGAGAGCTCGATGTCCAATTAAGCAGAGCAACTATAAATTTGAAGATGAGATGAATTAGATGCACATTTCGGTAGTGTACATAATAGTCTATTTCGATTTTATTTTGGTCTCCTCATATGTATTTTCAACCACGATTCAGACATCTGAATCGTGGTTGAAAATACATATGAAGAGACCAAAATAAGCTCGAAATAGACTATTATGTACACAACTGAAATGTGCATCTAATTCATCTCATCTTCAAATTTATATATATATATATATATATATATATATATATATATATATATATATATATATATATATATATATATATATAGAGAGAGAGAGAGAGAGAGAGAGAGATAAAGTGAAAGAATAAAATAAGGTGCGAATCAAATTTTATTACAATTCAATGTTCAGACAAAGTTCTTTAAAGTCCTGAGTTTTAAAAGAAAATCTTCTCCTCAGAGGACCATTACCGCAATGACATTACTGCAGGTAATAAAAATTAAACTTTGAAAATATATTTAAAAAAATATAGATAAAAATAAAAAAATAAAAATAAAAAGTTGAAATTTGAATTTTTTAAAAGTCAATACTAAGTCATTACTAATAATTTTTAATTGAATTTGTGACTTCTTTAACCTCTTTCTCTTAATAAAACTCCATTTTTCGAAACCATGTCTTCTCGCAATTGTTCTGAACGAAAACGCTATACGCACAACCACTAGCCAACGTGACCACGCGACGACGAGAAGAAGATTGGAAGCCGCGGCGACACGACGACACGGATTCCGACGAAGAAATGAATGACATCGCTAACCATATATAGAAATCTTGACAGGTACTTCCGCTCCGGACAGAGGTTACCTGGGAGTAAGAATAAATAAAGGGGCGACTCTATGATAAATAAGGGGCGACTCTATGATGAATAAGGGGTGACTCTATGATAAATAAGGGGTGACTCTATGATAAATAAGGGGTGACTCTATGATAAATAAGGGGCGACTCTATGATAAATAAGGGGTGACTCTATGATAAATAAGGGGTGACTCTATAATAAATAAGGGGTGACTCTATGATAAATAAGGGGCGACTCTATGATAAATAAGGGGCGACTCTATGATAAATAAGGGGTGACTCTATGATAAATAAGGGGTGACTCTATAATAAATAAGGGGTGACTCTATGATAAATAAGGGGCGACTCTATGATAAATAAGGGGCGACTCTATGATAAATAAGGGGTGACTCTATGATAAATAAGGGGTGACTCTATAATAAATAAGGGGTGACTCTATGATAAATAAGGGGCGACTCTATGATAAATAAGGGGTGACTCTATGATAAATAAGGGGCGACTCTATGATAAATAAGGGGTGACTCTATGATAAATAAGGGGTGACTCTATGATAAATAAGGGATGACTCTATGATAAATAAGGGGTGACTCTATGATAAATAAGAGGCGACTCTATGATAAATAAGGGGTGACTCTATGATAAATAAGGGGTGACTCTATGATAAATAAGGGGTGACTCTATAATAAATAAGGGGTAACTCTATGATAAATAAATGGTGACTCTATGATAAATAAGGGATGACTCTATGATAAATAAGGGGTGACTCTATGATAAATAAGGGGCGACTCTATGATGAATAAGGGGTGACTCTATGATAAATAAGGGGTGACTCTATAATAAATAAGGGGTGTACTCTATGATAAATAAGGGGCGACTCTATGATAAATAAGGGGTGTACTCTATGATAAATAAGGGGTGACTCTATAATAAATAAGGGATGACTCTATGATAAATAAGGGGTGACTCTATGATAAATAAGGGGCGACTCTATGATAAATAAGGGGTGACTCTATGATAAATAAGGGGTGACTCTATAATAAATAAGGGGTGTACTCTATGATAAATAAGGGGTGACTCTATGATAAATAAGGGGTGTACTCTATGATAAATAAGGGGTGACTCTATGATAAATAAGGGGTGACTCTATGATAAATAAGGGGTGACTCTATGATAAATAAGGGGCGACTCTATGATAAATAAGGGGTGACTCTATGATAAATAAGGGGTGACTCTATGATAAATAAGGGGTGACTCTATGATAAATAAGGGGTGACCTTATGATAAATAAGGGGTGACTCTATGATAAATAAGGGGTGACTCTATAATAAATAAGGGGTGACTCTATAATAAATAAGTTGTGACTCTATGATAAATAAGGGGCGACTCTATGATGAATAAGGGGTGACTCTATGATAAATAAGGGGTGTACTCTATGATAAATAAGGGGTGACTCTATGATAAATAAGGGGTGACTTTATAATAAATAAGGGGTGACTCTATGATAAATAAGGGGTGACTCTATGATAAATAAGGGGTGACTCTATGATAAATAAGGGGTGACTTTATAATAAATAAGGGGTGACTCTATGACAAATAAGGGGTGACTCTATGATAAATAAGGGGTGACTCTATGATAAATAAGGGGTGACTCTATGATAAATAAGGGGCGACTCTATGATAAATAAGGGGTGACTCTATGATAAATAAGGGGTGACTCTATGATAAATAAGGGGCGACTCTATAGTAAATAAGGGGTGACTCTATGATAAATAAGGGGCGACTCTATGATAAATAAGGGATGACTCTATAATAAATAAGGGGCGACTCTATAATAAATAAGGGATGACTCTATAATAAATAAGGTGTGACTCTATGATAAATAAGGGGCGACTCTATGATGAATAAGGGGTGACTCTATGATAAATTAGGGGTGACTCTATGATAAATAAGGGGTGACTCTATGATAAATAAGGGGTGACTCTATGATAAATAAGGGGTGACTCTATGATAAATAAGGGATGACTCTATGATAAATAAGGGGCGACTCTATGATAAATAAGGGGTGACTCTATGATAAATAAGGGGTGACTCTATGATAAATAAGGGGTGTACTCTATGATAAATAAGGGGTGACTCTATGATAAATAAGGGGCGACTCTATGATAAATAAGGGGTGACTCTATGATAAATAAGGGGTGACTCTATAATAAATAAGGGGTAACTTTATGATAAATAAGGGGCGACTCTATGATGAATAAGGGGTGACTCTATGATGAATAAGGGGTGACTCTATGATAAATAAGGGGTGACTCTATGATAAATAAGGGGTGACTCTATAATAAATAAGGTGTGACTCTATGATAAATAAGGGGCGACTCTATGATGAATAAGGGGTGACTTTATGATAAATTAGGGGTGACTCTATGATAAATAAGGGGTGTACTCTATGATAAATAAGGGGTGACTCTATGATAAATAAGGGGTGTACTCTATGATAAATAAGGGGTGACTCTATGATAAATAAGGGGTGACTCTATGATAAATAAGGGGTGACTCTATGATAAATAAGGGGTGACTTTATAATAAATAAGGGGTGACTCTATGATAAATAAGGGGTGACTCTATGATAAATAAGGGGTGACTCTATAATAAATAAGGGGTGACTCTATGATAAATAAGGGGTGACTCTATACATCAGAATGCTCACAAATTCGGGCCCTATCAGCGGACGCGCTTTAAGGTCAAACACAGGACCCTGATTCGGTGCCATTTACGCGGACAGGCACATATTCACACACAGAATATCGCCATATTACCCCACAAAAATATATTTGCTTTGATGTGCCAACATATCTTTCTCCTTCCCCCCGCATTATCCTTGAAACCCCACCCTATTTTGAGCGAGGGTGACGAGGACCACAGTCGACGCCGGGGTTGCGAAACAAAATAATCTACTGTCACCTCGCTTATCCTTTAATCATCCACTAACCCCTCCCTCTTAGACAAGGTCCAAAAAAGAGTCGCTAACTTAATAGGTCCCTCACTATCCACCAAGCTCAAGCCCCTGACCCATCGCCGCAATATTGCATCCTTGTGCTTGTTTTACAAATACTTCAATGGATTATGCTACGATGAAATAGCTGCTTTAGTGCCCCCTCGACGCATGCAAATACACTAGAACAACCCGACAAGCGGCTAGGTCCCATTCATTCACTGTGGAGGTCCCCAGATGCCGGAGAGCCTTCTACTCCAGCAGCTTCTTTCCTCATGCTGCCGGACCCTGGGACTCCTTCCCTGTTCCCTTTTTCCTCGACTGTACTGACATGCAGAGGTTTTAAAATAATGTAAACAGACATCTCGCTACACTGCTCCCTAATTTTCAGTAGCTCCTTACGTCTACAGTGGCGGCCTGCCTCGTTTGGAGTGAAATATCTTAAGAAAGAAAATCAGTTAAAATTAGCTTTAGGGAATCCTAAAAACTTGCGCTTATGACTATTTATTTGAAAACGACTTATTTTTATGTATATAAAGTTAAACAGTAATTAACATTAAATAACCCGAAAGGGTTGATATGCCGTAAAACAAAACAACCAAACCAACCATGGCAGGAAGTACGTGGCGGTCAAGTTGGAGAGTTTCTGCCTCTGGTTTTGATGAGCTAACTTTCACTCCAAACCTGAGATGGAAGACTTGCATCAAATCTGTTTCGAAAATCTTTTAAGAAATGGTTAGATCATTCCACTGCCCCAGAAGATATTTGGCACTTGGTGCATTCTTCCATCTATATAAGAGTCAGATACGTCCCCAATATGGCATTTTGGAAGGTGTCGTTCAGATAACCTTTTCGTGTCTTGACTGGCACGGGATAATCACTTCCCTTCCCTGCAACCCTTTTTTCACAGAAGAGACGTTGCTAGTCTCTCTCTACTCTATCCTCATTTCCATGGTAGGTGTTTCTGGTCCCCCTGTAAAATATTCACAGCGTAAAGGCGTCTTACTACCACTATTGCAAAGGACTTTCTTTCTCGGTGTACATAAAGCCAATCGGAATTCCTACAGAACAGAGTTACTTTCCATAAAATTCCAATCTGTTGAAAACATTATCACGAGACTGATTCCCTACAGACTACTACATGGTCGTCTTCAAGTTCAATGTCAACAAATACTTTTCGACCCGTCCTTTCAAATAATATAATTTTGTCAATTCCGTTCATGATTTTCAATCCATTCAACTGATAATCTAATTAGCCCTTTATCCTCGAATGGATTTTAGCCTTAATAACTGGTGACACATTAGTAACAGAAAAGGGTCCTGATCCTGTCCAGCTATAATAATGCGTTCCTCATAAAATGGAAATTGGCCTTGCGCAGGATATGACGTCATTGAAGGAAGTACGCGGCGGTCAAGTTAGAGAGTTTCTGCCTCTGGTTTTGATGAGCTGATTTTCACTCCAGACATGAAAAAAGAAGACTTGCATGAAATCTGTTGCTAAAGTCTCTGGAAAAATGGTTGGATCATTCTATCGCTCCAGAAAGTACTTCACTCCTGATGAAATCCTCTACCTATATAAAAAAAAAACCCAGATACATCTTAAGATGTAATTAAGTATTTTTGGAGGAGGGGGGAGGGCTCAGAAATATTAAATTATGTTAAAAATGCTGAAGAGAATAACCTATTGTTTTTTAAACGACACTGATAGTCGACGGGGCTGCTCAGGCATTTTTGTAACAAAAGTGCACTTCACCGAGTATACTGCTTTTTTTTGTTGTTTTTTTTCAAAATCTCAACTGAACTTGTGTCTAACCTTCTGCAGAGGAGCAAAATAAATATATTTATCTTGTACAACTTGAGTAGGTGTGGTTTACAGCAGTCAAGATACGTCATCGTCAATCAGTTCAACAGTGGCTTTGTTGCTGTCGGGCTGAGGTATGGTTCTGTTCAGTACTAAGAGTTACACACTCCCAGGCTTTACTTTCCCTTTGTTAAAGTCTTACTTTATTTCTAATCGCCTTAGGCGCCCCTACCGAGAAATACCGACGGGGCTGCTTAGGCATTTTTCAAGCATGATAATGATAGTTTCTTAATGTAAAATCTGTTAAATTCAGTCATTATGTCAACAACAACTTTCTACTCTTAAATGTTTCTTTTTAAATAATGCGTTTCTAAAATTTAATAGCATTATCGTCTCAAATTTATCTGAACGATATCCGAGTTATCTCCCCTGAATCATTCTGACAGAATTAGAGAAATATCATTCCCCCGCCGGAAAATTAAAACAAAACTTACCCCATCCATTGTTTTATAAATACTTCCACGGAATATAAAATAAAAGTTGTCGTAAGAAGTTCAGGTATAGCAGGACGCCATCTTGTTTTGTATTGTTTTTGGTGTGCCGAGACGAAGCTGTCAGAATTAATTCCATTCTCTTCGAGAAAAGAGTAAACATGGCCGACAAGAGAGAAGTGGAATTCTTGTAGATATTTTTTGGAGATGTATCGAGAAATGCCAATTGACATTTAAGTCGCGGTGAACACAAAGCTGTAAGCAAATCTTTTTTTTTGTCGCGTCAATCGCGATGTTCTTTGAAAGAATAAAGGCGTGGTGGTGCCTTAGGGTATCAGTTCCTCCAATTACGGGGCAGTAGACCATTTAGCTTCTTCTGCATTTGGATGTCTGGAAGAAAAGATATGGAGCAGGGAGGGCATACCAACGCCTGTGAAGTTAATACGTTACAATACATTAATAGTTCCTATTGCTGTATTTGCAAGTGAAATATAGACTATAGTAGCAAAGAATGTCTTTAATTAGAGGTGGGACGTAATGGGTGAACATTTCAGATTCATGCGAGTAGTATTTTTTTGTGTTCATTTATACATAAATAACACTAAACAATCAAACATTTTGAAAATTTTGCAAAATTCAGAAGGTGCAGGCCACTAGTTTTTGGCTATTTTACATTCATTAAAACCCTTTCACAGCCTGAAAATGGTCCTAAATTAAAGTACTATATCAGATTTAACCATCTATATCCATTCATAGCTTTTGAGGATGTTTTAGGACCTGCAATGTCGCATGAAATCACTTTTTCACCGAAAAATGATGGATTTTGAGTCCCGTGGAGCCCTAACGGCTATTTTTGGCCTGCACCTTCTGAATTTTACAAAATTTTCAAAATGTTTGATTGTTTAGTGTTATTTATGTATAAATGCACACAAAAAATACTACTCGCATGAATCTGAAATTTTCACCCATTACGTCCCACCCCTACTTTAAAACGAAATGTTTGTTTATTTACAAAGAGCTTTGTATTTCGCTAATAGTAGCTAGCGACATCACTAACGACACAGTTTTTCAGTGCGTTTAGACGAGCTCCGCCTCTATGAACATCTAGTTGATAGTCAACGATTCTAACCACTAGACCACGAGGCAGACGCTGTTGGCAAGTGATATATCAATGTTTTTTTTATATAAACATTGTCAATACATGGTTGAAGCTGAGGTCAGTTGTTGTCCTCATCCTACGCGTTCCAAAAACGGCCTTGTGCCACTCACTATTTTGTTGTGAAAACGCAATAAGTACCCAACTGTATTATTCATACCAATCGAGAATACGTCCACGACAATCAGTCCAACAAAAAAAATGGACCGTTGTGGCATCTTCTACCCGTGTTCTGTCAGGCTGGTGTATGGTTCTGTGCAGTTCTAGGAGATCCACCCTCCCAGGCTTTACCTTCTCACGCTTTGAGAAGGAGTTAGTTTATTGCTTATCGCTTGAGGCACCTCTAACGGGTAATGCCGACGATGCTGCTCAGGTATTTTTGGTAGATCAGAGTGCTTTACCTCTTAGACGCTGGCTTATCAATCCCCGCCTATCGACCTTGTGTCATATCTTCTTGCGGTGGTAGGGAGATAAAAAAAATCTAACTGCATTATCAAATCTTGAGTCAAAACTGCTTGAGTTTATTTTTTTAAAACTTAGTTCACCCCAAGCAAGGAAAGTTGCCACTGTAGACGTAAGGAACGACTGGGAATTAGGGTGAATGTTTTTAGGGGTATCATAAATTGGGAGCTGTGCAGTGAGATGCTTGTTCACATTAGTTTTATCATTTCTGCATGTCGGTACAGTCAGGGAAACAGGGAGCAGGTAGGGAGTTCCAAAGGCCGGCATCTCGAGAAAAGAGGCTATTGGAGTAGAAGGCTCTCCGGAATCTGGGGACCTCCACAGTGAATGGATGGGATTTAGCTGATGGTCGGGTTGGTCGAGTGTATTTACGTCGATGGGGCACAAGAGCAGCAAGTTCATCGGAGCACATTCTTTTGAAGTACTTGTAAAACAAGCACAAGGATACAACATTACAGCAATGGGATAGGGGCTGGAGCTTGGTGTTTCCTTTAATGCATATTTGCAGTTGTACGTGTGAGTTAACATTCCACACTACGCCAACATGAAACCCAATCGACGCCCCCCCCCCCCACTTGACAGATTCCCTTCGCCCCAAGTCCGCAAAATAACACTAACAAGAATTGAATGTCCTGACGCACAACGTAATGTGACTAAATTGAAACAACTTTAGCCCCAATCGCGGCAAGTGGCCTCCTCTTCCCCCACGCCCTCTTCGTAAGAAGAACGATAACATCGGGTTGGCAGTTTGAAAGTTAGTTTAACATTCGCGAGACTTCATTTCGCTTAGATAAAAAACAAATAAAAAACTTATTTAACCCACACATCACTCAGAGTAAAGAGTAGACGTACCAACATCATTCTGGCAACCTAGGGCTAACGTGAATAGTATGAGACCCTTCTATGGTCAAGTGAGTTCTAGGAGGCCATCCTCCCAGGCATTATCAATGAACCAATTTTATTGGCAAAAGATAGAAAAGTGTGCAGGATAGCAAGGTGCAGACACATATCTGTAATTTGATTGGCCCACACCCTTTTTCTTCTCTGCACCCCACTCTCTCTCTCTCTCTCTCAGGCGTGATGTTGCTAGTCTCAGTCTTTTCTATAAATACTATTATGGCATGTGTTCATCAGAATTGTCTGATCTATTCCCTGTTCTCTTTGTTCCAGCTCGTTTGACTCGTTCGTCTAGTGGTCTCCATCAATTCACTGTTTTGAATAATACAGACTCCTATTCCAGTAGTTTTTTTCGAAGAACTTCAGGCTTGTGGAACTCTCTTCTTGCTGACTGTTTCCCCCATACATATAGCTTTGGTATTTTCAAGACTACGGTCAAAAGGCGTCTCCTGACTTTGCGATAATCATATTTCGTTTTTGTTAGCGTCTTACATCAGGTGGCTTCATGTCTTGTCTGGAAGGATTTCCATAAAAACATTTTTTTTACAAGAGTCAAAGACCAGCAAAATTGCTATTTCAAACTAAATAGAATTAATGGGTCCTAATTCCAGGGTCCACTATCATACACAAGCAAATGACTACTATGCTGGCAACCACTGTAAACGCGAATTGGTTCAGTTAACTCACTATTGCTGTTTAGTTAAAGCAAAATAAATTGTTTTGGACTATTACAGTAATTTCCAACGCTATTGAGAATGTTTATCCATTCATTTTTAAATTTTTTTTATTATAGCTTATGTTTGAATACATGTTTTGACGTAAATCATAAATCTATGACGTCACGCCAAAGCTCTAACTATTTTGTTAATGGTATTTTTTACAGCTCTATTCATAAGAAAGTTTGGTGCTTGTATAATAAAAAGTCGGAAAAAGTTTTTTTTGTCTTTTAGTGTTGGAGAGGTAAATAAGGGGCAGGTAACTCTTCACAACAGCTCTAGATTTCGAACAATATTTTTCTAACCCTAACCCTAAACCCTAACACTAACCCTAACCCTAACCCTAACCCTAAACCCTAACCCTAACCCTAACCCTAACCCTAACCCTAAACCCTAACCCTAACCCTAAACCCTAACTCTAACCCTAACCCGAACCCTAACCCCTAAACCCTAAACCCTACACCCTAAACCCTAACTCTAAACCCTAACCCTAACCCTAAACCCTAACCCTAACCTTAACCCTAACCCGAACCCGAACCCGAACCCTAACCCTAAACCCTAACTCTAACCCTAATCCTAACCCTAAACCCTAAACCCTAACCCGAACCCTAAACCCTAAACCCAACTCTAACCCTAAACCCTAACCCTAACCTTAACCCTAAACCCTAACCCTAAACCCTAAACCATAACCCTTAACCCTAACCCTAACCCTAACCCTAACCCTTTTATGTCTAATCGACGTTTTCATTGCACAGTAGTCATATGTGTAACGCCAATTACAGCCATCAGTTTTGATTACTGGAAAATCTTGCTTAAAATTCGTGGTAAGAGTTACCTGCCCCTTATTTACCTCTCCAACACTAAAAGACAAAAAAAAACATTTTTTCGGCTTTTTATTATACAAGCACCGAAAGTTCAAGTAGCTCAGTTGGAAGAACCTAAGACTGAAGATCTCAAGGATTCGGTTTCGAATTCCCGTAACTGCTGTTGAGAATTTATCATTTACTAGGAATACAATATTATCCATTACGAAAATAGTTAAGATCTCTGATATTTCGAAATGAGACAAATTCCGCAATGTATTTATTACGTGTAAAAATTTGTGACTGGCGGAAAAATTGTGACGGACAGACGAACATCATTTCCATTCATATAAGAATTGTGACAGCTATATGAAAATGCTATTTGAAACTTAAGCCGGACAGACTAACATATATGCAATTTTAAATTTAAGCCTGACAATACGTTGAAATTGCTATTTCAACATTAACACCGACTGACGAAATGTTTCGTCTTAAAAATAGCAGGAAGACCCGACGTTGCTCGGGATTGTACTTTTTCACTATACTCATAAAACCATAAAACATTCTTTGTTTTTTTGCTCCCTACTCCCATCTTACCCCCTAATATAGTCGGAAGAAGCTGAAATGTTAGAAAACTCCTTAAATTAGTGTCTTACACATATGGTTTTAAGTTGATTAACATTGGATATACGTATTTGAAGTTTTAAGGGGGTTCTGTACCCACTGGTCACTCAAAGATTGGGGAAAATAGATATTCGGCAGATTTGGGGTACCGTATTAAGAACCACTACGATTGCTTCCTCGGAAATTTTAACATATGAGATAAATTTCATCAAAATAGGATATATTTGAAATTTAAAAAAAGGGTCGGCCCCGTAGCTCCCTGAGGTTATAAGGGTACTTAGCGATTCGGGACCACTTCCATTGTCTTCCTCAGAAAATCTTATTTAATTTTTAAGGGGGTTTATGTCTCCGTAGCCCACTTAAAAGATTCGGGTACACTTGTATTGTCTTCCCAGGTAAATTTTCCATAAAAATACAACTTTAGATTTTATGTAGATTCTCTACGTTTTCGTTCTATAGGGAACACACACACATCACACACACATCACACACATTCACACAGACATTGAGTTTATATATATATATATATATATATATATATATATATATATATATATATATATATATATATATATATATATATATATGAAACTATAAGTATACTTTTAGTAGATGGAACCTATAGTGAAATGGTTTACGCTCAATATACGAGATAGAGCAATTATAAAGATAGATGAAAGAAGACGGGTAAACATGTACGAATGACAAATTTATTTCAACTTAGATTTTTCAATGCAAAGTGTACTCGGTTAAAATAAAAATATGTTTATTATTCTTTCCTTAAGCCAAGGCTTTTCAAAGATTAAAATCTTATCATCAGAGGAATTATATAGATAGATAAGTTGGATCTATTAGATTTACTTCATTCTTGAACTCTTTTCCATGCTGCCTTCACGAAAATCCTTCTTTTCCATCTGTAAATCTCCTTTCACTGGACACCTCACCAACGAACATTTACCAACTGGACAGACCCCATATCTTTTTACACGCACTTTCTCACTCTCCCTTACTTAATATTTTTTCAAATTTTGAATTTTGGCTTTGCACTGCCAACTTATCTATCTATGTAATTCCTCTGATAAGATTTTAATCTTTGAAAAGCCTTGGCTTAAGGAATGAATAATAAAAATGTTTTTACCGAGTACACCTTGCATTGAACAATCGAAGTTGAAATAAATTTGTCATTCGTACATGTTTATCCCTCTTCTTTCATCTATCTTTATGTATATATATATATATATATATATATATATATATATATATATATATATATATATATACATAAAAATACATAAAAAATTTAGACGATAATAAGCGTACATATTACTAGGAAGGGCGTCATAGTTTATTGGTAAGACGCTGGACTATAGAAATCAATATGAAAGGTTCGATCCTTGTCTAAGTTAGTCATGCTGATGACGGCTGTGATGTCTATGAATTACTTTTATGTACGTATAAAATTATAAATAAATATGTTGTAAACCTAAGAATTTCACATGTTGGCCGATCATAATGCAGGAAGGGGACATTTTGTATTCAGCACCGTCCTCTTCCGGAAGACATGCGCACGGGGTAACTGTCGTGCCTCTACACCGCCTGCTTGCCCAGAGGCGTTCTTTTCGAATCAGTCAACATGGGAGTCGGACGTTTGTTCCGCTTGTGATAGACGTTGGCTCTGGGGCAAGTAGCTTGGCAAAAATAGAGGTAAGCAACGCATAGTTCTCTAAACCTATTTGATGTTTTACTCTTTTATGATTTGTTTTGTCTTAGAACATGTTTGTAAGACTTGTTTATTTTCATGTATTTCCAGTTTTACGATGAAAAGATGTCATAGTTCAGCGTTGGCCACGTGCGCGCGAAAAAATTTACGCGTGACAGACCAACGAAATTTCTATTTCAAAGTAACGTGTGGCAGACAAACGAAAATTCTATTTAAAATTTACGCGTGACAGACCAACGAAATTTCTATTTCAAAGTAAGGTGTGGCAGACAAACGAAAATTCTATTTAAAATTTACGCGTGACAGACCAACGAAATTTCTATTTCAAAGTAAGGTGTGGCAGACAAACGAAAATTCTATTTAAAATTTACGCGTGACAGACCAACGAAATTTCTATTTCAAAGTAAGGTGTGGCAGACAAACGAAAATTCTATTTAAAATTTACGCGTGACAGACCAGCGAAATTTCTATTTCAAAGTAAGGTGTGGCAGACAAACGAAAATTCTATTTAAAATTTACGCGTGACAGACCAACGAAATTTCTATTTCAAAGTAAGGTGTGGCAGACAAACGAAAATTCTATTTAAAATTTACGCGTGACAGACCAACGAAATTTCTGTTTCAACCTGAAGTGCGACAGCGAGATGACATTTCTATTTCAACCATTAGCGTTACAGTCCTACTAAAATACTATTTTAAAATTAAGCATGACAGTTCAACGAAATTGCTATTTTAAACTTAAGTGCGACCAAAATGCTATTTCAAAATTAAGAGTGGCAGACAAACGAAAATTGCTATTTTAAACAAAGGCGTGGTAGGCTAACGAAAATTTAAAACTTAAGTGCGACCAAAATGCTATTTCAAAATTAAGCGTGTGAGACCAACAAAATTGCTAGTTTAAACAAAGGCGTGGTAGGCTAACGAAAACTAAAAACATAAGTGCGACCAAAATGCTATTTCAAAATTAAGCGTGTGAGACCAACAAAATTGCTAGTTTAAACTTAGGCGTGGTAGGCTAACGAAAATTTAAAACTAAAGTGCGACCAAAATACTATTTCAAAATTAAGCGTGTGAGACCAACAAAATTGATATTTTAAACAAAGGCGTGGTAGGCTAATGAAAATTTTAAACTTAAGTCCGACCAAAATGCTATTTCAAAATTAAGCGTGTGAGACCAACAAAATTGCTATTTTAAACTTAGGCGTGGAAGGCTAACGACCATTTTAAACTTAAGTGCGACCAAAATGCTATGTCAAAATTAAGCGTGTGAGACCAACAAAATTGCTATTTTAAACAAAGGCGTGGTAGGCTAACGAAAATTCAAAACTTAAGTGCGACCAAAATGCTATTTCAAAATTAAGCGTGTGAGACCAACAAAATTGCTATTTTAAACAAAAGCGTGGTAAGCTAACGAAAATTTTAAACTTAAGTGCGACCAAAATGCTATTTCAAAATTAAGCGTGTGAGACCAACAAAATTGCTATTTTAAACAAAGGCGTGGTAGGCTAACGAAAATTTTAAACTTTAATGCGACCAAAATGCTATTTCAAAATTAAGCGTGAGAGACCAACAAAATTGCTATTTTAAACAAAAGCGTGGTAGGCTAACGAAAATTTTAAACTTTAGTGCGACCAAAATGCTATTTCAAAATTAAGCGTGAGAGACCAACAAAATTGCTATTTTAAACAAAGGCGTGGTAGGCTAACGAAAATTTTAAACTTTAATGCGACCAAAATGCTATTTGAAAATTAAGCGTGTGAGACCAACAAAATTGCTATTTTAAACTTAGGCGTGGAAGGCTAACGACCATTTTAAACTTAAGTGCGACCAAAATGCTATGTCAAAATTAAGCGTGTGAGACCAACAAAATTGCTATTTTAAACAAAGGCGTGGTAGGCTAACGAAAATTTTAAACTTTAGTGCGACCAAAATGCTATTTCAAAATTAAGCGTGTGAGACCAACAAAATTGCTATTTTAAACAAAAGCGTGGTAGGCTAACGAAAATTTTAAACTTAAGTGCGACCAAAATGCTATTTCAAAATTAAGCGTGTGAGACCAACAAAATTGCTATTTTAAACTTAGGCGTGGTAGGCTAACGACCATTTTAAATTTAAGTGCGACCAAAATGCTATTTCAAAATTAAGAGTGTGAGACCAACAAAATTGCTATTTTAAACAAAAGCGTGGAAGGCTAACGACCATTTTAAACTTAAGTGCGACCAAAATGCTATTTCAAAATTAAGCGTGTGAGACCAACAAAATTGCTATTTTAAACAAAAGCGTGGTAGGCTAACGAAAATTTTAAACTTAAGTGCGACCAAAATGCTATTTCAAAATTAAGCGTGTGAGACCAACAAAATTGCTAGTTTAAACAAAGGCGTGGTAGGCTAACGAAAATTTTAAACTTAAGTGCGACCAAAATGCTATTTCAAAATTAAGCGTGAGAGACCAACAACATTGCTATTTTAAACATAGGCGTGGTAGGCTAACGAAAATTTAAAACTTAAGTGCGACCAAAATGCTATTTCAAAATTAAGCGTGTGAGACATACAAAATTGCTATTTTAAACAAAAGCGTGGTAGGCTAACGAACATTTTAAACTTAAGTGCGACCAAAATGCTATGTCAAAATTAAGCGTGAGAGACCAACAAAATTGCTATTTTAAACAAAAGCGTGGTAGGCTAACGAAAATTTAAAAGTTACGTGCGACCAAAATGCTATTTCAAAATTAAGCGTGTGAGACCAACAAAATTGCTATTTTAAACAAAGGCGTGGTAGGCTAACGAAAATTTAAAACTTTAGTGCGACCAAAATGCTATTTCAAAATTAAGCGTGTGAGACCAACAAAATTGATATTTTAAACTTAGGCGTGGAAGGCTAACGAACATTTTAAACTTAAGTGCGACCAAAATGCTATGTCAAAATTAAGCGTGAGAGACCAACAAAATTGCTATTTTAAACAAAGGCGTGGAAGGCTAACGAAGATTTAAAACTTAAGTGCGACCAAAATGCTATTTCAAAATTAAGCGTGAGAGACCAACAAAATTGCTATTTTAAACAAAGCCGTAGTAGGCTGACGTAAATTTAAAACTTAAGTGCGACCAAAATTCTATTTCAAAATAAAGCGTGTGAGACCAACGAAATTGCTATTTTAAACTTAGGCGAGATAGGCTAACGAAAATTAAAAACTTAAATGCGACCAAAATGCTATTTCAAAATTAAGCGTGAGAGGCCAACAAAATTGCTATTTTAAACTTAGGCGAGGAAGGCTAACGAAAATTTAGAACATAAGTGCGACCAAAATGCTATTTCAAAATTAAGCGTGTGAGACCAACAAAATTGATATTTTAAACAAAGGCGTTGTAGGCTAACGAAAATTTTAAACTTCAGTGCGACCAAAATGCTATTTCAAAATTAAGCGTGTGAGAGAACGAAATTGCTATTTAAAACTTAGTCGTGGTAGGCTAACGAACATTTTAAACTTTAGTGCGACCAAAATGCTATTTCAAAATAAAGCGTGAGAGACCAATAAAATTGCTATTTTAAACAAAGCCGTGGTAGGCTAACGAAAATTTACAACTTAAGTGCGACCAAAATTCTATTTCAAAATTAAGCGTGTGAGACCAACGAAACTGCTATTTTAAACTTAGGCGTGGTAGGCTAACGAAAATTAAAAGCATAAGTGCGACACAAAATGCTATTTCAAAATTAAGCGCATGAGACCAACAAAATTGCTATTTTAAACTTAGGCGTGGAAGGCTAACAATAATTTTAAACTTAAGTGCGACTAAAATGCTATTTCAAAATTAAGCGTGTGAGACCAACAAAATTGATATTTTAAACAAAATCGTGGTAGGCTAACGAACATTTTAAACTTAAGTGCGACCAAAATACTATTTCAAAATTAAGCGTGTGAGACAACGAAATTGCTATTTTAAACAAAGGCGTGGTAGGCTAACGAAAATTTTAAACTTAAGTGCGACCAAAATGCTATTTCAAAATTAAGCGTGTGAGACAACGATATTGCTATATAAAACAAAGGCGTGGTAGGCTAACGAAAATTTAGAACATAAGTGCGACTAAAATGCTATTTCAAAATTAGGCGTGAGAATTACAAAATTACTATTTTAAACAAAGGCGTGGTAGGCTAACGAAAATTTTAAACTTAAGTGTGACCAAAATGCTGTTTCAAAATTAAGCGTGTGAGACCAATAAAATTGCTATTTTAAACAAAAGCGTGGTAGGCTAACGAACATTTTAAACTTAAGTGCGACCAAAATGCTATTTCAAAATTAAGCGTGTGAGACCAACAAAATTGCTATTTTAAACAAAAGCGTGGTAGGCTAACGAAAATTTTAAACTTAAGTGCGACCAAAATGCTATTTCAAAATTAAGCGTGTGAGACCAACAAAATTGCTAGTTTAAACAAAGGCGTGGTAGGCTAACGAAAATTTTAAACTTTAGTGCGACCAAAATGCTATTTCAAAATTAAGCGTGAGAGACCAACAACATTGCTATTTTAAACATAGGCGTGGTAGGCTAACGAAAATTTAAAACTTAAGTGCGACCAAAATGCTATTTCAAAATTAAGCGTGTGAGACATACAAAATTGCTATTTTAAACAAAAGCGTGGTAGGCTAACGAACATTTTAAACTTAAGTGCGACCAAAATGCTATGTCAAAATTAAGCGTGAGAGACCAACAAAATTGCTATTTTAAACAAAAGCGTGGTAGGCTAACGAAAATTTAAAAGTTACGTGCGACCAAAATGCTATTTCAAAATTAAGCGTGTGAGACCAACAAAATTGCTATTTTAAACAAAGGCGTGGTAGGCTAACGAAAATTTTAAACTTTAGTGCGACCAAAATGCTATTTCAAAATTAAGCGTGTGAGACCAACAAAATTGATATTTTAAACTTAGGCGTGGAAGGCTAACGAACATTTTAAACTTAAGTGCGACCAAAATGCTATGTCAAAATTAAGCCTGAGAGACCAACAAAATTGCTATTTTTAACAAAGGCGTGGAAGGCTAACGAAAATTTAAAACTCAAGTGAGACCAAAATGCTATTTCAAAATTAAGCGTGTGAGACCAACAAAATTGATATTTTAAACTTAGGCGTGGAAGGCTAACGACCATTTGAAACTTAAATGCGACCAAAATGCTATGTCAAAATTAAGCGTGTGAGACCAACAAAATTGCTATTTTAAACAAAAGCGTGGTAGGCTAACGAAAATTTAAAAGTTAAGTGCGACCAAAATGCTATTTCAAAATTAAGCGTGTGAGACCAACAAAATTGCTATTTTAAACAAAGGCGTTGTAGGCTAACGAAAATTTAAAACTTTAGTTCGACCAAAATGCTATTTCAAAATTAAGCGTGTGAGACCAACAAAATTGATATTTTAAACTTAGGCGTGGAAGGCTAACGAACATTTTAAACTTAAGTGCGACCAAAATGCTATGTCAAAATTAAGCGTGAGAGATCAACAAAATTGCTATTTTAAACAAAGGCGTGGAAGGCTAACGAAAATTTAAAACTTAAGTGCGACCAAAATGCTATTTCAAAATTAAGCGTGAGAGACCAACAACATTGCTATTTTAAACAAAGCCGTAGTAGGCTGACGAAAATGTTAAACTTAAGTGCGACCAAAATTCTATTTCAAAATAAAGCGTGTGAGACCAACGAAATTGCTAGTTTAAACTTAGGCGTGGAAGGCTAACGAACATTTTAAACTTAAGTGCGACCAAAATGCTATTTCAAAATTAAGCGTGAGAGACCAACAAAATTGCTATTTTAAACAAATGCGTGGAAGGCTAACGAAAATTTAAAACTTAAGTGCGACCAAAATGCTATTTCAAAATTAAGCGTGTGAGACCAACGAAATTGCTATTTCAAACAAAAGCGTGGTAATCTAACGAACATTTTAAACTTAAGTGCTACCAAAATGCTATTTCAAAATTAAGCGTGTGAGACCAACAAAATTGCTATTTCAAACAAAGGCGTGGTAATCTAACGAACATTTTAAACTTAAGTGCTACCAAAATGCTATTACAAAATTAAGCGTGTGAGACCAACAAAATTGCTATTTTAAACAAAAGCGTGGTAGGCTAACGAAAATTTTAAACTTAAGTGCGACTAAAATGCTATTTCAAAATTAAGCGTGTGAGACCAACAAAATTGCTATTTTAAACAAAGGCGTGGTAGGCTAACGAAAACTAAAAACATAAGTGCGACCAAAATGCTATTTCAAAATTAAGCGTGTGAGACCAACAAAATTGCTAGTTTAAACTTAGGCGTGGTAGGCTAACGAAAATTTAAAACTAAAGTGCGACCAAAATACTATTTCAAAATTAAGCGTGTGAGACAACGATATTGCTATTTTATACAAAGGCGTGGTAAGCTAACGAAAATTTAAAACTTAAGTGCGACCAAAATGCTATTTCAAAATTAAGCGTGTGAGACATACAAAATTGCTATTTTAAACTTAGGCGTGGAAGGCTAACGAAAATTCAAAACTTAAGTGCGACCAAAATACTATTTCAAAATTAAGCGTGTGAGACGACGAAATTGCTATTTTAAACAAAGGCGTGGTAGGCTAACGAAAATTTAAAACTTAAGTGCGACCAAAATGCTATTTCAAAATTAAGCGTGTGAGACCAACAAAATTGCTATTTTAAACAAAGGCGTGGTAGGCTAACGAAAATTTAAAACTTTAGTGCGACCAAAATGCTATTTCAAAATTAAGCGTGTGAGACCAACAAAATTGATATTTTAAACTTAGGCGTGGAAGGCTAACGAACATTTTAAACTTAAGTGCGACCAAAATGCTATGTCAAAATTAAGCGTGAGAGACCAACAAAATTGCTATTTTAAACAAAGGCGTGGAAGGCTAACGAAGATTTAAAACTTAAGTGCGACCAAAATGCTATTTCAAAATTAAGCGTGAGAGACCAACAAAATTGCTATTTTAAACAAAGCCGTAGTAGGCTGACGTAAATTTAAAACTTAAGTGCGACCAAAATTCTATTTCAAAATAAAGCGTGTGAGACCAACGAAATTGCTATTTTAAACTTAGGCGAGATAGGCTAACGAAAATTAAAAACTTAAATGCGACCAAAATGCTATTTCAAAATTAAGCGTGAGAGGCCAACAAAATTGCTATTTTAAACTTAGGCGAGGAAGGCTAACGAAAATTTAGAACATAAGTGCGACCAAAATGCTATTTCAAAATTAAGCGTGTGAGACCAACAAAATTGATATTTTAAACAAAGGCGTTGTAGGCTAACGAAAATTTTAAACTTCAGTGCGACCAAAATGCTATTTCAAAATTAAGCGTGTGAGAGAACGAAATTGCTATTTAAAACTTAGTCGTGGTAGGCTAACGAACATTTTAAACTTTAGTGCGACCAAAATGCTATTTCAAAATAAAGCGTGAGAGACCAATAAAATTGCTATTTTAAACAAAGCCGTGGTAGGCTAACGAAAATTTACAACTTAAGTGCGACCAAAATTCTATTTCAAAATTAAGCGTGTGAGACCAACGAAACTGCTATTTTAAACTTAGGCGTGGTAGGCTAACGAAAATTAAAAGCATAAGTGCGACACAAAATGCTATTTCAAAATTAAGCGCATGAGACCAACAAAATTGCTATTTTAAACTTAGGCGTGGAAGGCTAACAATAATTTTAAACTTAAGTGCGACTAAAATGCTATTTCAAAATTAAGCGTGTGAGACCAACAAAATTGATATTTTAAACAAAATCGTGGTAGGCTAACGAACATTTTAAACTTAAGTGCGACCAAAATACTATTTCAAAATTAAGCGTGTGAGACAACGAAATTGCTATTTTAAACAAAGGCGTGGTAGGCTAACGAAAATTTTAAACTTAAGTGCGACCAAAATGCTATTTCAAAATTAAGCGTGTGAGACAACGATATTGCTATATAAAACAAAGGCGTGGTAGGCTAACGAAAATTTAGAACATAAGTGCGACTAAAATGCTATTTCAAAATTAGGCGTGAGAATTACAAAATTACTATTTTAAACAAAGGCGTGGTAGGCTAACGAAAATTTTAAACTTAAGTGTGACCAAAATGCTGTTTCAAAATTAAGCGTGTGAGACCAATAAAATTGCTATTTTAAACAAAAGCGTGGTAGGCTAACGAACATTTTAAACTGAAGTGTGACCAATATGCTATTTCAAAATTAAGCGTGAGAGTCCAATAAAATTGCTATTTTAACCAAAGGCGTGGAAGGCTAACGATGATGTTATTTCCGAATAAAACGTAACGGGCGAACAAAGTTTCTATAATACGAATGGTTTGCCATATTCAAAATGATCCAGACAGTTCTGTCAAAAAGAATTTGAAAATACGGTCCACCATCGTGAAACTGTTGAGCGGCGTCCGCATCGGAAACAAATCAATAACGAGACACTCGCTTTGTACTTCAAACATCGCCCCGAAATTACAAGTCTACAAACAGTCAACAAAGACCCCAAAAAGACGAAGACGTATCTCACGGCTTGTATGTTATCGCGCGATCTTTGTATCTGCATGTCGTTCGATGGAGGCAGACGGCTTTAAAAAATATAAACCGCTAAAACCTCGACATGTTCCAATAGGGGATAGGCTGAGGGTTCAGTGTGGTTAGCCACACACGTGTGTTTACATTTTCGCGATTTAAGTAGCGCAAAGAGGCGCGGCTAAAACTATAAGATGAGTTGGAAGAAGGGGAAAAAAACTAAAAAAAAAAGAAGAAATTCGGAAACTTAAAACGTTAATGACGGGTGACAGGGAAGCTGGGAGGTTTGATTGAACGAAGACAAGGAAATGGAAGAACTCTCGAGGAAAAGACATACAAGAAAGAGAAGAAAAAAATGGACATCGCGATAGAAAGGGAAAGAATTCTGGGAAGAATATTCGGTGTTTTTACAGAGAAGCGTCCGTATCAAATTATCGAATTTAGGAAAACTCGTCACAGGAAAATTCGTAAACGGTAAATTCGTAAACGGAAAATTCGTAAATGGAAAATTCGTAACCGGAAAATTCGTCACTTTTGGCCAAGTAAGAAAATTCGGCAATTATCGAATAAATATCGATTGAAAATAGATTTTAGAACCGTTTTTACAGGAGATATACTTGTACATACGAGGCTACCCACCTCACCAGTGGAGAACATTTTTTCATATTATTTTTTTGGTACTTGTGCAGTTTACGAACCGGGCTATTTTTTAGATAAGATTTTCAAGTTAAATTAAATATTTACTTCAAAATCACTGTGAGAAAAAAGTGGTTAATCCATCGTTTCACAACTAAAATGGCAGACAATGAATTGGCTGTATTTTTATGATTTTTTTGTTCCGACCATACAACGATTTATTTGAAAGAAGAATTTCTTTTTTTAAGTATTAAATAAAGTTGTTAGTTAAAACAAGTTTTAGGCAAGATGAAATAAAAACACTGAATTAGTTAGAAAACAATTTTGCTTTTTTAAATACATGGACATTTTCTAAGAATTTAAAGCCAGTTACTCGATAGTTTATAAATTCTTTTCAAGTTTTGCACACACACGAAGTAATTGATGTTTTGTCAATTAAAATGGCTGACTTGTTTACGAATAAATCTAAATGAATTATGATGAATTTCATCTCGTAACTTAATTACGAACCAGGCTTGAAATAATAACATTATTTAGACAACGATTTTTTACATGAGGAGAATTGGGGGGGGGTGCTTTGTTAACTATTCTGTACTTTCACGTAACGATTTAATAAACGGAAGATATCGTAAAAATTGAATTTAACTTGAAATTTTTATGTAAAAAATAACCCGATTCAAACCTTTAATTTCGTAACGTAATTACGAACTGGGTTGAAATAACATTATTTAGAAAGCCATTCTTAACATGGAGTGAGGGGGGGTTAACTATTCTGTACTTTTACCTAACAATTTAATAAACAAAAGATATCGTAAAAATTTAATTTAACTTGAAAATCTTATCTAAAAAATAGCCCGGTTAGTAAACTGCACAAGTACCAAAAAAATAATATGAAAAAATGTTCTCCACTGGTGAGGTGGGTAGCCTCGTATGTACAAGTATATCTCCTGTAAAAACGGTTCTAAAATCTATTTTCAATCGATATTTATTCGATAATTGCCGAATTTTCCTACTTGGCCAAAAGTGACGAATTTTCCGGTTACGAATTTTCCATTTACGAATTTTCCGTTTACGAATTTACCGTTTACGAATTTTCCTATGACGAGTTTTCCGGGCACCAAATTATCAATACCATACAAAAAAAAATAGTATTATATACTTACGCAGCAGATTTAAATAAGTATCGTCACCAAAAAGTCGAAAAATTATTGAGTAGAACATTTGTATAAACAAAATCCATTTTTCGGGAACAGTAAATTGACATGTTCGAAGCCCGCCATTTTAAGATAATCGGAGACAATTATTTCAAACGCGCTTACGTCCCCTGATTTTGTTGTCCGGTTACCTTAAAATGGCGGCCTTCGAACATTGTTTCCAATTCTACAGTTCGTCCACAGTGACCTGAATCTTCGAGTATGAAATTCTTGCTTTCAAATTTTGCAAACAGCCTACGAATCTTTCACTATCCACCTCACACGTTCTTTCATACGTTTCAAATAATAAAGGCTAAAAACGTTACAAGATAGGCGTAACGAGTCACATAATGTTACATTACGCATAAAGCATTATACACCCGCGTTTCGTTGCGAACACAGGTCCTTGATCGTCGGTAGATAAAACACTCGGACGCCGATGTCAGTTTATTCATTCATTCATTTCGTATCAATCAGATAATTCTATTGTTGGACTTGGTTTCCCCGATATTTTTCTAGTTAGAATTATCTCACGGGAGGGACCACGTAAAGGTTGCCATCATTCTAAGTGAAAGTATTTCTGTGGAACGAACTGGATTCGAACTTGGCACACCCAGGTTGTCAGTCCGTGTCGTTAATTACTTAGCCACCGTTACCTGCCATGTTAGTTTATAAGAAAGGTTAAATTGAAAAAAAAAGACAGTCACATAAAAATCAGAGCGACAGTGTACTTGTGCACGTGTGAGAGAGAAAGATAGACGGATAGATAGACAGATAACTCGCCCTGCTACACCCGGCCACACTGTGCTCCCTCCCCCTCCCCCCGATTGGGGACAGCACCTATCAACGTCTTTTCTACTTGAAGTCTCACCAGCTAAAGAGACAGAAAACTCCCAGCTGGAAGTAACGTGGTTTCATCGACTTCCGCTTTGAGGTAACCTCTGAACTTTAAGGTGTCATTCAAACTTTTCCACCCTTACACTATAACAGAAGCGTAGAACCTTTAACCCAAACTGACTGGATTGGGAAAACGAAGCAAATAAACGAAACTGACAAGAGAACTAAAGGAAATATAGAACATGAAGAAAGTCAATATAATACCAATAATCGTAGGAGTACTAGGAACAGTTCCGAAAAAACTAGAAAAAAGACTAAGAGAAATTGGAATCAAAGGGAAGACCGAGACT
>OY744544.1:65280580-65313080 GCA_963556195.1 Sepiola atlantica
TTCTTGTAATTTCTGTTTCTTTGGTTCATTTTTGTGTAGTGATAGCTGAGACCGGTGTAATTTATTGGGGGTGGGTGGAGAAATTATGAAGTGATGTTTCTTGCAGTTTCTGTTCCTTGGTTCGTGTTGTGGTGTTCTTTGTGTGGTTTTGTTTTCTCCCTGTTGTAAATTCCTTGTGACTGGTTACCCTTTGTAGCTTATGCGTGTTGGTTTCCGCATTCGAGGATTTTCCTTAAGATTGCAGCTGTTTTGATCATTGCCGTCGTTTGTATGGTTTCGATGGTCCCTTTGATTCCAATTTCTCTCAGTCTTTTCTCCAGGTTTTTGGGGATTGTTCCTAGTGCTCCTACGATTATTATTATTATTATTATTATTATTATTATTATTATTATTATTATTATTATTATTATTATTATTATTATTATTATTATTATTATTTTAAGCTTTTAGGGATCATTGTAGATGAGGACCCTCAGCTACCCCCCCTTAAATACATTTTATCCACAATTGTAATAAACCCATCGTGAGATTTCCATCTATATTTTAACTTTGTACAATTTTTCTCTATTTATCCACTTGTGCCATTTTCACCTGTGCCATTTTTACTTTTTACCGTTCCATTTCTACAAATTTATTCACTTATGCCTTTTTTATCAGTGTAATTCTCACGGTGCCATTTATACCTGTGCCATTTTTACTTGTGTCATTTTTACCTGTACTATTTTTACCGTGTCATTTTAACCTATTTATAAACTTCTGGTATTTTTACCTGTGTCATTTTACCTGCGCCATTTTAATCTGAGCCATTTTTACGGGCGGACTTCTTACGGTGTCATTTTCACCTGTGCCATTTTTACATTTTACCGTTCAATTTCTACAAATTTATTCACTTGTGCCTTTTTTATCAATGTAATTCTCACGGTGCTATTTATACCGGTGCTATTTATACCGGTGCCATTTTTACTTGTGCCATTTTTAATTGTGCCATTTTTACTTGTACTATTTATAGCGTGTCATTTTAACCTATTTATAAACTTCTGTTATTTTTACCTGTGGCATTTTACCTGCGCCATTTTAATCTGTGCTATTTTCACGGTGTCATTTTCACCTGTGCCATTTTTACCTAAATCCATATAGAACATATGTACTGTTCCGGTATGAAGTGACTGAACGATGTTTGACATGTCATAAAACCGAGCAACCAATCAACTTCTCGTATCACTTTTCGAATAATGGTCTCCCTTTACAAGGGATCGTATATTTAACAAATCATTAAGGGCCCCTCTTCGTTTTTCGTTTTTTTTTTTTCGTTTTTTTTTGTTTTTTTTTCGAATCTGCGAAGTTTTTACGAAGTCCGGGCCGTTCGTGTCGTCGGAATTCTGTTTTTTGAATTTCATGGTCTGTTTAGGAACGCTTCTCAAATGTCGGGTTTTTGAATAGAGTTGAGTTTGTCTTCTCAGAAAGAAAACGGACTTGTTATTAAACGAGCGAGAAATAGAAAAATCGTCGATGGCGGTCTATAATAGATTTGACGCGACGGCCGCGGCGGGCCAATGGCGGGCCAATGGCGGGAAGTCCAATAGTTGGTCTTCACGGGGGTCACTCTTATCTCTACGACGCTCCTTCTCACTTTGTAGGAATATATATATATATATATATATATATATATATATATATATGTATGTATATGTGCATGCAGATTGAAACTTTTATTTATATTTATGTTTATAATTAAGCCGTGTATATAGATATGGTCTGAAGAACGCAAGGCAAGAAACTGTGAGCCCCCGTGCACTGTTGCTTCTGCGTCTCCAAACTTTGGTCTGCATATCAAACATATTTAACACTTTAGATTGTGAAACGTTGTGTTACCCATTGAGATCCGGTAAAATTGTTTTTTTTTTAAATTTAATTTTACTAAAGAGATATCACTTATCAAGGCCCAAAGGCCACTCGAGGATAAGGGTTAATAAGTGTGTCATGATAATTGATAACGATGGTGGAAGTCAAACTTCTCAAAAATCAAGGGCTCCTACCTGGGGCTAACACTTGATTTCTATATGAGATACATAGATATTTGAATATTCCATTAAGGTTCTTCTTTACCCCTCAAACGTTGAGTTAGTAAAGAAGTTACGAACATTAATTTTCTTCTCCCCAATTGACCAGTTAACGATGTTATAGTATATCTTTTTTGTGGTCTCTTGATCTTACCGGATTCAAGAACAAGAATTAATCTAGTGTGGTGGAGTGTGCAACTCAGTGCTGTTACTTGAGGTAACATTACTCGGAAAAAGTGCACTATTCCTCGTATGGGTCAGTGTATAGCCGTGTTGAGGGGATCTTATTTGGGTTACGAATAATATGCTATTTAGAATATTTGGTCAGGGTTTACTTGTAGGGGGAAGTATCTTCATGTTAGGTTGTTCTGACAAACCATTGTACAGAGAGACCGAAGACACTCAAGTATAGTGTCTAGTATGTAATTCAAACTCTCCAGTAGGTAATTCAAACTCGTCCAGCTAAGGGTCTCAAACTACTGAACAAATTCCACAAAATTTATATTTTCTTAATCAGCAATGAATGATATCTAAATTTAGAAACAAATACCCATTTTTTACCCTAAACTGCCGCCGATTTCGTCAAAGGGGTATTTTTTGTAATTTTTATGTCGTAATTTAAGGGAAGTAACTCTGATTTTAAAAAAAAGTTATTTCCCTTACCCCGACTCGAGTATTCTATAAAAAGTGTATGTCCAGAGAGAGGACTGGGCTGATGAAAGGGGTTAGGAGGAAAGGGGGTGGGGAAGAGAGAGATAGAATTTTTAATAGAAATGTGTTACAGATTTGCACCGGGCAACGCCGGTTAGCTCTGCTAAATTTCGTTTTTCGTTTTTTCGCTCTCACTGCTCTACAGAACCCATTATTTTTCTTTATTTAATCAATTTGTTGACATTTTAGGTGCTCTTGGTCGCATATATACACAATATTAGTTTTCAAAATAATTTATGGAGGGGCAAAGAAATAATAACGGGCCATTTTTTGAAAACTAGACGTTGTTTATTACTTCCCGGTGTCGATGGGGGAGTGTTAGTACTTAAGTGTTACAGGGGAAAAGATATTGAACGGGCGTGCATGCAATTTAAATAACTGGAAATGAATGAAATATTGATACTTGAGGGGGTAGAAGGGTCATCAGCAAACAAGTGCTAATTACAAACATAAACAGAGTGAACAACCAAGCAAAATCACAGAACATTCATATAACAAAATAGTAAAAAAATGTTTATGAATACATTAAACAAAAAAAAACAATTTGTGAAATACAGACAATAATAGTGAAATAAAACATAAAAGAAGGAAAATGGGGAGGCAATTAATTAATAAAATGTCCCTTTTCGAAACCAACATGCACGTATCTAGAAGTTTTAGCTTTAGTTTCGAATAGCATTTCCCTTGGTCTGTCAAGCTTACGTTTTAAATAGTATTTTCCTTGCTCTGTCGAGCTTAGTTTTTAAATTGCATTTTTGTCTGCCAAGTTTAAGTTTTAACTAGCATTTTCTTTGGTCTGTCAAGCTTAAGTTTTAAATATTATTTTGTGATATGTCATGTTTAAGTTTAAATTAGTATTTCTGGGTCTGTGATGCTTAAGTTTTAAATAGAATTTTGTTTGGTCTTTTTATGGTAATCGCTCTTGACAAAGCATGAAGCCACTTAATGTAAGGAGCTACAAAAATACTACTTCAAGCTCAAAAACTAGCCAACGATAAGTGTTAGATGGATAGATTCCAACCCAGAAAACAGCAATTCTTCCCCCTTTGTCAGAAACATCGCTCATGGAATGTGTGGACTAAAGGACAAAATAAGGGAAGCGAGAGTTACGAGGCTGTCAAGCTTACGTTTGAAATAGCATTTTCTTTGGTCTTACATGTATAAGTCTTAAATAGCATTTTCCTTGGTCTGTCAAGCTTAGGTTTTATATAGTATATTCTTTGGTCTGTCGAGGTAACGTTTGAACTAGCTTTTTCTTTGGTCTGTTAAGGTTACGTTTGTAAATAGCATTTTCCTTGGTCTGTCAAGCTTATGTTTTAAATAACATTTTCTTTGGTCTGTCAAGCTTAGGTTTTGTATAGCATATTCTTTGATCTTTCAAGGTTACGTTTGAAATAGCTTCTTTTTTTTTTGGTCTGTCAAGGTTACGTTTGTAAATAGCATTTTCCTTGGTCTGTCAAGCTTAGGTTTTATATAGCTTTTTCTTTGCTCTTTCAAGCTTAAGTTTTAAATAACATTTACATCGATAATCATATAGATTGAATAGGCGCATAGTAAGCGTTGAATAACGAACTTGTTACTTAGTGTTTCCCCCCCCCCCGACCCACCAACTCTTCAGCTGTTATTTCGATTGTTGTTTGTCTTCCCTTTCAAGCGAAGTGGAAATATAAAAAAACAAGATGAGAAATAAAATGAAGCCGAGAGAAAAAAAAAAGTGAAAAAAAAAAAATCAAATTTCATTAAAAAAAAAAAAGAAAAAAAAAGATCTTCCTGGCCCTCCGCGGAAGAATACGAAAGATTTTGCGGGGGATCATTTTGAATGGAAAACTTTCAGGGAGTTTTTTGTTGTTGTTGTTGTGCGAAATATAAAAAGGAAATGAAATAAAAAAACAGACTAGAATTAATAAGACCGAAAGCAAACGAAGTGTGATCCTCTCTAGGGGCACAACGAAAACACCGGCTTTGCTCGACGCGACGAGATGTAAGTAAGACCTATATAAAAATGTGCCGCGCACGCAGAGGAACACCATGGCCCCTTTTTATTGGCTCCGTATCGTTTCTGTATATTTTAATTTAAAAAAGGGAACCTTTAGTTTTGAAATTGTGAAGGCTTACGAACCACCTGTCAATAACTTCAGTGTCATAACTCACACACGTAGACGTTACTGAATTGTTGTTGTCATAGGCTGTGTTTCTCTCGGGTGGGATACGGTATGGCATTCACGGGTGAAACGGGATTGAGTGAACAGGGTAAATACGGTGCATAGAGAACTTCGTTGGCACGATCCACCTACGCCCGGCTGTCAACTTGTCAGTCAAGCAACCGACTTCCCTCCTTCAAGAAACTGGTATTCTATTCATCCGTCCCAGGACAACCCCGACCTTTTCAGGGCAATTGTATTCTGCCCTTTTGTGCAATTCAACCTGTCCTTTTCAGAGCAATTTACCTATTACATTTTGTGCGATTTTACTTGTCCTTTTCAGGGCAACTTACAATACTACACTTGGGTGCGGTTCAACCTGCCCCTTTCAGGGCAACTTGCTTTCTACACTTTCACTGCGTTAATCATCCTTCACGGGATAGATAACTTTTTCAGTCTGCCCAGTAGTCATCCAACCCTGGTGCGACGTCCACACCCTACCAACATCGATCGACCAGACCTTCCGAGTTATTACTTTGACCTCGGTTACATCCGCGTTCGAAAAGGGCAACTTACAATACTTCTCTTGGGTGCGGTTCAACCCGTCCCTTTAAGGGCAACTTGCTTACCACATTCCCACTGCGTTAACCGTCCTTCCCGGAGTTGGTAACTTTTTCAATCTGCCCAGTAGTCATCCAACCCTGGTGAGACGTCTACACCCTACCAGCACCGATCGACCAGACCTACCGATTTGTTTCTTTGACCTCGATGACGCCCGCGTTCGAAAACCAACGTTGAAGAAGTCACTCGACCAGATCCTCCTCGTGAACAATTACTTTGACTTTTAGACCCAGTCATAGAAGGTGTCCTTACTTGTGACGTAATACCAAAATATTTCTTCCCGGGCATGGCCACAATTGTGGAATTCAATAATGACCCCCTGTGCCCACTTCGCCATCTTTGTCTACCCTGTGCTCATCAGAACGCCATCTTTGTTGCCACGATGTTCTTCATCTGCCGAGACCGTAACAACAAACAACATAATGACGGTTTTATTTATTTATTTTAACCCTGGCCAGGGACACCAGTTCGTAAACCTTCGCTAAAAACTCTCGCCCCATTCATATATACCCTCACCCAGGATTGGGGTGTTCTCGATGAGCGCTCTTTGTACACGTCTGTATTACATGACGTCTGGCTGTAAGAAAAGACTGACCATTGTCACTCACTTCTTGCCTTGAGGTCACTGCCACACGTCCCTTAGTATACATCCAGCCCACATGGGTAGGAAGCAGGTAAATCAAATTTATGGTTTAAATGTCATTAAAATCAGAGGTAAACAGTTTGCAGCAAAACTTCTGCTGCTCACTATGGGACGCCGTTATAAAAAATATATATAAAATATAATAAATAGTAAAAACCCATGGACAACCTCCATAGTTTGAGGATAATTCTTTCCCAATTGCATGTTCCTATGTCTAATAGACTAAACATAGTAAGCGGACGCACATACCGAAAGACATACACTTTATTGACCATTTATTTAATCCACGGGGGTAGATTGCTCTCATTACGTCCGGGTGGAAATAATAAGTAATTCGTAATTGTATTCTTAGTATCGCCCGTACTGAGGATTGAACCTTCAACCTCTTGAAGACGGTCACTTAGAACTGATTATTACTTAGCACTTTTATCCGTTGTACCACGGGTTTGCTCGAAATTCCGTACAAATTCCTGAGTGCGATATAAAGATTACCGAATTCGACAAGACGCTAATAAAGAAGGTCGGGGGTTACATCGGCCGAAACGTTGTGTTAACTAATATAGGCAAATCTTTTATTTGTTTGTTTGTTCAGTAAGTCATCCTCGGCTTTTAGCGATAAACCCTGATAAACACGTATATTCTGAAATTACATTACCCATCATACGTGTGTTACATTATGGAAGGCCCCATGTCGGGTATTGATTTACTCCTCTCCAAGAGTTAGGCACAAGGCCAGTTTTATCCTACTCCCACAAGTAAGATGTGACCCAAGGTCAGGTCGGGAAAGTGGGGTTTGAAAAGCCAGCGCCCGAGAGGTTGGCACTCTGGCCATTAAAAATTGCCTGGGAAGCCCCGTCAGTATTCCCCGGTAGGGGCGCCTCAGGCAGTAAGCAATAAACTTACTCTTCCCCAAAGAGGGGAGGCGAAGCCTGGGAGGGTGAACTTCCTAGAACTGCACAGGACAAACCCATAGACCGGTGGAATCAAGCCCCGAAGGCCAAGACAATACCAGTCTACGGGGTGCAGTTTCCATCGGAACAGATACTACACTTTGATCTTAGCCAAAAAGCCATGTCGGGTGGGTATTTATTTACTCCTCTCATGGAGTTAGACACAAGGTCAGTTTTATCTTACTCCCACAAGTAAGATGTGACCCAAAGTTGGGTCGGGAAAGTGGGGTTTGAAAAGCCAGCGCCCGAGAGGTGAGTTCTCTGGCCATTAAAAATTGCATGGGCAGCCCCGTCGGCATTCCTCGGTAGGGGCGCCTCAGACAGTAAGTAATAAACTTACTCCTCCCCAAAGAGGGGAGGCGAAGTCTGGGAGGGTGGACCTCCTAGAACTGCACAGGACAGACCCATAGACAGGCGTAAATCAAGCCCCGAAGGCCAGGACAATACCAGTCTATGGGGTGCAGTTTCAATCGGAACAGATACTACACTTTGATCTTAGGTAAAAGGCCATGTCGGGTGGGTATTTATTTACTCCTCTCCAGGAGTTAGACACAAGGTCAGTTTTATCTTACTCCCACAAGTAAGATGTGACCCAAAGTTGGGTCGGGAAAGTGGGGTTTGAAAAGCCAGCGCCCGAGAGGTGAGTTCTCTGGCCATTAAAAATTGCATGGGCAGCCCCGTCGGCATTCCTCGGTAGGGGCGCCTCAGACAGTAAGTAATAAACTTACTCCTCTCCAAAGAGGGGAGGCGAAGTCTGGGAGGGTGGACCTCCTAGAACTGCACAGGACAGACCCATAGACAGGCGTAAATCAAGCCCCGAAGGCCAGGACAATACCAGTCTATGGGGTGCAGTTTCAATCGGAACAGATACTACACTTTGATCTTAGGTAAAAGGCCATGTCGGGTGGGTATTTATTTACTCCTCTCCAGGAGTTAGACACAAGGTCAGTTTTATCTTACTCCCACAAGTAAGATGTGACCCAAAGTTGGGTCGGGAAAGTGGGGTTTGAAAAGCCAGCGCCCGAGAGGTGAGTTCTCTGGCCATTAAAAATTGCATGGGCAGCCCCGTCGGCATTCCTCGGTAGGGGCGCCTCAGACAGTAAGTAATAAACTTACTCCTCCCCAAAGAGGGGAGGCGAAGTCTAGGAGGGTGGACCTCCTAGAACTGCACAGGACAGACCCTAGACCGGCGTAAATCAAGCCCCGAAGGCCAGGACAATACCAGTCTATGGGGTGCAGTATCCATCGGAACAGATGCTACACTTTGATCTTAGCCAAAAGGCTATGTCGGGTGGGTAGCGTGTAAATCAGTTCGCGTGAATTTTGACAAGGGTCGAACTAAGTGCAGGTCGTGGTGACACGAAATCGAGTGGCTGTTTGGCTTTGATAAGCGTTGACTCATTAGTACAATGCTGAAAACATTATTTGGCCCCTCTCTAAAAAAATAACATAATTAAAATATAAAAACTAAGAATAAACACGTTAATAAGGGGTTCAGGACATGGAGCAAGGATGAAAAGGACTCTTGATTATATTACTATAATAACATGTAAAAGGTGAGAATAAAAAACATAATGTAGGGTGTACGAGACAAATTTGACAGTTTTTGTGAATGAAAGAAAAAAACGTCATATCTTGGCCAATAATTGATGCATTCTCAAAATTCGCCACTCCGACGCCTATCTTTCTCGACAAGGTCTGCCTTGCCTTACCTGTATCATGCCACATCTTTGTAACTTTTCAATGATTTGCGTTGTGCAGACACAGTCAGAATGTCTGCTATGACTCTTCCTGCTAGCCATTGATTCCACATCTCCATTGTAATTTCCCAGCTCACATTTCACAGCCTTCAAAGTATTCAAAGAGCATTGAGTTGCAGCTAAGATCACACTCTTCAAATATCCAGGGGCATTCCAGTCGTCCATCGTCTGCAGCTGTGAAACCCGACACATAAACGGCTATCCGTTGCACTTTACCTCTATTAGATACATGAAATGGTTCTTAAATAAATAATATGTATCAAATAATTATCAAATTTATCTTTAAAAAAAAGGTTTATTTATTCATATTCTCTAGAAAAATAACGAAAATACAAAAAAATTGTTCGAATGATATTTAAAGAGTCTTTTTTAAGAAAATGTAAATAAATTCATTCGTATGAATCAGATGATTCTATTGTTGTTATTTTTATAGCCGAAATCTTTCTAGTAGGAATTATTTCTAGGAAGATATCGAGTACTTACAGATAGATATATATAGAGAGAGATTTAAAATGTGTTTTGGTTTTTAAATAGTATTTTTTTGTTAATTAATTTTGGTTTTACCTTATTTCAATAAATGATTTGATTAATAGTAAATATAAAAAAAAAAAAATTCGATATGCACTAATCAAAGTTACGTATAGGCGAGAATCACAGAGAGAAATTCATTCATTCACTTCATCTGAATCAGATGATTTATTATTATTATTATTATTATTATTATTATTATTATTATTATTTGTTGTTGTTGTTGTTGTTGTTGTTGTTGTTATGCCTCCTTTGGGCATCTCCCTTTTAACTATCTTCTCAATTCAACTGTTAAAAAAATATTCTTAGTACAGTATCGATATCCAGATCAAATTCTGTTAAATATTTCATTTGACAACTCCCAAAAGTGCCCCCTCAATTTCTCCCTCCTCCCACTTTCTCTGAATTCATCCAACCTCATCTTAAACTGATCCACGCTATTGCTCTTCTTAATCCGATCTGGCAATTGTGATATCTTTCTAGCTAGAATTCTTTTCTAGGAAGACATCGGTCACTCACAGGAGAGACCACGTGAAGGTTGCCAACATCCTAAGTGAAAGTGTTTCTGTGGAACGAACTGGATTCGAACTTGGCACACCCAGGTTGTCAGTCCGTGTCGTTAACCACTTAGCCACCGTCACCATCCGAGGAGAAGATAAAGAGGAAAGAAATAGAACCGGTAACCCTCACCCTAAACCCGCAATGTATAAGACGTTCGCCTTTTGTCAAAACAATCGGTTTCAATCTCCGCCTGAAGTACTTGCTGGTCTAACTACATTGAACAGCTGTGATACAGCGAAGCAGTCTATCTCTGGATGACTATATATTAGAAAGAAACGTGACCCGTTGGGGCTCCCATTGAACTCGAGTTAGATTGTTTGAATCAGGAAAATGTGAGTTTGCAAAGCTAGTTAAAGTCAAAATGATAAAAAGACAAATCCAAAATTAGTTTCTGCTCTCTCTCTTTTTCTCTCTCTCTCTCCATTTCGCTCTCTTTCTCTCTCTCTCTCTCTCTCTCTCTATTTCTCTCTCTTTCTCTCTCTCTCTTTCTCTTTCACTTTCTTTATCTCTCTCTTGCTCTCTTTCTTTATCTTTTTTCTCTCTCTATCTCTCTTTCTCTTTCTCTCTCTCCCTTTCTCTTTCTCTCTCTTTCTATCTCGCTTTCTCTCTCTCTCTATTTCTCTCTTTCTCTCTTTCCCTCTGTCTTTTTCTCTCTCCATTTCTCTCTCTTTCTCTCTCTCTTTCTTTCTATCTCTTTCTCTTTTTCTTTCTCTTTCTCTTTCTTTCTCTCTTTCTCTCTCTTTCTCTCTCTTTCTCTCTTTTTCTTTCTCTCTCTCTTTCTCTTACACTTTCTCTTTCTCTCTCTCTCTCTTTCTCTCTCTCTTTCTTTCTCTCTTTCTTTCTTTCTCCCTTTCTCTTTCTCTCTCTTTCTCTCTCCTTCTTATTCTCTCTCGGGAGTGCTTCTCTGCGGGCTGCAACATGGTCATCTACATATCAAATGCCAACAAATACTGTCCATAAACCGTCATCAAAAGTAAACATTTTCAATCCTCACATAATATTCTTCATCATTAAACTGACAATCTATCCATCTCATTAACCCCCTTTTTAAAAAACTTTTGTAATTATTTTTTAATCTACCCGAAACAAGCCATATTACGACTAGAGCGTAAGGGGCTATTGTGATAGGGGTCTGGAATTTGAGGGGCGGCCTTAGTCGGGAGTTGGGCACGAAGATGTTTGTTCGCATTACGTTGAAAGTTCTGCATCTTTGTACGACCGGGGAAGCAATGAACAGGGAGGGAATTCCAAAGGCAAGCTGTCCGAGGTAAGAATCTATCAAAGTACAAAATCTTCCGGCATCTAGGGACCTCTACAGTAAAGGGGTGGGATTTTGCTGCTATTCGGGGTGTAAGGGTTATTTATGTAGATCTCTAAAGTGAAAGGGTGTGATTTTATCCTTGTGTGGCTTTTAGCTTTGGTAAGTGTTGACTCCTTAGTAAAAAAAATATTTAAAAAATAAAATGAGCACATAGTGTTCACCATTGAATTCCGGGCAACGCCGGATGTTCCTGCTAGCATGAGACACTGAGATGAATTATTAAAGAGGGTCTCGCACCGTTTTAGGGTTTGTGATTTAACGCCGGGGTTCTCGGGGTTTCTGTGCCTCTCTCTCTCTCTCTCTCTCTCTCTCTCTCTCTCTCTCTCCGACGCGAGTGTTTGCTTTCCGCTTGAATGTCATCAGTTGGGCATATCGTAAACAAAGCCGTTTTGTCCCTGCCACCCCACCACCAGACTGCATCCATCTACAACAACGTGTAGCGACACGCAGCGACACACAATCAGACGCAGAAAAGGTGGGGAAATAAACAGCACGAGACCCCGTGTCGAACTTTTATCTCTTTCGGGGGTTCACGTCGACATCGTGATGAGTAGGATTCAATTCGCGCCTCTCGCACAAAGGCGCTCGATAGATTACGGAGCGGCTTCCGCAGGGGTGCGCGGATGCTTATCGTCACCTTCGCCTCCTCATTATCGTATCTTATATCTCTATTTTTATCCATCGCTTTTTGTCGCTGGGTGTCATATCTTCACATTTTAAATGTATTAATTATAATTATAGTTATTCTAGGTTTCATTCGTCATGCTTTGCGCAAGCTCTCATTGGTCATTATGTGTTTTTGTGTGTTCTACGTCACGCAACTGTAATCATTAGCCGGTTGACGGATGAAACGACAATAGCGAAAAATCTCGCCTCTGGGCCGAATTACCTATTCTGTATTTTACGCAATTTTTATCTCTCGATTTTATATCTTTATTTCTGATTCTCTCTCTCTCTCTCTCTCTCTCTGTCTCTCTCTCTCTCTTTCTCTCTCTCTTTCTCTCTCTCTTTCTATCTCTCTTTCTCTTTCTCTCTCTCTCTCTCTCTTTCTCTTTCTCTTTCTCTCTCTTTCTCTCTCTTTCTCTCTCTCTTTCTCTCTCTCTTTCTCTTTTTCTCTCTCTCTCTTTCTCTCTCTCTTTCTCTTTTTTTCTCTCTCTCTCTCTCTTTCTCTCTCTCTCTCTTTCTCTCTCTCTTTTTCTCTTTTTCTCTCTCTCTTTTTCTCTCTCTCTCTTTCTCTCTTTCTCTCTCTCTCTCTCACTTTCTCTCTCTCTCTCTCGTTCTCTCTCTTTCTCTCTCTTTCTCTCTCTCTCTCTCGTTTTCTCTCTCTCTCTCTCTTCCGACCCGGAGCACGTCGTCCAATAAGGAAAAGGGTTGCTAGTTACTTTTAATACTACTAAAACCAAGCGTCTCTCTTTTCACCACCAACGCTCTGATCCTCACTTTGCCTCAATTATAATGAATGGCTCTCACCTTAACGAAGCCCCATGCTTTGATATACTTCAAGGACAGACCTTCATTTCAGACCTCAAATGAAAGACTTACATCAAAAGGTCGCTGGAAATATGCTTGGATCATTCCACCGCTCCATAAAGTATCTCAGTTCGGATGCAGTTCTCTACCTGTATAAGAGTCAAATAGGTCCCAATATGGGGAGGTACTGTTACCACATCTGGGGAGGTGTCGCTCAGATTAACTTTCCTGCCCTGACAGAGTACAAAACCGACTTCGAAATGGGTGATGTCCTCTTCTCCACCCTTCAGCCTCTTCCTCACAGAAAAGACGTTGCTAGTCTTTCTCTACTCTATCGTTATTTTCATGGTAAGTGTTCGACTGAGTTTATGGCCTCTCCTTGTAAAACATTTACAACTAAAACTCGTCTATCTACAACCACTGTCAATAAATTCCCTTTCTCCTTCCCTGTGCCTAGAACTAAGCGGAACTTTCATGGGCTACGTTTCTTTTCCTGAACTGTGGAACACAGTACAACGGAGTTGCTTCCCGGCTAACTATAACATTTCAGTTGTCTAGTCTGACATAAATAAATTCTTGTTGAGCCGTCCTCTTAAATAGGCAGGTTACCCGTCAAACGCAATCACCCTTACCCTCGAGTGGCCTGTAGACCTTGATAAGTGGTGGCTCGTTTGTAAAAATAATGTATTCTTCATAGTTATTCTATGTTTTACTCGTCATGTTTTGCGTAAGTTTTCATTGGTTATTATGTTTTTTTTTTGTGTTTTACGTCACACAACTGTAACCATTAGCCTGTTGACTAGTGAAAGGACAATAGCCTTTCGGCCGATTTACTTATTTTATGTTTTACGTAATTTTTATATTTATATATATTTTTCTTTCATCAAGTAATTATATATCTCATTTGATTTGATAAGTTTTTCCCCTTCATGCGTATATTTAACCTTAATTTGAGTATTTTTCTAAAATTCATGATTATTTAATTTTATATATATCTACTAACAGTAGGGTTAATATGCTTTAATATTAACCTTTACGGGCTCTGATGTAAAAAAAAACATAAGTAAAACCTAGTTAAAATATTCTATTACAACTATGAGTTATTGTAATTTCACATCTCTCATTTAATAATTGTCCTCTATCTCTAAATCGTATTATCTCTAGTTTCTCATTTAAGATTCGGGTTAATAAAATTCCCTATTGTGACTATAATTAATTGTAATCTCACATCTCTCATTTAATAATTGTCCTCTATCTCTAAATCGTATTATCTCTAGTTTCTCATTTAAGATTCGGGTTAATAAAATTCCCTATTGTGACTATAATTAATTGTAATCTCACATCTCCCATTTAATAATTGTCCTCTATCTCTAAATCGTATTATCTCTAGTTTCTCATTTAAGATTCGGGTTAATAAAATTCCCTATTGTGACTATAATTAATTGTAATCTCACATCTCTCATTTAATAATTGTCCTCTATCTCTAAATCGCATTATCTCTATTTTCTTATTTCAACATAAATTCACGTATTTTTGCTTTTTATAATATTCTTTTTTCTAGTTTAAGTGTCTGTTTTCAGATAAACTAAAAAAAAACAAACTTTGACAACAAGGTGTTATTTCTAAATCTTTCAGTCTTAAAGGAAGATTTGATTATATATTGATATATATTGATTATATATTGATATATATTGCTTTTGAACGAATTTTCCGTATTTATTATGTAATTTCTTTTCTTTCGAATTTTCTTTCGTATATATAGTTTCGAAATACTCTATAGAAGTCGAAATTTTTTAAATTCTATAATGGGTTCTCATTGGTGACTGTTTTTTTGTGTGCTCGGTCAGACAACTGTAATCATTAGCCGTTTAACTGGTGAAAGGACAAAAGCGAATCTCCTCGCCCCTGGGTTGAATTGCCAATCGAACTCAAAACCAATGGGTCCATATGGCTAATATCACCGACTAATAATCTAATAAATGAAATCTGAAATCGATCTGTCATTGTCGGACGAGGTGACAACGAACCGCGTCAATCATATGCGGGGGCACTGTGGTGACCATCTCATCAGTAGGGAGTGTGATCCTAAATAGGCTTCACACCCACCGGACGTTAACCGACCAGATTTTTATCTGTGGGGTCATCTCAAAGATAATGTCTATCAAAACAATCTTCAGACTTTTTTCTGAACTGAATAGAGCTATTGCTGACAAAAATCAGTGCAGTGCCAGAGAGCAGTGTGCCATTGTAAAACTTGTACGTCGTATTACAGTTCTTCAGTGTGGTTAGACAAGCAAGTATTTTAAGTAGCGATCGAAAGTTGACCTTTTTTTACAACAGTAGAAGCATATTATAGTAACGGTGTCAGAGTTCCTATTTACTTGCCTCCCAACGAGGGCATAGCGAGGCACCAAGGTCGTTTTTTAATACAGGGGAAAATCCAGCTCCCCCAAAAGAGGAACTCTGGATTAGAAAAAAAAATTGCCTCCGTCTAGAAGGATTTCTCATTCACTAACCGAAGACAAAGAAAGATGAAGCGTAAACATTAGAAACGATACTACACTTTGCTCCTACCTAAAAGGCCACGGAACAAGGAGCGTGTCAGAGTTTTGATTTACTCCTCTCCAGGAGTTAGGCACAAGGCCAGTTTTTATCTTACTCCCACAAGTAAGATGTGACCCAAGGTCGGGTCGGGAAAGTGGGGTTTAAAAATTGCCTGTGCAGCCCCGTCGGCATTCCCCGGTAGGGGCGCCTCAAGCAGTAAACAACAAACTTACTCCTCCCCAAAGAGGGAAGGCAAAGCCTGGGAAGGTGGACCTCCCAGAACTGCACAGGACAGACCCATTGACCGGCGTAAATCAAGACCGGAAGGCCAAGACAACACTAGTATGGGGTGCAGTATCCATTGGAACAGATACTACACTTTGATAGTAAGAGTAGGGTCAATTATTGTTTTTGGTTGTTATTCTCATTCGACCGAGGGTGTGTTGAGATACATGTGTGTATGGGGAGGGGCCTACTTGATTATTTTGGTGTGTGGTGGTGGTAGTAGTAGTGGATGGCTAAATATAGGAGTAATGAAATTGGAATACAATGAGTGTTAGATATGTGGGCTGGTCAGTGGGTAGAATATTATAGAATGAACGGTGAGTGGAGCTCGTTACGTTGATGGAGTTAAGGGGTTTAACATGGAGATGTGGATCGATTCTGATCGATATATTTATGGAAATCGCTTCAGACAAGGCATGAAGCCACTTGATGTAAGGAGCTAACAAGAACAAATATGATTATTGCAAAGACAGGGAGATGTCTCTTGACCGTAGTCTTGAAAAGACCAATATTATAGGTAGAAGGAAAACTGTCAGCAGGAAGAGAGTTCCACAAACTTGCGATTCTTGGAAAGAAGCTACTGGAATAGGAATGAGGTATCAAAACAGCGAATTGATGGAGACCACTAGACCAACGAGTCAAACGAGCTGAAACAAAAGAAGCGGGGAACAGATCACATGATGCTGAAGGACACATGCCATAATGGTATTTATAGAAAAGACTAAGATTAGAAACATCACATCTTTGAGAGAGAGGGTGCAGAGAAGAAGAAAGGATGGGGCCAATCAAATTACAGATACGTTTCTGCACCTTATCAAGAACCCTCAAATGGGACAGAGATTCACCAGCCCAAATGTGACAACAGTACTCCATACATGGTATGATTGTGGATTTGTATATATATATATATAATATATATATATATATATATATATATATAGAGAGAAGAGAGAGAGAGAGAGAGAGAGAGATGGGGAGAGAGATAGAAAGAGAGAGAGAGAAATAAATAAATAAATAAAGAATAAGAGAGAAAGAAAGAGACAGACAAAAACAGAGAGAGAGAGAGAGACAGAGACAGAGACAGAGACAGAGACAGACAGAGAGACAGAGAGAAAGAGAGAAAGAGAGAAAGAGAGGGGTGAGAAAGGATAGAGACAAACTGAAAACACAGAGAGAGAGAAAGAGAAAAATGAGAGGGAGTGTGTGTGTGTGTGTGTGTGTGTGTGTGTGTGTGTGTGTATGTGTGTCAGAGATAGATACAGAGAGAGGAGGGTGAACAATTTGTTTGATAAGTCATTTTAATTAGTACGTTTCCTCACCACCCACGCTGCTCGATCGCATCACCCTCGTCTAAAGTCGCCACCCCACCCCAACGAACCGAATACTGTATTAATGTAGGGGTGGGGTGGGAGGGGTGGGGGTAGCGGAATGGAAATCGCGGTTGATAGCGGGGTTGGAGGGGGAAGAGATGAAGAGCGAAAACGATGTAAAGGACAAAGCAGTCAGTGTGTCTTTAAGAATGAATCGGGCGAAGTGCGGATTGGGGTGAAGATGTGTCGTCGCATATGGGGCGTCAATGGTTGTTGGGTTAGGGGCGTTGTGAGATGTTGTTTGAGCCGCAGGATGTTTCTAGATTGCCAGTCAGACGCCAGCAACTCTACAAGCATTTCTCACTCACAATATGCAGAGAGAGAGAGAGAGAGAGAGAGAGAGAGAGAGAGAGAGAGAGAGAGAGAGAGAGAGAGAGAGAGAGAGAGAGATAGAGATAGAGAGAGAGAGAGAGAGAGAATGATAGAGGGGAGAGAGTATCCAACAGAGAGAGCGAGAATAGCTGACGTCCATCTGGGCGAGAGAGCAAGAGAGAAGGAGAGGAAAGAGTGGGTGAAAGACACTGAATAAATAGAGAGAGGGAGAATGAGAGAGAAAGAGGAACCGGGGGGGGGGTCATGTGGGAAGAAAACGAATGAGAAAATGAGAGAATAGAGAAATGGGGGAGAGAGAAACAAGAGAGAGGAGAGAAAGGAGGTAAAGCGAGCGAAAAAAAAAAAGAAGAGAAGTGGAAAGAGAAAGCGGCAGAGAGAAATATATATAGAGAGAGGGTGAAAGAGAGAATCGTATCGGAATGGCAGACGTGCATCTGGGCGAGAGAGTAAATGAGAAAGAGAGAAAGGAGAGAGAGAAACACAAAATTAGAATGAGAAAGGGGGAGGCGGAGAGAGAGAGGGAGGAAAGTGTTCAAAGTTTCTCTCTCTTTTCCCTTATTCTTCGTTTTTTCTATGACATGCAATTCTCGGCCTTTTGACTGAGATCGAAGTGTAGTATCTGATTCGATGCCGTCTTGGCTTTGATTTCGCCGGTCTTAGAGGTTGTCCTGTGCAGTTCTAGGAGGTCCACCCTCCCAGGCTTTGCCTTCTCACCCTTTGAGAAGAGGTTAGTTTATTGCTGATCACCTGAGGCGCTCCTAGCGAGGAAATTCGACGGGGCTGCCCAGACATATTTTGGAAACCAGAGTGCTCATTCTCTAGTGTGCTTGATTTTCTATTTTACTTTCCGACCTTGTGTCACATCTTACCGTTGTGGGAGGGAGATAAAAAAAAAATGAAAATCGTTTCACACAGTCTCATTCACAAACTTCCACTCACCGACACACTAACACACACTCACACACACTCACACACACTCACGCACACTCACACACACTCACGCACTCTCTTACACACACACATTCACTCACACTCTCACACACACACTACCCAACATACTCACACACACTCACCCACACTCACACACATACACCCACTCTCTCTCTCTCTCTCTCTCACACACACACTCTCTCTCTCACACACTCTCACACACACACACTCACACACATTCACCAACACACTCACACACACCCACACACACTCACTCACACATACTCTCTCTCACACACACACTCACACACTCTCTCTCACACACTCACACACACTCTCACACACAATCACCAACACACTCACACACACTCACACACACTCACACTCACACACACACTCACACACACACTCACACACACATACACACTCTATCACACACACACACATACACCAACACAAACTCATTCACCCACCTACACAAGCCATCACTCACAAAATTACCCACAGTGTCACCCCAAAACACACTCACACATCCAAGCAACCACTGTCAATAATTGTGTACCTAAAACTAAACGTAACTTCCATGAGCAAAGTTTCTTTCCTAGAACTACCTGTCTGTGGAACACAGTACCACAGGGCTGCTGCCCGGCTGACTGCAACATTGCTGTTTTCAATTCCAATGTAAACAAATTCTTGTTGAACCGTCCACTTAAATAATCGATTTCTGATCAGTTACAAAAATCGTTACTAATCTCATCGATATTTCATCCGACAAACTCATTAATTCTTATCCTCGAGTGGCCTTTGGGCCTTGATAAACGGTGACTCATTAGTAAAAAAAACAATAACAACAAAAAACTCAATCATTAATTTACAAACGTAGCCGTTCAGACACCCACACACTCGTTCGAACATTCACCCACTCATTCACTCTCATACATGCACTTAGACATACACACTAACGCAAACACTTGCATCGTTTATATTATCATTCGCACACTCACACATGAATTTACTAACACACACTCGCTTCTGTACACAGTCACACTGGAGAGAATTTAAATACATACTAGACGCAATTTTCGCCCTACAAGTAAACCCTGACCAAATATTCAATATAACATAGTATTCGAAACCCAAATAAGATCCCCTCGCTAAAGTAATCCCGCACTCGCTTAGACGAGGAATGTTGCATCTTCTCCAAGTAATGTTGCCTCTAGTAATAGCACTAAGATGGATACTCCACCAGACACGGTGAATTATTGTTGTAGAATCAGGAAATACCAAGAAAATACCACACGAAAAGTTATACTATACCATTGTTAACTGGTTTATTGGGAAAACAAATTAATTTTCTGCAACGAGAGGTAAAGTAGAATGTCAATGGAACATTCCGATGTTTATGTCAATGGAACATTCCGATGTTTATGTCAATGGAACATTCCGATATTTATGTATCTCGTGCAGAGATCAAGTGTTTGCCCCTTGGAAGGGGCTCCCTGATTTATGAGAACTTACACTGAAGTCACACTCACAAATTCACACACGCAAAAGATAACGCACTCACACACTCGCTGACAATCGTACACAGTCACACACTCACATACATACATACTTAACTCTCACATACACAGACGCGCATTCACGCGCACACACACTTACTCTCTCAAGCACGGAATAAATTCGTGGCTCGTTCGACCTGGAAATTTTCCTCTGAAACGCTTTCCGCGTGATATTAGTGAAGCAAGTGTTGTACAATACTGAACCGCACTTCCTTTGACTCGACATTGCTAAATCCAGTATCAGCGGTGAATTGAATTAGACGATTAGAAGCAACTCCGGGGCAATCGGAGACACTGGTATGTGTCACGTGGTGTTCAGTAAAGATGGCGGACAGGCACGTATGGCGCAGTTACAGAAAACCAACAACAAAAGCAAGGCGATGCAACAAGTAGTTATTTTTTGTCACGTGGCCAGGAGGTTTCATTCAAACAAAGACCATCTGAAGTTGTTTATATATATATATATATATATATATATATATATATATATATATATATATATATATATATATACTAACGTGTTTTTATTTATTTCAAGATATACTAATAAGCTTTTATAATGAGTCACCGCTCATGAAGGTCCAAAGGCCACTCGAGGACAAGGGTTAATAAGTTGGTCAGATGGACGGTGAGACAAGCCCGTGAAGGTTTGGTGACGATGGTTGAAACTGGGTAAACAAGAATTTGTTAACATTGAACTTGAAAACGATGATGTTGTATTAAACTGGGAAGCAGCCATGCGGTATTGTGCTCTACAGACGGGTAGTTCTTGGAAAGAAACTTTGCTCATGAAAATTTTGTACTCAAGACAGGAAAAAGTGTTCTGGGCGTAACCTCCCCAGATGTGGCAACGGTGCTGCATCTTAGGTAGTATTTGACTTTTTTACAGGCGGATGATTGCGTCAGGAGTGGAATATTTCCCAAAGCGGTAGAATGATCCAACCAGTTTAGCAGCAGATCTGATGGGAATCTTCCATTTGAGGGCTGGGGTGGCGATAAGTCCTAAAGCTTATCAAAGCAGGGGCCCCCATCAAGGAGAGAGAGCTATTCATTTCAATTTGAGCGAAGTGAGGATCTGAGCGTTGGTTGTGAAAGGAGAGACGCTTGGTTACCACAATACCAAAAGATGAATAAAAGGAAGAAGAGACTATAAGAAACGATGAAACCATTAAAAGACAAAAAAGAACAAAAAAGTAAGTAGAAAGTAAGTAGAACAGCTATGAAAAATGCATTCTAAATTGAAATAATATGAAAGAAATAAAAAAGAAAGGAGTTTTGCGATAAAAATAGGATGAATTTTTTTGCGATGGAAATAGGATAAAAAAATTTTGCGATGAAACTAGGATGAAAAAATTTTGCGATGAAAATAAGATGAAACAATTTTTGCGATGAAAATAAGATGAAACTATTTTCCGATGAAAATAGGATTAAAACATTTTGCGATCAAAATAGGATGAAACAATTTTTGCGATGGAAATTAGATGAAACAATTTTTGCCATGAAAATAAGATGAAACAATTTTGCTATGAAAATAGGATAAAAAATTTTGCGATGAAAATAAGATGAACATTTTTTGCAAGGAAAATAGGATGAGATTTTTTCCTCCGAAAATTAGATGAAAAAATTTTTGCAATGAAAATAGGATGAAAAAACTTTGCTATTAAAATAGGATGAAAAATTTTGCGATGAAAATATTTTGCAATGAAAATAAGATGAAAAAATGTTGCGATAAAAATAGGATGAAAAAATTTTGCAGTGAAAATAAGATGAAAAAAATTTTGCGATAAAAATAGGATGAAACATTTTTTGCGATGGAAATAAGATGAAAAAATTTTACGATAAAATAGGATGAAAACATTTTGCGATTCAAGTAGGATGAATAAATTTTGCGATTAAAAGAAAAAAAAAAAGCATGTAATATTCTTATACACGCACCTGTAACCTATCGACTTGAGGAAAAGGTGACCCCAAAAATCCTTCCCATGGAACCAATAATAAAATTCACAATCCTCTCTGCAATTCAACGATTTTCGTAAAAATAAACTTCAGTTTATACCTGACTAATTTACCAAGTTTCAGTCATGAATATCCAACAGTCTTTCTTTGATCGCCGTTCAATGATATGCATATCATTGAACGGCGATCAAAGAAAGACTGTTGGGGCACTTTGGTGAGCGTCTTATTAGTAGGAGGTGTGATCCGTAATGGGCTTCACACCCACTGGACCGTATCCCCCAGATTTTTATTTGTGGGGTTATCTAAAAGATCTGGATATATAGTGGGTGTTTAGCACTCCCCCCACCGGAAGAAATGGACCCATTTTTATACAAATAAACTTCAATCTATGCCTGAATTGTCCACCAAATTTCAATCGTGGAGGGCCAACAGTCTTAATTTTATCACTGTTCAAAGATAAACATGCTTTGGCACGACATACAAAACTGCCAATAACTCTGACACACTCCTCCCTCGGTACTCCCCTGATTATGGATGGGATGTCCCTCTTTAGTTCAGGAATAGTCTGGGGATTGTTTTAGATACACATTATCTTAAAGATAACCTCTTGGATAAATATCTGGGGGGGGGGTGAAGATCCGGGGAGTATGAATCCCATTCAGGATCACACCTCATATTTACTGTTGGATATTAATGATTGAAACTTGGTGGACATGTCAGGCATATATTGATTTATTTTATTAACGATTCATGACAATTTTAGGGGTTCACGTTGGTTGGCTAAGTGGTTAACGATGCGGACTGAGGACCTGAGTATGCCAGGTTCGAATCCAGTTCGTTCCACAGCGACACTTTCATCAAAACTCACACCTGACCTTTTGAAAAGGTGAATAAAGCCACTTGAGGATAAGGGTAAAAGGGAAGAATGTCAGTTGGATGATGAACAATACTATGAGAAGATTGGAAACGATCGGTGGGAAGGGCCGCTGTTGATTACTTAAGAGTGATAAAAAAGACTGTAGCACATTATAACTGAAACTTGGTGGACAGGTCAGATATAGACTGAAGTTTATTTGTACCAAATATGGTTGGATTCCAGAAAGAACTAGATATAGACTGAAGTTTATTTGTACCAAATATGGTTGGATTCCAGAAAGAACTAGATATAGACTGAAGTTTATTTGTACCAAATATGGTTGGATTCCAGAAAGAACTAGATATAGACTGAAGTTTATTTGTACCAAATATGGTTGGATTCCAGAAAGAACTAGATATAGACTGAAGTTTATTAACGATGCCATGGGTGACAGTTTTAGGGGTTCACTCTGTACGGGCACATGTAGAAAATGGTTCTCGTAGATGTGAAGGGCCGATGTTGATTACTTAAGAGAACGGCTCGACAAGTTTTTGTTGACATTGGACTTATGATATCCATGTTGTAGTCAACAGGAAAGCAATCCCGTGGTAATGTGTTCCACAGAGGGAAAGTTCTTGGAAATAAACTCTGTTCATGGAAATTCCGTTTGAATTTAGGTACGCAAAGGAAGAAACGGAAAGTTCTTGGACATAGTGGTAGGTAGACGAGTTTTTGATGTGAATGTTTTACAGATTGACAAGAGATCTGAGTTTAGTCAAGCACCTATCATTGAAATAACAATGGAGTAGAAAAAGACTAGCAAGAGATCATCCCCCACTAGATTGCGAAGTCGATTTTGTACTCTGTCACTGCAAGAAAGAATTTCTACTTTTTACCCCCTTCACGATCTGTTGATCTATGTATAGCAGATCATGCGTCCCCCTTTCCCCTTTCAAAATCTCTACTTTTTACCCCTTCACGATCTGTTGATCTATGTATAGCAGATCATGCGTCCCCCTTTCCCCTTTCAAAATCTCTACTTTTTACCCCCTTCACGATCTGTTGATCTATGTATAGCAGATAATGCGTCCCCCTTTCCCCTTTCAAAATCTCTACTTTTTACCCCCTTCACGATCTGTTGATCTATGAATAGCAGATCATGCGTCCCCCTTTCCCCTTTCAAAATCTCTACTTTTTACCCCCTTCACGATCTGTTGATCTATGAATAGCAGATAATGCGTCCCCCTTTCCCCTTTCAAAATCTCTACTTTTTACCCCCTTCACGATCTGTTGATCTATGAATAGCAGATAATACGTCCCCCTTTCCCCTTTCAAAATCTCTACTTTTTACCCCCTTCACGATCTGTTGATCTATGAATAGCAGATCATGCGTCCCCCTTTCCCCTTTCAAAATCTCCACTTTTTACCCCTTCACGATCTGTTGATCTATGTATAGCAGATAATGCGTCCCCCTTTCCCCTTTCAAAATCTCTACTTTTTACCCCCTTCACGATCTGTTGATCTATGTATAGCAGATAATGCGTCCCCCTTTCCCCTTTCAAAATCTCTACTTTTTACCCCCTTCACGATCTGTTGATCTATGTATAGCAGATAATGCGTCCCCCTTTCCCCTTTCAAAATCTCTACTTTTTACCCCCTTCACGATCTGTTGATCTATGTATAGCAGATAATGCGTCCCCCTTTCCCCTTTCAAAATCTCTACTTTTTACCCCCTTCACGATCTGTTGATCTATGTATAGCAGATAATGCGTCCCCCTTTCCCCTTTCAAAATCTCTACTTTTTACCCCCTTCACGATCTGTTCATCTATGTATAGCAGATCATGCGTCCCCCTTTCCCCTTTCAAAATCTCTACTTTTTACCCCCTTCACGATCTGTTGATCTATGTATAGCAGATCATGCGTCCCCCTTTCCCCTTTCAAAATCTCTACTTTTTACCCCCTTCACGATCTGTTGATCTATGTATAGCAGATAATGCGTCCCCCTTTCCCCTTTCAAAATCTCTACTTTTTACCCCCTTCACGATCTGTTGATCTATGTATAGCAGATAATGCGTCCCCCTTTCCCCTTTCAAAATCTCTACTTTTTACCCCCTTCACGATCTGTTGATCTATGTATAGCAGATCATGCGTCCCCTTTCCCCTTTCAAACTCCTTTTTTTGTTCCTCGGGGAGCAGTCCACGATTGTTCAGTGTGTTGTGCCGTTAAGATTTTCCACATTGTTGGTAAACAGGTTATTGGTCTGTAGTTGTTTAGGATCGTTCCCTTTTTGGCATCTGTTTGTATTAGCGTTGCCCTCCATTTGGTAACCCACTCTGGTACGTCTGTGTTGTGGATACATCCTCTCAGTTTCTGCGCTAGCCTTTCATGTAGGGTCGTAAATTTTTAAAACCAATATGCATGTATTCCATCGTGGCCTGGTGCTTTCCAGTTATCCATTTTCCTTATTGTTGTCTTGATCGTTTCTTCATTAATATCTGGTTCTGTTCCTTCTTCAATTTCCTGTAGTTCAGCTGTCATGTTTTTCAGACATTTGGCATTTTTTATTGTGTTTCTGAGACTTTTTCCCATATCTTGCTCTAGAAGTGCTTTTTGTCTCTGTTGGGTCCGGTTGTTCTGTTGTTGTTCATTCTTTTTGAAAGTTCTGTATCTGACCTTGTGTCTAATCTCCTAGCAAGAAGGAAAAGAGTGCTCTGAGCAGTACCTCCCCAGACGGGGCAGAAGTACCCCGTAGGCTGTATCTGACTATTATACAGGTAAAGGGGTTGAGTCAGGGGTCAAGTACTTTCTGAAACTGTAGAATGATGTAAATCTTCTATTTACAGTCTGGGGTGGAAGTCTTGTGAAAACAAGCGGCTTTATCAAGGAGAGAGTCATTCATTTCAACTAGAACAAGACGAGTATCCGAGCGTTGGTGGTGAAAGGAGGAAAGCTTGGTATTAGAAGTGTTAAAAGAAACGATCCACTTTTCTCCATTGTATCACATGCTCCATGTAGGAAAAGAGATTAGCAAGATCTGGATCACCAAGGTTCTTAGAAGTGCTACCATAGACAGTTGTGGCCCTGTTAAAGGAACCGAAATGAAGACACGAACACGGTATAAAGTAGAAACAAGTGTATTAAGAAAATAGAGTACAGAGGGAAGAAATATGCGCCTGGTAAGTAGAGTTCGACTATCTTACTGGATTCCGGCTAGAGTTAATTGCCGTTGGCATTTATTGAGCAAAGAGGAAGAGTCAAGGTTGTATATAGGTAAGTCACCATAACACATAGACAATTGTGTCGTCTGCATAGATGTCAACAATGAGACAATTCTTCGAGGGTGCTTTTATGAGCCTTACTCTTCTATGCTGGCTCAGGACAAGTTGGAAGAGTTCATTTCATCGTAATCGCGTGCACATGGACTCGCCTATCGAAATATTTGCCTATATCGCATTTTCTTTGTATTATTAGAAACAAGATGGCGTTCCCGCCCAATTTTCATTGTAACATTACGTCTGATCAAAGCGAAGCATTTCCGGTTGGTTGCACTGTTACAAGAAGTCATTTTGACTCGTCACCGCGTTCAGCCTATTTAACACCACTTGACTTCTTCTTAAGGGAAAGTTTAAAAATAAATCGCACTTCATTTGACCCAACCCTCTTGCGAAATTGCCGATTAAAAAAAAAGATGAAATGAAAAATATATTTTTGCTTGTTTTAATATAACAAAATGAAGAAATGAAGAATTTTGTTAAAATATGTACGTAATGTCTCTCTCTCTCTCTCTCTCTCTCTCTATATATATATATATATATATATATATATATATATATATATATATATAAAGTAGAGAACTAAAAGCGAACTTTTAGGAAAGGTAAAACCTATTGTGAAAAGTATACAGCTCAATATACCAGATAGAGCAGATAGATAGATGTTAAATCTTGGCTTTTCGCCAACTTATCTATCCCAGCAATTTCCTCTGATGATAAGATTTTGATCTTTGAAAAGCCTGGCTTAAGGAAAAACATTAATTAAATAAATTGCTTTTTTGCGGAATATACTTTGCATTGAGCAACTGAATTGAAAAAAGATCTGCCTCTGTCGCTTTTCTAATTCCTTTTCATCCTTCTATCTGCTCTATCTATCTGCTCTATCTATCTATCTATCTATCTATCTATCTATCTATCTATCTATCTCTCTCTCTCTCTCTCTCTCTATATATATATATATATATATATATATATATATATATATATATATATATATATATATATATATATATATGGGAAATGAAAAAGGAAAAACCAAGAGATATTTTTTATATATTCATCAACGTTTCGTTTACCCACTCAAAGCTTTCCATATTCATTTCATTCTTCGCCACCACTGACTTCTCGCAGCCTGGACTCTTCTCCAGCGCTCACAATAGCCAAGGCTACTACTTTTCCTTATCAACCCATCATGTCAACCCGATATTTCGATATACTTGCATGACATTTTTCTTACAATTCCCATCCTGAGGAAGTCTTACAATAAAGACGAAACGTTGATGATAAAAAATATCTCTTGTTTTTTTTCCTTTTTCATTTCCCATTACGTCAGATTACTCTCATCCGTCCTTTCTCATATATATATATATATATCGGGCGTGACTACAATCATTTCAGCTTGCCGATAATTCCACTGGGCACGAAGATTTACTAAAGATGTCTAAATCTGCCCTTTTGGATGAAACCGCGGTACATTGCTGAAATATGTAATATACAGTATATATATATATATATATATATATATATATATATATATATATATATATATATATATATATATGGGAAAAAGAAACAATGTTTCAGACAATATGTAAAAATAAAAATGGAATAAAGAATAAGCAATTCAACAACTTACAAAAATAAACTCAAAAACTCATGTTGTAAAGTTCCACCGAGATATTTCGGTCGTAGATACGACCATTTTCGATCAGTTAATAAACTTTATTTCAAAACGGAAAAGTTTTCAAATTCATACAGAGAATGCGATTGGAAGAAAATGTCACGTGCAGAGAACAACAAAACGGGGAGAAAAAGGAATGCGAGGAATGTTAGAAAAAAATAAAGTTTATTAACTGATCGAAAATGGTCGTATCTACGACCGAAATATCTCGGTGAAACTTTACAACATGAGTTTTTGAGTTTATTTTTGTTAGTTGTTGAATTGCTTATTCTTTATTCCATTTTTATTTTTACATACATATATATATATTGGTAAAGGATTAGATAATATTATAGATTTAGCTTTTGCAGGAGGTGAAGATAAATACGGTTTCAAAATCTAAGATTAACAATACTTATACGTCACTTTATTAAAGATAGTTTTTTCAAATAGGAAATAAAATACTACTCCAAACTATAGGCATTCCAATATGTTTAGATCCTGTACCATTTTCGGTAAATATCTAAATAGACTTGAATACATATATTTGTCATCATTAATAAAAAATGATATATCTAGAGCTTATAGTTACCATGGTTGCAGACGATTTATTGACGACCTTGTATGTATGAATAATAACGGGGAGTTTGAAAATACAAAAAAGAGTTTGAATTAAATTGTGAACACACAGGAACACAAGCTACATTTCTTGATTTGGATATACAAATTGAAGATCAAATATTTAACTATAAAATGTTTTGATGAAAAAAATTCTATCCCTTTTCATATCGTTCGTATGCCGCATAAAAATAGTAACTGCCCTGTGTATATTTTTTTTACTGGATCATTCTGTCCGAACTTCTGAGAATAGCTCGCGTTACTTTAAAATTAATAAATTTGCTACTCCCAGTTTCTGATTAAGTAATGAGAATGATTCAATGAGGTGGAAATCAAAATAAAATATTTAGACAATTAAATAAGGCAATTAAATAAGGCAATTAAATAAAGCAATTAAATAAAGCAATTAATTAATTAATTATATAAGGCAATTAACGACGCCTTTAGGTCATATAAAATTAATCAAAGTAAATTAATTCAGCAATTTCAAAACTATTTAAGAAATTCAGTAGAAAACGTATATATATATATATATATATATATATATATATATATATATATATATATATATATATATATATATATATATATATATATATTTCGGCAGCAAGTCATTTATTATGCACGCGTCGTTGAAGACCACGTCGGTTTTCTGGTGATAATTGATGGAGTATGGCCCCTAACGTTGTATCGTGGGCCATTTCGCGAGCTCTATATAACTAATAATGAAACTATAAATACGTATCTTGGTTAAAATAAGACACAGCCCCCTGAAAACTGTCGAGAGACCGAAAGCGCTCGAGAAATGGCCCACGACACAACGTTAGGTGCCATACTCCACCAATTAACACTAGAAAACCGCCGAATCGTTCGCCATGTCGAGAAATTAACAAGAAAAATAGCGAAGAGAGAGACAACGTTGTGGTCTTCAACAACGCGTGTATAATATATATATATATATATATATATCTTTTGTCCCCGATGAGGTACAAATAGTACTGAAACGTAATTTCATTTCTGTGGGGCATTCTAAATTTATATATATATATATATATATATATATATATATATATATATATATATATATATATATATATATAGTCTCGGAAGTTTTTCGACCATTAAAACTATATAAAAAAACAAAAAAACAACAACATTTTAGTCCCAAGTCGTTCGGTGGAAAATCACTTTTTTGTAAGTCAATTTACTTTTTGCAGTCGCTATATTAGTTTGCTTCCAAGAATTTACGCTAGTCTAAACATTATTTAAGGAATCATCAGTTGTTTACCATGAAAAACTACTTTGCCTGAACATTAAATTCTAATAAAATTTGAGTCACACCTTATTTTATTCTTTTACTTTAGTGATATATATATATATATATATATATATATATATATATATATATATATATATATACTCCTTGTTGAAAACTGTTAAGACGACTGACTATCGTTGCCCTCTCAGCATATTTGGATTTATTCCTCAGTTTTTCAAAATGACCTCAACTTAAACTTAACTTTCTGCCTGATGAGACCTCAGCTCTTGATAGCTGTAGATCGATAACATCGACATGCCAGTGTAGCAGACCTTGTACATGTTTGAATAAAAAATCATTCATAATACAGCTCTATATCTTTATTGAGCACTCTTTTGTAAACCCGGTTTGATTCCCTTTGGATTTCTACCCTGTGGATTTTTACTCTACCTGGATTACTATATATATATATATATATATATATATATATATATATATATATATATATATATATATATATATATATATATATATATATATATATATATCACGGATCCTGGATCCTTTGAATTAGATACTTTTACCCTCGGACTTTTACGCGCATAGGATACACGAACACAACTGACCACCGTCGAATAATCAGCTTCTTAACACCATTTGGACTTTAATTATTCTTTTTCTAAACATTTATTTCCACTATAACAGCTGTTTTGTTTTTGACGGTGACTACCCTAACTTCACGTTTCTTCTCAGCCAAAAGTTATGTGTCTTTTGTTTTTTTTTGTGTATATATGTGTATTAATTTTTCAAAGTTAAATGTTGCCGATAATATTTACAGTTACATTACCGGTTTTTATCCTCTGATGAAAAGAGTTTTCTTTAAAAATCCATGGATTAAGGATACGAAACTCCTTGCTTTGAACTTCTGATGTTTTAATAAATATTCTATCTTTACAATCTTTTATTTTCATCTTTAATCTCTTGAATATATATATATATATATATATATATATATATATATATATATATATATATATATATATATATTAAAATGCTGAATTAAATTAAATATAATTGAATTATCGTTTAATAATAATCTATCGTGATAATATAAAGCTCAATATATTGAATAGAGCAATCAATTCTAAAGCTGAACGATGGGAATAAAAAATTGTAAAAATACAATATTTATTAAAACATCAAAAGTTCAGAGCAAGGAGCTTCATATCCTTAATCTTGAAAATCCATGGATTAAGGATATGAAGCTCCTTGCTTTGAACTTTTGATGTTTTAATATATATTGTATCTTTACAATTTGTTTATTCTCATCTTTCATCTCTAGAATATATATATATATATATATATATATATATATATATATATATATATATATATATATACTGTAAATATTTTTAAATATTGAAATGTTTATATATATATATATATATATATATATATATATATATATATATATATATATATATATATATATATATATATATATATATATATATATATATTAGTACTTCATGTATCCACATAACATTTTATAAGGAGATATATTTTTTTATGTATCAATTTGCAGTATTTACTTCAACAGTGATCGATACGTAAGTAGAGCTAGGTAGGAAGCTACGAAAATATATTTATGGCAATTAAGCTACACAGAGGCTCCCGCGTTTCATCCACGGGGGAATCTTCAGGCTAAAATGCCCGAATTCTAGCCTGAAGATCCCCCCCCCCGGGATGAAACGCGAGAGCTTCTGTGTAGCTTAATTGCCATGGATATATTTTCATAGCTTACTATATATATATATAAATATATATATATATATATATATATATATATATATATATATATATATGTGTGTGTGTGTGTGTGTGTGTTATAGTGAAAACATTCCAGAAGGAAATCCGAGGTTGATAGCTCAATGTAATATACAGAGCAAAAATAAAATAAAATAACACGGAATCACATAATCACCGGTGCAATAATTTATTTCGACCCTGTGGCCTTGTCAAGCATCCAAGCAAGATGATTACATTTTTGAAAATGAAAACAAAAAAATTCACACTCACCATTTCAATATACCTATAGAGAGAGCGACAACATGTTTAATACATATTTTGAGAGAGGGGGAAATGAACTATTTAAGACGTAAATCGAGGTGGAGGAGAGTGACAGCATATTTAATATATATCTAGAGAGGGGGAGATCGCGATTTATAACTGAAGGTAATACAGTGAGGGGAAAGAGAGCAATATATATGAATAACTAAGAAAAGTTTGGATTGTGTTTACAACAAAGTTATGAATGGAATTTTATTATTTCAAATAAATGTTTCAAGCAAAGCTAGCAAGTATAAGTGTATGTTAATTTCAAAAATGCAATCACCTCACTTGGATGCTTGACAATGCTGGACGGTCGAAATAAATTATTGCACCGGTGATTATGTGATTCCGTGTCATTTCATTTTTATTATATATATATATATATATCAAGTTTAAGTAGTTTAATTGTGTGGCTATTAGCATTCTTCATTACCAATTGCTACAGATAATATAGACACCGATGTCTCGCACAACGTGTTGATAGTCGATAAATGTCGGCGGCGGAAGTTAATCCGTGTGCATGCGCCGTGACCCGGAAATGGCGACTTTGAGTGATTAGACACGTCTAAGATAAACATGGCTGACATTGCTGTGAAAAGCGAATACAATTCACGAAGGACCACCCACCCGTCTCTTTTTTTTTCTTTTTTTTATAATACATTTTTCCCTTTTCGCACGTGCGACAATATTACTTAAATAATGGATAGATTCATTAGTTTAATTGTTGCAAATACGATTTATCCTACGAAAGTTTCTCGATTCGTGTACGTCAAGGAATTAACACTTTCTGTGACCGGCGGAAACGTTGGCGTGGGACTGCTTTTAAAGACAAATATAGCAGCGTGTCTGTAATTTCTTATTCTGGTTAGTATTAAACATGAACAAAAAAACCTTATGAAAAATTCCTGATTCATTTTAAACCTACAGCGCTGTTTTTATTATGGAAATTGCTCCAGACAAAGCATGAAACCACTTG